>NIPM01000102.1:5913-114832 GCA_002738285.1 Holacanthella duospinosa
TTATATCATGTTGGGTTTTGCTCTAAACATGATTTCATGCATTCAATGCTGCTCCCAAAAGTAGTAGGAGTAGATCAATACCCAACATGATCGAAATGTTTATTTTTCAGAAATTATACTTTTCAAAATTTATTAAAAATTCAAAAAATATATTTATTTATACTGAAAATATGGCTCCTGGAGAATGCGATTACGTACACTCATGCAAAATTTAATCGACTTCAGCAGATAAACGAAAAAGTTGACAAGGGTGTTTGAAACCTTTTCTTTCAATTTCAACACTAGCCCCTTGCCCCCCCCCCTCATTCTGGAATTTTTTAAATTATATTTTCTTACTCCACACATCCCCTTTGGCAATGGGGTGTGCTAAAATTTCAAGTGTCTGGAAAATGTCGAACCTGAATTTATTTTCAGTCCCAGGTTTCAAGGACAATTTCTCGCTGGCAATTATCGTTGCAAGACTAGTTTATCACATGACTCAATTTTGCCGGAGGATAGGTTCATTGATTCATTGAGTCCATAATCTGATTCTATTTTTGGTCTATCAAAGCATTTAAAAAAATAGCAAAAACAAAGTGAAAATTAGAAATAGTGCCCATTTATGAAATGGGTTCACGGGCGGTGCCTTGTGGCGCAAGTGGACATTTAGATTAACGAAATATATCACGTCTTCCGATCTTATCTCAAACATTAGCTTACCAAGGACAATAGTTGTATCTGACCTTTGACACAGTTGTTGCCTGGATTGAAGCACCGTTGGGTTGGATATTTATTACTTTGAATAATTAGTTATAGTTAATTAGTTTGTATTTGTGTCTGGGTGAGTCTATTTTTGTTGAATAATTCCTCATCTAACTTCACTCCCTCCCCTTTTTGTTTTTACCGCTGTTCATCAAATGTCTCAACTAGACTTAAGACTAAACAACTTTCATTAGTATCCGTTTTTTGTAAACATGCTGTACAAAAAACCCAAGGTTAAAATTCTGTTCAAAATATAAACAATATTCGCCGTATTTATGAATTTATTTTGACAAGTAAATTTTCCAACTGGATAATGTTGAAATCTTTTAAGTAATTAATATTGATATACTTTTACACACTGGTAAAGTGTGTAAAAGCATTTTTCAGCATTTTAGCTTTTTTTTATCAAATATTTTGAAAATCGGAACACTGAGCAGTGGAAAACGCTATTTAACAGTTATAACGCCAAAAAAATCAGTATGATTTTCTATCGAAGTCTTTAACTTGTTGAAACAACACAAATAGTATGAGTCAGTAGTCGTTTGACTTTTCAGCTCTTCGTGAAAACACGGGTAGGCAGGTTATACTAGGCATAGAATTTTTGTTAACTTGGCAATATATTCAACATCAACAGTCAGCATAACTGAAACTTATTAGTTCAATTTTCATTCTCCCTATTTATGTTTGAAATCACAAAATTTAACTGAATTCCTCTTTAACCAGTTAGTTCAAACAAAATTTTATGTGTCTTATACACCAGGTTCGTCTTATCTGCGCTATGAGTTATGCTAAAAAAAACTACGGTTTATACAAGAGTTCATCTACAATAGTTCGTCTTATACTCGAGATTTTACGGTAATAGTTAACAAATATTACGCTATGGAGTAATTTAGTTGCTCATGGGTGTAAAACAGGCAGCTAAAAGGTCGCTCATCGACGGATTTNTCCTCATCTAACTTCACTCCCTCCCCTTTTTGTTTTTACCGCTGTTCATCAAATGTCTCAACTAGACTTAAGACTAAACAACTCTCATTAGTATCCGTTTTTTGTAAATATGCTGTACAAAAAACCCAAGGTTAAAATTCTGTTCAAAATATAAACAATATTCGCCGGATTTATGAATTTATTTTGACAAGTAAATTTTCCAACTGGATAATGTTGAAATCTTTTAAGTAATTAATATTGATATACTTTTACACACTGGTAAAGTGTGTAAAAGCATTTTTCAGCATTTTAGCTTTTTTTTTATCAAATATTTTGAAAATCGGAACACTGAGCAGTGGAAAACGCTATTTAACAGTTATAACGCCAAAAAAATCAGTATGATTTTCTATCGAAGTCTTCAACTTGTTGAAACAACACAAATAGTATGAGTCAGTAGTCGTTTGACTTTTCAGCTCTTCGTGAAAACACGGGTAGGCAGGTTATACTAGGCATAGAAGTTTTTTAACTTGGCAATATATTCAACATCAACAGTCAGCATAACTGAAACTTATTAGTTCAATTTTCATTCTCCCTATTTATATTTGAAATCACAAAATTTAACTGAATTCCTCTTTAACCAGTTAGTTCAAACAAAATTTTATGTGTCTATACACCAGGTTCGTCTTATCTGCGCTATGAGTTATGCTAAAAAAAACTACGGTTTATACAAGAGTTCATCTATAATAGTTCGTCTTATACTCGAGATTTTACGGTAATAGTTAACAACTATTACGCTATGGAGTAATTTAGTTGCTCATGGGTGTAAAACAGGCAGCTAAAAGGTCGCTCATCGACGGATTTNTATTACGCTATGGAGTAATTTAGTTGCTCATGGGTGTAAAACAGGCAGCTAAAAGGTCGCTCATCGACGGATTTTTCATGACTGGTGATGTTGGATACTACGACGAAAACAAATTTGTTTTTCTCGTTGATCGGATTAAGGAGATATTCAAATATTACAACAATCACGTGAGTCAGAAAAATATCATTTAGACTAAATTTTGCTACCTGACTGAAGTGTTAAGAATCTGATACTAGATTTCACCAACTGAACTAGAAGATGTGATAGCAAAGCATCCGGATGTCGCAGAAGTATGTGTGGTAAGTGTCGAGGATCCTTATGGAGGTGACAGAATACCAAGGGCATTTATCACTATTAAAACTTAAGAAGGACGACAACCTTGTTGCGCTGAAGATATTCGTCAATTTGCTAATGGTGATTTGTTGAGTTCCAGTTCCAACTACTAGATACATGATTTCAAATTCTTATATTGTCTGTTTGGTTTATTTTTTAGAAAAGTTGCCTAATTATAAACAGTTGAAAGGTGGACTTTTCATCCTTCAGGATTTACCAAAGGGAAAAACTGGGAAATTTTCAAGACAAATCATATCAACACTTCAAGTATTTTCAGATCCTGGAAAGTAGAGTATACATTGCAAGAAAACATGAAAATTATAGCAAAAGCTTGAATTTTTGTTGAATTTTTGTGTACATACACTTTGAAAACACTTTATTAGACCCAATAGTTAGGTTAAGAAACAATNATTTTTGTTGAATTTTTGTGTACATACACTTTGAAAACACTTTATTAGACCCAATAGTTAGGTTAAGAAACAACCTTGAACATAATTAAATGACCTACCGCCTGCCCAAATAACAAACATCATAAAAGTATTATAAAAGTACAAGAAGTTTGCTGGGTATTCAGCAGTATATTTAATTAAAATGACTAGTTTGATTTTGGAGCAGAGAATNAAGTACAAGAAGTTTGCTGGGTATTCAGCAGTATATTTAATTAAAATGACTAGTTTGATTTTGGAGCAGAGAATAAAGAAGAAGTATGTAATTTCCGAACTTAGTAATTGAGATAATGGGACAATTATTATTAAAAATCATAATTCTGAGATCAGTCTTTCTCTTATTAGTTACTTAAGTGAAAGNGATAATGGGACAATTATTATTAAAAATCATAATTCTGAGATCAGTCTTTCTCTTATTAGTTACTTAAGTGAAACTGCAGTTATGTACTTAAGTTACAGCAGATATTGCATTTTTTTATAAACAATACACTTAAATGTGAATCACAAACATATATGGTTTTTCATATTTCAATGGATGTGATTCATTATGGATTAGAACAAAAACAAGAGTCTAAAGTTTTCAGTCGTATCCATTCCAAGTATTTAGTTATTCTGAAAAAANGATAATGGGACAATTATTATTAAAAATCATAATTCTGAGATCAGTCTTTCTCTTATTAGTTACTTAAGTGAAAGTGCAGTTATGTACTTAAGTTACAGCAGATATTGCATTTTTTTTTATAAACAATACACTTAAATGTGAATCACAAACATATATGGTTTTTCATATTTCAATGGATGTGATTGATCANTTTTTCATATTTCAATGGATGTGATTCATTATGGATTAGAACAAAAACAAGAGTCTAAAGTTTTCAGTCGTATCCATTCCAAGTATTTAGTTATTCTGAAAAAATAAATTGCAATTTTCATCTATTATATCTAATAAGTTTCTATTTTATACACACCATTAAATATTTTAAGCATTGTGGACAAGACTTTTGACCCAAGCACTTTTTGCAGAAAGCAAGTGTCATTTTGAAGCGATTGGCTCTTGCAGTAGTTTTTGTTGTATTAACAGTATCAGAAATATAGCATTGAAAATTAGGGTACCCAACAAAAAAAATTCAAGCCTGTACGATTCCTAGAACAAAAGTTATGATTTTGTGAAAATTAAGATTTTTTGACACCTTTTTCTAAAGACGATCTCTATAAGACCGTTTGAAAATAACATCCAAAAATCTCAATTAAAAAAAATCATAACTTTTATTCTAGTGATCGTGCAGACTTGAATTTTGTGTGGGCTACACTATACACTTTTCAATGCTGTTGCTGAAACGGTGAATTCTAAAAAAAGATAAAATTCATTATATGAATTGTTTCAAAATTTTAAGGCACTTCTTTTCTTCAGTAAAAAGCACTGGTCAAAGTCTCTTCTGCATGCTTTCGAATATTCAAAGAGATATATAATCAATGTGAAAAAATGATATGTACCTTGTGTATACTCCTGAAATAAAAAATGTAGAAGATTTAAGTAGATTTTATTATTAAAAAATTCTATTTTTTAATATATTAATTTTACCTGGATATCCTGCCCTTGCACATCCTTGACCCCAAGAAACAATCCCAATGACATATTTGACCTCTTTACTGTCGTTGGATTCCCAATTTAAGGGTCCACCTAAAACGTTTCATTTTTATATTTTTTTGTACATTTTTACATCAACTAACATGTTCAACTTACCACTATCACCTTGGCATGCGTCAAGTTTTCCGTTGGCGTAACCAGCACACATCATAGTAGCTGAATAAATATACTAAAGTAAACACTTCATACATGCACAATTAACTGTTTTGAAAAAAAATTTACAAGTTGATAAAATTAGGTAATACAGTGAAACTCGTTTAATGTCTAAAGTCTCTTTGTATCACCAATTTTAAAATTCCCGGTGAATGTCTATGCAGTTAAGTTTAAGAATAGGTCGTCTTATATCACTTCGTCTAATTTCATATTTCATCTTGAGTCACCCATTTCAAACTAACAACATATGGAGGTTTACTTCTTTTAAACGCAACTTTGGTGCCATAGTTTGAATTTCACATCTAGTTTTTATAATTTATCGAAATTGTCTATCATTCACTTTACACTTTAACCCAATGGGTATCGAAAAGAACAGAACTAACAATTAAACAAAAGTTGCGGATTTTAGCAGACTTAGACAACAAAGTGAGTGGGAAAGTTATCTCTGATAACTATCACATTTACAAAAGTACAGTAAGTAAAATTCTGAAGTGGGAACAGATTGAACATGCTGCAAGTAAAAAGACAGTTTATTTGAACATGAAGGTATTCCTAGTACGGGACAAGTTCAGAAGAGTCATGAGAATTTGAGAAGATATTTGTAATGTTACAAAAGAAGGAACTAATAAAAATACTGACTATTAGAAAATTTGGACAAAATCATCAACGAAGAAACATTTTTATGTTGTCTGCAGAAACTAATTACCGACTATTTTCTTTACTGTTGCTGCCAACTTATTGACAGCCAGTTTTCTGTCTTAGGATATATCTGTTTATTTTTTTGTTTTTGAGCCATTTCCATTGGAAACCGAAATTTTTAGGAAAAACTATGGATTAACCGCTCACTTCTACTCAACTCAATTTTCATCTTTACTTGCCAAAAATTTTTTTTTGCAAATTTGAATCAAACTAAACCAACACACATGAAATACAATTAAAATCTAACTAACCTAAACACTAAACATACAAACGTTTTCGTATAACAACTACTTCCTCCAGGGAGTTTTGAGTCACAAAGAGGAGATTTCATATTTCATATTGAAAGAACATTAAAAAGTAAAGAGGAAATTTGGTTTAATCATCACTTAAGCATGGGATTAAAGAATGTTTAAGTTTGTTTAAAATCAAGTTTTGAAACTTAACTGCATAATTTCCTATGCTATTACACTAAAGTTTGAAATACTTATTTTTAACTAAACGTTAACATTTACCTCTCAGCCTGGAGAGGTGATTGAAATACCTCGCCTCCCTCAATTGTAACGTTTTGTTGCAANATTTCATATTGAAAGAACATTAAAAAGTAAAGAGGAAATTTGGTTTAATCATCACTTAAGCATGAGATTAAAGAATGTTTAAGTTTGTTTAAAATCAAGTTTTGAAACTTAACTGCATAATTTCCTATGCTATTATACTAAAGTTTGAAATACTTAATTTTAACTAAATGTTAACATTTACCTCTCAGCCTGGAGAGGTGATTGAAATACCTCGCCTCCCTCAATTGTAACGTTTTGTTGCAATTAAATCAAATGTACTACGAAACATCACTCAGAAAAATGTTAAATTTTTGCGCGCACACAGATTAAAGACCAATAGCCAACAGCAATTCTCGTTAGAGTATAAATTCTACCAAAACATTATGAACAAATGTCAGGCTACTCAGCGGTTATCATTAGGTGATGAAGTATACGCAGAACTAAAATGCTAGTATGAAGTTGGGTTGGGCTGAGTTTGGGTTATGGTTGTTGTTAGTGTTGTTAGCTTTACGAAATCTGTCTGTCATTTGTGCAGTTTATTAAAAAAATCTTACGAAAAAAGTCACAAAAGCGTCGACTAAGGAAATCACGCGCAAGAATAACATCACTATCAGACGGGCTGAAGCTTCATAACCGTGAGTTGTGAAAGTGGGTGAAAATTTGTGTTACCATGGGATATTGCTCTAAAAAAAAAGTAAACAGATATATCCTAAGACAGAAAACTGGCTGTCCATATATTGGAAGCAACAGTAGGTTAGACGTATTTAATTTTGAACACTCACTCCGTCATAGTAAAATAAATAGGTAAGCCAAGATTGACAAATCCGTTTTTTGTGACCAAACACCGTGTTAAACACCAAAATTTAAAAAAATTTGTATTTTTGCTTTCTGTCACCTTCGCTTAATATTAATATCACCAAAAAGTTGGGCTCCCTTGGGAGTGACATTAAACGAATTCCATTGTATTATGCCAGATATTCTCTACCCGTATACTTTAGACACAATCGTAGCTAAAAATTAAAAAAATTTTGTTGTCATAGTAAACTAAGCCCTTTGAATACCATGTCATCTCAAGTAGGAGAACTAATTAAATATCTCAACTAGTCATATATCTAAGGGCAAAATTGTTATAAATTAATTTAACTTTTTTGAAACTATCGTAGTAAACAAATTGTTCAAATTAGCTATGAAATGTCCCTGTCTAAGGAAGTTTTGCAGCGACATTAGCGCAAAAAAACTAATTACTACAAAATACAATTAATTTAAAAGTAATTCCTTACATGTTATTTCCCTTGTAGTATACTTGGTTTTTGTACATTCCTAAATAATATATGGATAGGGAATTAGTTAAAATCAAATTATTGAATTCATCCAATCAGTAACCTTACTTCATTGGTCATAATAGGTACAGGAACTTCCCTCAAAATTGTGGAAGGCTTCCCTTTCTCTTCTGTACGTCCCCAACTGCTCACAAATATAAAACAGAGAAAATAACATCATNTTGTGGAAGGCTTCCCTTTCTCTTCTGTACGTCCCCAACTGCTCACAAATATAAAACAGAGAAAATAACATCATTTCAAAAAAAAATTATTAGTTCAAAAAAAAAAGAAACTTTCTTTTAATCTGATATTAAAAAGTTTATTTTTTTTTTAATTAGAATTGACAACATAGCGATTTAAAATGTTTACCCTGCTACTGTGCCAACTTCACCGTCANTTTTTTTTTTAATTAGAATTGACAACATAGCGATTTAAAATGTTTACCCTGCTACTGTGCCAACTTCACCGTCAAAGTCTTCCTCTTCTACAAAAAAATTTTCGTTTATAAATTATATATCGGATGGTCGATAAAAACGACTTACCATAGTCTATTGGTAAACAGGCCGGTGAGATGTATCGATTAAATCGAATGGGTTTGTCCATTCTTAATACTGCGATGTCATTGTTGAATGTCGCTCGTTGGAATTCGGGATGTCGTTCAAAGGATTGAATTTTTCGATATTGTACTTGAGATTCTTCTGTATCATTTCGATCATGTTCACCTAGCACAATTGTAATTTGGTCCTTTGGTACTCCATGAATACAATGCGCAGCTGTCAAAATGTACCTAGTCATAGATGCATAGTAGTTACTTAACTTACATATAATTCAATTTGAATGATTGTTACCGGTTACTAATTAAGGCTCCGCCACAGTAGAATTTGTGACGATATTGGAGAGCTGCTAACCATGGATAAGAATTTAGTTCAGCTATTGTTCCACCAACAATTCGTTCTTCCCGATGATTTGCACCACACGCTTTGAACAAAATATTCCAGGCATTTAAAATTGTAACAAAATTAGGATTTTATTTTAAGATTATTGTAAATGTAAAATTTCCGAACATACTTTTTATCTTGTTATTTTTTATTTTTGTTAAATTNTAAAATTTCCGAACATACTTTTTATCTTGTTATTTTTTATTTTTGTTAAATTTAAGAAAAATCATTCAAGACTACTTGATTTAGTGCTTAGAGTGGAGCTGGAGTAGATTATATGATAATCTTGTCTTTCTGTCAGTTAGTTATATTCATTTTTGCAATTTTTCAACCAGTATCAACGAATCAAAAAATTTAGCAAAATGCTGCAAAAATATTTTCTTTGAAATAAGTTTTGCATTTTTTTAAATTATTTTTACAACGCTCATAATCAGCGCTATTCATAAATTTTAAATACGTAGTATCTAAAATTATTGCATATTAATTTACTATTATCAATGTATTCAAGATGAGGAATTAGCAGTTTGATATATGTAAGAATACCAACTGACAAGTGCTGAACTTTAGATGTAACCAATTATGCATCAATTATGTCTGCTAACAGTAAATACGTACCAACTNTTAAGAAAAATCATTCAAGACTACTTGATTTAGTGCTTAGAGTGGAGCTGGAGTAGATTATATGATAATCTTGACTTTCTGTCAGTTAGTTATATTCATTTTTGCAATTTTTCAACTAGTATCAACGAATCAAAAAATTTAGCAAAATGCTGCAAAAATATTTTCTTTGAAATAAGTTTTGCATTTTTTTAAATTATTTTTACAACGCTCATAATCAGCGCTATTCATAAATTTTAAATACGTAGTACCTAAAATTATTGCATATTAATTTACTATTATCAATGTATTCAAGATGAGGAATTAGCAGTTTGATATTTGTAAGAATACCATCTGACAAGTGCTGAACTTTAGATGTAACCAATTATGCATCAATTATGTCTGCTAACAGTAAATACGTACCAACTNCTGACAAGTGCTGAACTTTAGATGTAACCAATTATGCATCAATTATGTCTGCTAACAGTAAATACGTACCAACTATAAAATCAATGTATGTTCTATTAATAACTAAGACCAATAGCTAATAACAACTATTAGTGGTACGTGTCATGTGTATTAGCAATATTTTTTGTTACGTTTTTTTTTCTCGGAAATTTTATATTTTGAACAACTAAACACCTGCCTTTTCAATGTTTCATTATACTATTTCAGGGTTATTTGACTTACTGCAACTTGGACATTGATCATCTGAAGGGCGTCTTAATAAGTCTGCTAAACCACTGAACTGTAAATTGAATAGATGATCAAATTGTTTGGGTGATCTTGAAGTAGTTGAGTTCTCCTTCACCATATCCTATATTTACAAGGCATTCATTCCATTGGTTAGCCCTTTCCACGGAGTTCATAAACTTAGCAGTTAAGTAGCTAATCAGAATATAATAAGAATATTTCTTGTAAATTTACGTGAAACCTATGAACAAACATGCGTCTTTTCTAGTCAACTCTCAATCTCGGTTAGCATTTAATTAAGTCCAAGCACTAAAAGTACCGTTAAGTTTTAATCAACAATGACATATATTACAAGTTTGAGTTACTACTAATGGGATAATAGAAAACTCATTGAATTTTTTCATATTGGCATTTATGCTAGGTATGAAGCTTGAAAAGCGGAAAATTATAAAATCTGTAAATTGATGAATTCTGGAATCAAAAACTTTAGAATTGTTAACAAATATTTGTTCAAATCCTTATCATATCTGATTTATATTAATAACTGCCAAGCACTACCTCGTACGTTTTGAATACCAACTAAACATATTTGATGCATAGCCATCAAAAACGCTTATAAAAGACATCTTATTGATGTCGTCATGTATGGGTGACTGGAGGAAGGTATCGGGTATTCGGGTATACAACGTTAGGGTAAATAGCTCTTTTGATTGTAAACACTAGGCATGTAACTTTATAATAAAGTCTCAGAAACCTAACGGATACGAAGCAGGGCTTTAGTCAATCGGAAGTAAGATATTTTCATCCTTGTCCAATGGGAAAACATTAAGTTTTAGGAAGTGCAAAACTCGAAAGTTAGAATGTAATGCTAAATCTCTTTAATGCAAAAACTGACGGCAATAGTCGCATTCCTAATTTGAAATTTTGAATCAGTTCTGAACATGCGCAAACTCGGAGTAGTGTAGTATAGGTGCAAGTATTTCCCGTAAGTTTGATGTACTTGCAAAATTTATAAAAATGTATTTGCAAATTGCATAAAAAATATTTCTTTTTTGGCGCAATGGACAAGATTACTACTAACCAGTTTACACTTTTGAACCGAAATTCAATTGAAGTCATCAAAACCCGATACTTNAAAAAAAGCGAAGTCATCAAAACCCGATATTTTTAAATACTCACTATTCAAGTTTGAATATACGTTGTCATCATTCTTGCACTATACAAACATATTTGTGTAATATATAANGAAGTCATCAAAACCCGATACTTTTAAATACTCACTATTCAAGTTTGAATATACGTTGTCATCATTCTTGCACTATACAAACATATTTGTGTAATATATAAAACATAAATATACATTACGCGTGCGCAATATATACATTTCATATATTATACCATATTAACATTTATGACACATTTTGTTCATGTTTGTAGCTACTAATTTAGTTTGAACATCTTTACAGGCAAATTTTTGACATATTTTAGAAAAATTCAAGAAAAAATGGAATATTGCACACTGGCAACATTGTTGTACGTATTCCATTAGTATATTCTGGCTTGTAATAGTATATTCTTTTAGTATTTAGCTGAACTTAATTTTTTGCCCAAATACAGCTTTTATATGAAACAGCTTTTATAATACAGCTTTTATCAGCGATAAAAATTCAAGCTTTATAAATTTATGAAAATAAGTCACCGTACCCTTTCTTCCCTGAGAATATCCCTCATATGTCTGGAAAATTCTGTTGATTCATTGGAGTCTGTCGCTGTTGCGGGTTGTATGCCAAATATTTTTAGCGATCGGTGGAATTGAGGTGCTTTCGAACTAGCTTGGTTAGCTTTCGTAATTGTAGCAGCTTCATTTCCAAGTAAACTACTAATAATACTGCTTATGAAGATGAAGAGTAGCATCTTCTTTTGCCCCACGCCTCTCACTCACTGCATCAACGCTACTCATTTGGGTATAAAAAAAATTCTATTTGTTAAGAATATTACAATTATTTATGTGTAACCAATAAGAAAAAAATTTTGGATACGAATCCAGGAGAAACTTGGAAAGACTGAGCGGTTATTGAACTTTTTAAAAAAAATGGTGTCACGTACATAAAAAAAAAGAATACAGATTTATCCTTATAAGCTATAAAGTTCCAAAAAACAAGTCATTTCATTAAAACAAAAACTTTAGCGACACAATTAATGTACCATTCTGTAACAATTGGTTCCGAAATTTAGAGATAAAGTGTAAAAATATAAATAGGTTACCTAGATGTGATCAACGATTTGAAGAACTACTAAAGTCCACGGAATCACAATTAAGTTAGTAGTAAAAAACTTCCAATTGAATTAACCAAATCTGTTTTGGCATGAGCGTGATTGAAATGAAAAGTGTTCTTGGGTCTTCTTGTACTCACATACAACAATGAAGAGTGAAAATCTTATTGTTAACAATCTCGCGTCAAATCCTTAACATCCACTTTCTAACTCAACAACTAGTCAAGTACTCCCAAACTACCCTTGCTAAACTACCAACAAACTACTGACTACTTGTTGTCTTCCCACCTGAGACTACCACCACAATCTGAACATCATTCAATTACCATCACTACTATTTTAACATGTTCGCTGACACACTGGAAGTGATTTTCAATTTGTTTCATTTTCTGTTGAAATTGTTGCTAGTTTCCAAAGAACTAGATAGTTTTGAATACATGGGATGATGAATTCCGAGAAACGCAATCCCTCAACCTCGGTTGCAATATACTATTAGCGCAATTTTGAAATCCTTTGTTGAGGTATGCCTTAAAGACATAGATTGAAGGGACGAAGATTGGGACTATACATGTGATACAATTTTTCCATTACAAGGAGTCTATTGTAAAGGAGGTGAAGATAGTGAGTGATATAGGACATTCCATCTTTATAAATTTATCGCTGTGCTTATTGTTGTAGCAGACACGAGATGAATGCAAAAAAGGAATATACTTAACTTAGAAAAATATGTAATAAAATATGTAATAAAATAATATACTGCATATACCATAAGAATATTAAAATATTGGTTTATCGAACTTGGTTTAAGGTATGTACAACTGTTTTTAAAGATATTTTACACCATTTTGCTGGTTTTTGCCCAGGAATATTTAAAAGAAACATATCTAACTTTTCCAAAAATTTAGTTTCTTGTGGCAACAAATTGCCAAATGCTAAGGCGTCGCCAGAACAAACATAAAAGTGTATTCTGATAACTACTGTTTACCACGCTCATTATATACCATCATGGTACGTTTGCAGTAAATATACATCATGCTTATGCTATATACCTCATGTTTGTTATGTGCACCAACTTAAATGCTATTAGGGTAGATGTGCTATACTTATGTCTTACAATATGAACATAAACAATATGGTATATATGCTATATTTATATTACAGTATTTATAACATTCATAGCACACTTATAGTAAATACAACACCTTCGTGGAATTATATCAAGCCTTAGATTACTTATTTTATATCCATCTTAAAGGATATATTGAATATAATATTTTAGATGCCAAATGAATTAAGTATAAATACAATATGTTAATGCAACAGGTCTTTGTACTAGTTTAGTTATTTCACAAGCTTATACAGTCGTGTATATTCTAATAATATTTTGCTAGCTATATTTTGCTAACAATTATTTATCAAACCATTTAGAAGATAAAGATGAACAGACTGCATGTGTACCCTAGATTGTATACAATCTCTTTATACTTGTNAATTAAGTATAAATACAATATGTTAATGCAACAGGTCTTTATACTAATTTAGTTATTTCACAAGCTTATACAGTCGTGTATATTCTAATAATATTTTGCTAGCTATATTTTGCTAACAATTATTCATCAAACCATTTAGAAGATAAAGATGAACAGACTGCATGTGTACCCTAGATTGTATACAATCTCTTTATACTTGTGATTTGCCCATAGTATTCATGAACGATGATTTTATTTCGATAGTCTACCCGCAACACAATATTGACTGTCCCATCGCAATAATAAAACCGGTACCTCTCAGGTACTCTTACCTATTGAAAAGTGAAAAACTGGGTCATAGTTGCATTCATTTGTCAAGAACAGTGGTAACTAAGAAGATTAGGAAGCCCTTTTCCTTTCTACTAACCTCATCACAAATCACGACTCATATTACTCTGGCAATTCCCTCATGAATCAGTTACTGCATAATACAATGCAACCAGAACAAGGATTCATATGTTTCTATTCCATTGTATAACAACCCTGGTCATGGTTACCACTCTGTTTCCTAGAACACTTTCCAACCTTCCTTCATTTCTGTAGTCGAATGAGGTCGAAATATTTTTAGGGTTCGTAGGGCAATCTCATTCTTTCCAGAGTTCAAGGACGGTTGCAAGTGAGTCAAGGATATATAATACCCTCTAGTACAACAATGTAAAATTTCATTTCCGATAAAGCATACTTGAATAAAATATAAATATCGTTTACTATATATAATAATACATTATGAAGATTCACAATGCTACAAAAGCACATAGTATTATAAGTTTAGAAACTTTTCGTACTGGATATATATAGTACTCCAAAGTATCCAAACTTTTTATGAATTTATGTTCCACATCCTGCTGGCTTCCTCTACAACTAATGCACTGAGGCTGAGAATTTTAAGGAAATGTACTGGTTTCTTATCATAGTTAATAACAAAAATTGGCATTAAAGTTAGTTAAAGCAATCAGTATATATAGTTCATAATATCTAATAATATGTAAAGTATAAATACGGTGGTAAAGTTTTGCATCGTTTGCTCAAATAATACTACAGTCAAAACTTGTTGCCAATACTTAAATTAGAGTCGTGAAATTTGGTTATTATAGCGAGCGGCTACTAAAAATTATTATTGTATCATTATTTATAAATTTATTATTTATAATAATCATAACTATTATGTATTAACACTGATTTTGTAAAGTTATTATAGAATTACAAGGTTGTTGGTCTATGCCAATGTTGTTAAAGCAAGAATTGAATATATAAGAATTTTTTATAAGAAAACTTTCCATTTATTATTGTTTTTTTGCTTTACAAACTTAAGTCTGAGTTTATCAGATTCGAAACTTAACTTTTAGGATCTGCATTAAGTATACAAATTCTTATTGTGTTTATGTATTTGTTGAAAGTGAGCGGGAGTAAATAGCTAGGGATATTAGAGTGTTCAATGAGCTACATCAAATTTTAACCGATTTTTTTTCTTACAAGCTAACGACATTTAGACTTCATTGTCAAAAATGTTTAAGTTAATATATATTTTAATGATTTGACATCTACATCTTCGGGTTGTCTAAATAATTCTTATGAAATGAAAATGAAACCTTGCTAAAGAAGTAAACAAGTTTTTGATGCAATGTAATATTCTCGTTGTAATAATAATTTTGCTCACCGCTACCCTTTCTTCTTCTAACGACACTCATTCTTATTGTAATAGTTCTACCCATTTACATAAAATCTTATTAAATTTTTGAGTGTTGGAGTCCTTATCTCTCTACCAATACGTAACTCACGCAGTTAGTCACATAATAAAGAAGTGAACGGGAAGTGACGAATTCATAACTAAACTTTCACTTTCAGAGTAGCAATAACATTACATTTCTTATTGACATATGACGACGTCTGGGTCTGAGCCAAATACTTATACGATACCTCATAATCGAAATCAAAATATGATATACGAATACTCAAAAGCTTTGATTTTTTATTCTTATTCATGTTTATTTTATGAATGAGCGAAAACACTGAGAAAGGTTAATGTCGAATTGTTAGTTTTCAATTTTTGAAGGAAATAGCAGATAGAGAGANGAGCGAAAACACTGAGAAAGGTTAATGTCGAATTGTTAGTTTTCAATTTTTGAAGGAAATAGCAGATAGAGAGTTAGTTCGTGTTTGTATACATGTGCGTAAAATTTATATTCAAACATATCAAAATCTTACTCAATTTTTTATCAAATTTTCTAAATCAATAAATTAAGTTGAAATCACTGTTAGAAGAAAATATGTTATTATTAATTTAGCTTGAAAGTCATATCTAGCTTATGACTAGTTAGCTGTTGTCAAGTACAGTAGTCGATGGATGTAAGATTAGTGTGTTTGCGACGAAAATTTTGAGTCTTAGAACCAATATGATTTTATAACAAATTGTTCTCCCATGCTAAATTCATTACACTGGTTCAAAATCACATATTGAAAATTTGATCTTGTAACCAATATGGTCTAATAACAGATGGTTTTATATTCTATGATACTAATGTAGATAAATTTATTTATTTTATACTAATGTAGATAAATGAATTTCCTAGTCTTAGGACTTTTAACTATGTGAGCTTTGTTTGGTTTTATTATTAGTTCTATAACGTTTGTACATTAACTTCCCTAAGTAATAATTTAGAATGTTTAATGGAAAGCACAGAATTAAAATAGAGCAAACAGTTCAGAAGATTCAAAAGTACCTGACTAATACTCACGACACGCCACAAGCAACAACGACGATACAATCGGAGACTAAAAACCAATCAGAAAAATGCATTTTCTTTGTTAGGTCCATTAGTTCCTTAGTTTTAGTTTGATTACACTAAAATTTTAGTAAATATTTTTTTGTTTCTGACTGTCGGGCTGTTTCGTGTTCGCTTTTTAGGTGTTAGGAATANAAATCTTACTCAATTTTTTATCAAATTTTCTAAATCAATAAATTAAGTTGAAATCACTGTTAGAAGAAAATATATTATTATTAATTTAGCTTGAAAGTCATATCTAGCTTATGACTAGTTAGCTGTTGTCAAGTACAGTAGTTGATGGATGTAAGATTAGTGTGTTTGCAACGAAAATTTTGAGTCTTAGAACCAATATGATTTTATAACAAATTGTTCTCCCATGCTAAATTCATTACACTGGTTCAAAATCACATATTGAAAATTTGATCTTGTAACCAATATGGTCTAATAACAGATGGTTTTATATTCTATGATACTAATGTAGATAAATTTATTTATTTTATACTAATGTAGATAAATGAATTTCCTAGTCTTAGGACTTTTAACTATGTGAGCTTTGTTTGGTTTTATTATTAGTTCTATAACGTTTGTACATTAACTTCCCTAAGTAATAATTTAGAATGTTTAATGGAAAGCACAGAATTAAAATTAGAGCAAACAGTTCAGAAGATTCAAAAGTACCTGACTAATACTCACGACACGCCACAAGCAACAACGACGATACAATCGGACTAAAAACCAATCAGAAAAATTAGTTTTAGTTTGATTACAGTAAAATTTTAGTAAATATTTTTTTGTTTCTGACTGTCGGGCTGTTTCGTGTTCGCTTTTTAGGTGTTAGGAATAAGAGTAAGATATTTTGAGTTTGGTCAACTTTTGTTGCTTTGTATAGTTATCACTGCAAAATATTTATAATGTGCAAAGTAATATAAATATAATTATCACTTTCATGGATAGGCATGGAAAGGCCTCAGATATTATGTAGTTTTGATGCGTTATTTTATTGTCGATGTAACCTATGAGGTAGAAACACAAGAAATTTTCTGTTATTCCTGTAGACAATAATTGAGAAACATAAAGATGGAGGATGTCAGTAACAATATGACTTAAGTCAACAGCTAAATTTCAAAATACATAAAGTCCTAGAAAAATAAGAATTTTTATAAGTGAAAGATTTATTAAAATTAGAATTTCATCTTACAATGAGGAAGGTAGCACTAAGGAGAAGTGCCTTCCATCTGATGTCCAAATCCATTGGAAATGTAATTCCAAAATTATCTGCATTTGTTGTGAATTCCTTCAGACCCGAAACTTTCTTTTTGATTTTTCCAATTTGTTGGCCGTTGTTGAGGTAAATTGGAAACTCCCGAACGCAACATGGTTCATAACATTGCATACAACAGGTACAATCACCGCAAATTGGTCCTCCAATTTTCATTACAGTCTCTCCATGTTCATCCACAATATTATAACCAACTTGATAACACATGAAGGCATGGGTCATCGTTCCCAATTTTGTGTCATCTTTTAAACTTACGGACACTTCCTGTTAAAAATATTACATATGAAATTTTGTTGTTCGACACATTTATTCTGATTCAGCTATATTGCTGCTTAAAAGATATAATTTGAATTAATTTACAACTCCGCGCACGTTTACAAAAAGGATAGAAACCCATAACATCAACTTCTGACGCCATAGATACTGGATGCTGTTGAGACACATAAAAGCTGAAAATAGTTAAACACTTAAGTCGACAGAAGATTGGGATGATATTAACAAAGGAAAGGTCTCGACAGCTCGCTAATTCAATGATAACTAGGGGCAACTTCTCCACCGAACACGAGGAAAAGTCGTATGATGAAAGGCGTGTTCAGTAAATGATGACACAGCTGTGTCATCATTTGTCCCTACTGTTATTACGTGTGCTCCAGCAATGTATCGCAATATTTATCAATGACGAGAAACAGATTGTAATGTTGTTATTGTTGGCTAACANGCATGGGTCATCGTTCCCAATTTTGTGTCATCTTTTAAACTTACGGACACTTCCTGTTAAAAATATTACATATAAAATTTTGCTGTTCGACACATTTATTCTGATTCAGCTATATTGCTGTTTAAAAGATATAATTTGAATTAATTTACAACTCCGCGCACGTTTACAAAAAGGATAGAAACCCATAACATCAACTTCTGACGCCATAGATACTGGATGCTGTTGAGACACATAAAAGCTGAAAATAGTTAAACACTTAAATCGACAGAAGATTGGAATGATATTAACAAAGGAAAGGTCTCGACAGCTCGCTAATTCAATGATAACTAGGGGCAACTTCTCCACCGAACACGAGGAAAAGTCGTATGATGAAAGGCGTGTTCAGTAAATGATGACACAGCTGTGTCATCATTTGTCCCTACTGTTATTACGTGTATCTACGTCTCTATGTGCTCCAGCAATGTATCGCAATATNCCAGTAAATGATGACACAGCTGTGTCATCATTTGTCCCTACTGTTATTACGTGTATCTACGTCTCTATGTGCTCCAGCAATGTATCGCAATATTTATCAATGACGAGAAACAGATTGTAATGTTGTTATTGTTGGCTAACANTGTGCTCCAGCAATGTATCGCAATATTTATCAATGACGAGAAACAGATTGTAATGTTGTTATTGTTGGCTAACAATGCTACAACGACTTACGTTGACTACATGAGTAGTAGTTCGATATTGTGACATTTGTACATCGCCGAAAATTTGTGACTCGGTTGCGCTCAAAAATTTCCACTTGTTATATACAAATATTCATCGAGATTGTTTACACAATTGGTTTCTGCAAATGACATACAATGCTGTTTTAAATTTGTTAGTAAACGTAGTCTTGTTTGGTTATAAATAGACTTCTACAAACGGAACTCTAGACGGTACTGATAATTACTAATACACGTGGTTAGCTTTCGGCCTTTTATTACAACTGTTTCCTGCCCGTCATTATCTCCAGAATCAGTATTAATTAGAAAAATTAGAGCTATTTTATGAAGAGCCCGATAGCTGTATTCAGTACTTGGTAACATTCAAAAGTTGGCTATGGTTGATATATAGCAGCTCCATCCGGCTCTACTAGCCTCAGATACATGCAGTTGATGATACCTCATTTACTAACGGTTCATTCATTATTCATCAATGGTAGGTATCTCAACTATTAGCAAATAAAATCGCAGGCTTCATTGCCCTGGATGATCTGGCTAACGTTCTTATACGGCATAACCTAAGGATGGGTTTGCTGATTCAACGATTTATTTTAAAGTAATGTTGTATTTTTTCTCCTAAACATTCTGACTTGCCTGTGTTCCTAACTTCCATTGTCATTGTATTTAATTATCACCTTCATCAGCGCTGCCCTTCATGCCCACGTTCATCGATGTTGTAATTCATCCAAATCTTGCTTCCCCTATTTCATAGCATTTCTCTGCCTTNTCCAAATCTTGCTTCCCCTATTTCATAGCATTTCTCTGCCTTGCATTTTTTATTGACTATGCCACTTTTCTTCCAGCTTCTCAAATTCCCTCCATTTTGTCTTTCCCGTGAATTTGTATTTGGAACTACTTTGGTTCCGAGGCCTATTATGTGATTTTGGGTAAATGCGGCTTCAAACAAATTTTCATTTTTTATANGAACTACTTTGGTTCCGAGGCCTATTATGTGATTTTGGGTAAATGCGGCTTCAAACAAATTTTCATTTTTTATAAGGATTTTATGTGATTTTGTTTCCTGATATTCATGTAATTTCAAAAAATTATATGTGTAAATTATTAATATGGAGAAAAAAATTTTAGGTAATTTATAGCAGATTTTGTANCTGTTTCCTGCCCGTCATTATCTCCAGAATCAGTATTAATTAGAAAAATTAGAGCTATTTTATGAAGAGCCCGATAGCTGTATTCAGTACTTGGTAACATTCAAAAGTTGGCTATGGTTGATATATAGCTCCATCCGGCTCTATTAGCCTCAGATACATGCAGTTGATGATACCTCATTTACTAACGGTTCATTCATTATTCATCAACGGTAGGTATCTCAACTATTAGCAAATAAAATCGCAGGCTTCATTGCCCTGGATGATCTGGCTAACGTTCTTATACGGCATAACCTAAGGATGCATTTGCTGATTCAACGATTTATTTTAAAGTAATGTTGTATTTTTTCTCCTAAACATTCTGACTTGCCTGTGTTCCTAACTTCTATTGTCATTGTATTTAATTATCACCTTCATCAGCGCTGCCCTTCATGCCCACGTTCATCGATGTTGTAATTCATCCAAATCTTGCTTCCCCTATTTCATAGCATTTCTCTGCCTTTCATTTTTTATTGACTATGCCACTTTTCTTCCAGCTTCTCAAATTCCCTCCATTTTGTCTTTCCCGTGAATTTGTATTTGGAACTACTTTGGTTCCGAGGCCTATTATGTGATTTTGGGTAAATGCGGCTTCAAACAAATTTTCATTTTTTATTAGGATTTTATGTGATTTTGTTTCCTGATATTCATGCAATTTCAAAAAATTATATGTGTAAATTATTAATATGGAGAAAAAAATTTTAGGTAATTTATAGCAGATTTTGTAATCTCCATTTCAGACTGCATGGCTTTTGCACCCCAGGCATTTGTTGTTCCAGGTAAAAATGTTATCTATAAATATGAAAAAATATTTGCTAGCTTATTTATCAGCATGAATAAAACTAGCAATCAGTGTCTACACTGTCAAATCAATAACTTTATCTACTTAGACTACCATAATGGAACAAATATTTGTTATAATTGAATAGACAGTTTAAATGAGTGGTGGTATCGTATCTTACTCCGCCCACCGTTACCACTCTCCCTTCCCTCTTTTGCAGATACGATACCATGGCATGAGTTGCGGCGTGGTATCCTCCGTAGGCATCGATACGATATAGGTGGAGATACTGTTCCGTATCGTATCTTATTTCCCCCAATTCACCTGCCAAAACAAGGATATTNCATATACGATACCATGGCATGAGTTGCGGCGTGGTATCCTCCGTAGGCATCGATACGATATAGGTGGAGATACTCTTCCGTATCGTATCTTATTTCCCCCAATTCACCTGCCAAAACAAGGATAGTATTTGGTTTTCTGCCACACGTCAACACGAAATTCAAAAATTTAGTTGAACTTTGTTTTGATTTGTTTGTTTTAAAGGTTAATTGTTTATTTTTTAATTTAATTTAATTTGCAAATTGACCAGATGCTGTCGAGTATGACACCAAGTTTATGATTTCATCAACTGTGGCCACTACATCCAAGGTAACTTTGCATTATTGACCTTGTTTATTTCGTTCACTTGGAAATAGGTAAGATGCTGCAATGAGATACCACCGCTTCATTTAAAACTGTCCATTGGTATCGTATCTATAGGCCATATTGTATCTCCCGTTACGATACGGATGAGATATGACTATACAATATCACTACTCATTTAAACTGTCTAATAGTACTCCTTGTCAACTTTTTGTATGATAATGGAAATATATGGTCACATCACTTCACCCCGTTGTTGACTAGAGATTTAGTAGGTATCAATCAATAAACTCCAGCAACAGTAATAACTTCCGAAGCCTAAATCTTAAAGTAAACCATAATTAATTACCTACTTAACCGCTGTCGGCAAATATTGTTATAAAAACTGTAATTGTTTCAGCTATGATACAAAAACGTTACATGCCTAATTAATTAACGCCATACGTCATAACACCATTAATCAAGACCATAATTACAACAATAATTTAACGAATGAAACCAATGGAATCTTCAATACATACAGTGGCACCATCATTGCTATCTTAAACGTTTCATGACATATTAGCTAAACAAAAACTCAAACGACTAGAATTGTTTTAGTCAAGTGTCACAATCAACAAAGGATACCTACGACTACATGAAACTAACACCTATGTCGGAAACACAATCGCTATTTATACAACTACCAATACAAAGTTCGTGTTGTGGGTAAGACCAACCGTTATCCACCGTTATTGAAACCGTAGTGGATACTCATAGTAGCAACCTATGAAGTGTTGCAGTGTAACAACATTTCAATATATAGTATTTGAGCAGCCTTATTACTTGAATCTATTGGCACATTGCACCATAATTCCTGGCAGAAGCAAACAGACGGACAAGCATAAGAACTTCAATATCGTAATACTTAATCACGAATAACAAAACAGAACATATCAAGGTTTGTGTTGCAGATTGACTTACACCACCAAGTGTTCCACAGCAGTAAAGACAGGCGGAGCAATAGAGTAAACAGTCGTGAGGACGCTTAATTTTCATGATTATCTTCCGCTTACGTGGGTCTATAATAGTGATTTCAAAAGGACGTTGTGGACCGCCGCAGCAAAGCTTGCTCATGTCAGTCGTTTCACCAGCAAAGAATAATTTTCGTCCATCCCCATTATATACATCATATCTGTTAGACCTGTTTACTCCAGTTAGCGCTTCTTTCAAATCTCTTGATTGTTTAATCACCAATATGTCAACGTCTTCCAGAACCTCCAAACCTCCGAGTAACGGCTGGAGACTCACATCTCTGTGACTAATGTCGTCGCCCTCTACAAACATTAATGAATAAACAAAATCATAATGGTACTTTTAGATTTTATAAGACTAGCAGTTTATAAGTTCTTTTATTACCCCATTCAATTTCTGCTTTTATAAGTGAGGAAGGTTCATTAGTGACTGATTGAGGTTGTGCTGTGACAACACTTCCTATACCATCCAATGGATGAGTATTCATACTACTAGAATTGAAATCGACGATTCTTAAAGTTAAGCTTTAAAACTTTATAAAAGAAAATCAATAGACGAAAATGGTAGCAATAATAGCCACAGGTTAATATAATATGGCCATGGTGTCAAATATAATGTCATGCCTATAATGTCAAAAGGATATACAAAATCAAATTTATTAATTTGTAAAGTTTTGAAAATAAAAGTACGATTTTAAAGACTAAACAGTATGTTGTATAGTACTACGCTACGCTATAGACTTGTACCTAGTTTTTCTGACTCGATGATNTAAAGACTAAACAGTATGTTGTATAGTACTACGCTACGCTATAGACTTGTACCTAGTTTTTCTGACTCGATGACTTTGTGACTGGTGTGAGTATAAACAATAATAGCTTCTCTAGGAAACATGATTACACACTGCAACCCTGGGCATAGCATGTTCAGTTAACTGAATTTCAATCCTTTAATTTCAACACTTTAGCTTATCAACAAAGCCGACCAAAAAATGCGATTCTTTTTCTCAGCAAATGTGATTAAAATCTTGAAAAATGCGATTTAGTGCGATTCATTTTCTACAGAAAATAGCATTAAAGTTTAATGGTAATACATATTTAATGCTTAAACAAGTAATTTATAAGCTAGAAAATGATACTATTGCACGATTCATTCATATTTGATTGATTAACTATTAGTTAAATGACCAAGTAGTTCCAACTTCAAACTGAAGTATCTCGATGAGGGACCAATCTATCGTCTTGGGACTGATTTCTGTTGATAAGTTATCAACGTTGATAACTGCTCCAGCAGTCATCCGAGAATTATTACGTAGAGACAGAACAATTCGAATTATAATGATGGATTCAAAATTTAATAATTTCAGAATAATTTACATCCATTGCGCAGGATTATACATCTGATTGGTTTCAGAACAAATTTTTTATTTCATCATCAAATTTCACATTTTGGTTTAATATTTCTTTAACCCGTCTCCACCCATTCGACATCCATCAGACCTAAACCGCTCGTCCACAGATGTGACATGTCAAATTTGACTTACGCTTAAAACCACTCGTCCACCGATGTGACAAGAGGTTGTCAAATGGACAATACATTGCTTATTTTTCATTTATCCCTTACCGCCACATGCAAATCGTATATTTATGACTCTTTTGACAATTGTCACCCTTCTGACAAATATCACCCTTGTGACAAATGTCACCCTTCTGACAAATGTCACCATATTGACAATTGTCACCCTTCTGACAAATATCACCCTTGTGACAAATGTCACCCTTCTGACAAATGTCACCCTTCTGACAAATGTCACCTTTCTGACAAATATCACCCTTGTCACAAATGTCACCCTTCTGACAAATGTCTCCCTTTTGACAATTGTCACCCTTCTGACAAATATCACCCTTGTGACAAATGTCACCCTTCTGACAAATGTCACCCNGACCAAAAAATGCGATTCTTTTTCTCAGCAAATGCGATTAAAATCTTGAAAAATGCGATTTAGTGCGATTCATTTTCTACAGAAAATAGCATTAAAGTTTAATGGTAATACATATTTAATGCTTAAACAAGTAATTTATAAGCTAGAAAATGATACTATTGCACGATTCATTCATATTTGATTGATTAACTATTAGTTAAATGACCAAGTAGTTCCAACTTCAAACTGAAGTATCTCGATGAGGGACCAATCTATCGTCTTGGGACTGATTTCTGTTGATAAGTTATCAACGTTGATAACTGCTCCAGCAGTGATCCGAGAATTATTACGTAGAGACAGAACAATTCGAATTATAATGATGGATTCAAAATTTAATAATTTCAGAATAATTTACATCCATTGCGCAGGATTATACATCTGATTGGTTTCAGAACAAATTTTTTATTTCATCATCAAATTTCACATTTTGGTTTAATATTTCTTTAAAACAATTACAAGTTGGTTGTTAAACATTCAAATTTCTAAAATACATTTCTTTACCAATAGGAATTATTCAACAACAAAATCACCAATCATTACGCCTTCTAAAAGGCGGTTCTTTCATCAGTATATACCGAATCATTCGTATTTAATCCATCAGTTTAATGTGCCTAATTTAAAGTTTTTTGATTTCGTATCTACATATTACTTGTCATGCCAAGTACAGTTGAAATGTGTTAAATCCAAAATTTGCTATTCACGTTCAAATTTACAGTAATGGCTTTGAATTTGAAAAGGTTTGTGTCCTGAAGGTTATTATGACAAATGTCTGCTCTCCCAAATTTAACCCATCTGTAGAAATTACCGTAGCGAACGGTGGTAGAGGCGTAGACATTATAATAGACGTTCTTGAGCATGTACTGATCAGTTTCNAAATTACCGTAGCGAACGGTGGTAGAGGCGTAGACATTATAATAGACGTTCTTGAGCATGTACTGATCAGTTTCACCAGTGGGTACAATTTCCCAGAGACCATGTTTTCTTTTTGCTCCAGAAGCAGAATATTCTGAAGCTGCTGTTGCTCCTTTTACAAGAATCAAGTAATCACCCCGAGGTGCTTCAGATTCTGGGGAATCTCCAGAGTCATTTACTGCTAGCAATCCAGTTGGAATATCTCCATTGTGAATTGTGACGTATCCTGCTTTCTCAGACGGTTTGAGAAACCATAATCCTGATCTGTACCATATTCCGCCTTTGGAATATTTCGGAAAGCGACTCTCATGGTCGTCAATTTGAATAAAATTTGTATCTTTATTCTTTGTCTCTGTTTCCGCCCAAGTAAGA
The DNA here is from genome assembly GCA_002738285.1 of Holacanthella duospinosa. Taxonomy (NCBI): domain Eukaryota; kingdom Metazoa; phylum Arthropoda; class Collembola; order Poduromorpha; family Neanuridae; genus Holacanthella; species Holacanthella duospinosa. The sequence goes on from NIPM01000102.1 coordinate 31,988, forward strand.
ACAGAAAGCGGGTGATTGGGAATACTAATTCTGTAGTAAACTCCAGTTAGTAAATTTGTTGTCGGGACAATATCTATGATGTTGGGATATGCACAAGTATCAGTCAAAACTTCATTATTGTAGATTTCCGCTGTAGTTGCTAGTACCAATAGCACCAAGAGAATTCCACTTGTAATTGGTAACATCTTTGCTTTGCTTAGAAATCGAAAGTAAATAACCAGATCAGTAGTTGATTCTCCAGTGGACAATACTTTACTATAATGTTTGAGATGAATTTCAGGCTAGTTAAATAAAAGGTTTAAGTGACGTTTCTTGTTGTCAAGTAACATCAACTATATTTTCCTTCTCTGACGTAATTATTTCCAAGAAAAAANTAAGTGACGTTTCTTGTTGTCAAGTAACATCAACTATATTTTCCTTCTCTGACGTAATTATTTCCAAGAAAAAATTTTTTTTAGAGAATTAGATATGATATATTAATATAATTTTTCTTTCTTATCTGAAAGTTTTTGCATTAAAATCTAACTTCCCGTGTTGAGATTTAGATTACTNTAATATAATTTTTCTTTCTTATCTGAAAGTTTTTGCATTAAAATCTAACTTCCCGTGTTGAGATTTAGATTACTAGGAAGGATTAGTGATGTGTTAGTTGTAGCTCCATGTCAATCCATCATACTATAACTTGTACCAGACAATTATTCTAAAACTTGGTTTAGACAATTATTCTAAGACTTGTTTCGGACAAGTTCCATGTAGAACTATGGTACCAATAATAGTCAAAAGTTATGATTTTTTTTGTAATCCATGTTTCTGTAACTTAAGTCTTTAATTTAACTCTGCAACTTAACCATTGGAAATCGAAATGCCAAACGAAGGATTGCGAAATCGAAATCCATGACTTTTCAGTCCCGCGAAATCTAAATTAAAATTTCGCTTTCGATTTCGAATTATCGTAATTTTAAATTTAAATTTCTAGCTAAGTTAGAAATTTTTACAAATAAAACTAAATTTTTATAAATTAATTAACTATTGGTAATCAAAATCTAAAATTCGATGATCAATTGCGAAATTTTTTTAATGCAGTTGATATTTTATTAGTAAAGAAATTTGAAATGTAGTGAGACCCGTTTAAAAATCAGGTCACTAAGATCAAAGGGTTAAAAGTTATAATTTAATCAATGAGAGTTAATGAGAACGCTACAGAACACTGGATATTTTCTAAAATAAGTGAAAAATTATTTTAATTATTTTGTTGCCCATCNAATGAGAACGCTACAGAACACTGGATATTTTCTAAAATAAGTGAAAAATTATTTTAATTATTTTGTTGCCCATCTATTGTGTGCATTTTGATATTGGAGGCGGTAAGCATTTGGTGGCAGAATAAAAAAAGTGAAATGTGGTACATGGTACAGATTAATCGCCCGATGTTTTCGACTGTACGGATACATTCAACATGGGTTTTTTTAACCTTCTCTCACACCAAAAAATCCTCCAAATTAGAACTTTTGTTGGGAAAAGCTGCCTTATAAATTTGTGTAAAATCTGAATCAAAAACAAAAAAATTTCTGTGAAAGTATTAATAGGTTCAGAAAAACATTGAAAAGTAGAATAAAATTTAGCAAAAATCAAACCTCCACTATCATTCAAACTAGAAGCTAATATTTTAAAAATTATTTGGATGTTCTTTCGAAACATTATTTTTTGTCTCCTTTTTCAAACCATTCAATTTTTAGCATTTCTTGTAAACATTTCTCATTTTAATGTTTCTTCTCGCGTGTTCAGTCTTATCTTCCCATCATGTACTCCTTTTTAATCTCCTCATTACTACTATGCTCGCGGTTTCATTTGTATTTTTTCACTATGACTAAAAACAAGTTAATAAAATTCTTATTACATTTTGATTTTTCTTTTGTTTAATTTAATATTTGGCAACCACCTGGTTATTCATTTAATAATTCTCCAGCCCTACATTTTATATTATGTAGATTCATTGGAAAGATTTCATATTTCAAAAAAGTTTCTTCCTGAGTAACTTTTTCACTTGTATATGTAGTTATTCCCATAACATTTGGCAAATATTTTGGAATTTTTAGAACCTTTTTTCCGAATTTTTAGCACCTTTTAGACACCTAAAACAGTGCTTTTTAGCAACTAAAGTTCCTCAGTCTAGTAACAAGTCTTTTTGTACTTCAATGATTGACTGCTGCAAGATGTCCTGAGCCGAGTTTGACTAACTTTTGGGATCATTTAGTAATCCCTCATAATTGGACAGGCTGCCAAATGAAGACTCCGAAGAACAGAAAGCGGATTAGGAATGTTATCCAAATTGTGGTGAATAACTTCACTGGTGGGCTGACAATTGAATATAATTCTAAAGCGACACAAGAATTATCGGCCTCCCAACGGAGGCCTGCGACAGCCTACGGGCGGGCTGCGGGAGCCCACGGAAGGGCTGGAGTAACCCACGGGAAGGATGCGGGAACCCACTGGAGGGCAGCGAGAACACATGGGGTGAGGACTGTAGAAACCTACAGAAAGGCTGCGGGCACCCATGGAAGGGCTTAGGAAACCCACGGGAGAGCTGCGGGAACCCACGTCAAGGCTGTTAGCAATCTATTGACAACTAAGCAGTTGAGATAACGATAAGGGTTTATGAGAAAATGTCTTTAATTCGCAAACTCCTGGGGTCTTTTTGTACCTTTTATAAGGGGCGTAAAGATTTAAATCCAACAGTTGCCAAACTTTGGAGTCTGCATCTCTAACGTTGCATGATTCTCACAGCCCTCATGACCAGTCTAGCATTCCTTCCGTGTTTTCCCTCTGCCATCCCGTCCATTGCCACCTCCATTCCATGCTTTCCCACAGCCTTCCCAACCATTTCCGCATCCTTTTCGTGNGTTGAGATAACGATAAGGGTTTATGAGAAAATGTCTTTAATTCGCAAACTCCTGGGGTCTTTTTGTACCTTTTGTACGGGCCGTAAAGATTTAAATCCAACAGTTGCCAAACTTTGGAGTCTGCATCTCTAACGTTGCATGATTCTCACAGCCCTCATGACCAGTCTAGCATTTCTTCCGTGCTTTCCCTCCGCCATCCCGTCCATTGCCACCTCCATTCCATGCTTTCCCACAGCCTTCCCAACCATTTCCGCATCCTTTTCGTGCTTTCCTAAAAGTCTTCCGACATTTCCCGCATCCCTTTCATTCTTTCTCATATTCCTCCCGACCATTCCCGCAACGCTTCCGTGCTTTCCTACAGCCTTCCAAACCTTTCCCGTACCCGTCCCGTGGTTTCCCACAGCCCTCCCGATCTTTCCCGAATCCCTCAAGTGCATTCCCACAACCCTACCGATTTTTCCTGCATTCCTCCCCTGCTTTTCCACAGGTCTCCCGACCTTTCTCGCATCCCACCCGTGCTTTCCCACATCCCTCCCGTGCTTTCACGCAGCCCTCCCGACCATTCTCGCATCCCTCTGGTGGATTCCCACAGCTCTTCCGTGCAATCCAGCAATTCTCCTGTGCATTCTCACACTCGTCCTGTCCATTCTCACATTCCTCCCGTCCNCCGTCCTGTCCATTCTCACACCCGTCCTGTCCATTCTCACATTCCTCCCGTCCATTCCCACATCCCGCCCGTGCTTTTTCACAGCCCTCTTGCCTATTCCCAAATCCCTTCCATGCTTTCCCGCATCTCTCCCGTTCATTCCCACATTTCTTCCGTGCTTTCTCACAACCCTCCCGTTCATTCCCGCACGGCTGGAATGCGGAAATGAATGGGAGGGCTGTGGGAGAGCAATGCATACCCGCATCTATCCAATCCATTCTTGCACATCCCCGCACGATCCCCGGAGTTGGTCAGTTATTAGTTATGTAAATTAAAATATTCAGAAGTACAAACAGANTATGTAAATTAAAATATTCAGAAGTACAAACAGATAATTAAAACTCATCTATAGCTTTCTTGAGCTGGTAATTGTCTCATTTCACCTTCGCACTTCTTACATCTTTACGCGACGATTAAAGCTGAAACTAGAGTTGCCTTTTCCTCATCGTGCTTCGAGGAAAGTGCGGTGCAATTCTAAACATTCAGCACCTGTTTGAATACAGTTGCCTTGGGAAAAATTGATTGTGTCATTGAAATTTTCTAATCACACCGCACTTTCTCCGTGAGCAAGGTCGGGGAAAGGCAACTATAGATCCAGGTTAACACTCCATATATCACTCCGAGACGATTTACGTATCATTCACGTGTTCAAATTTTTTTTTACAAAAATTTCATATAAATCTCACATAAATCTGCATTAAAAATAAAATTTTTGAAAAGTATAAAGATTTTTGAAAACTCACCTTTAGAGTGATTTCGCAGAAATACATACTAAATTTGAAGAAAATCGATCAACATTTAGCAGANTGAAAACTCACCTTTAGAGTGATTTCGCAGAAATACATACTAAATTTGAAGAAAATCGATCAACATTTAGCAGAGCTAGAACTGTTAGAGTGTTGTTTTTCTCGTTGTATAGTGCTGTTGCCCGGAACTCTTATTAATCACAAAATTGGTCATTATAAATGCTCATAGTCAATTTAACACTCACATATAATTACGCGACGATTGATACCCCATTAACGTATTCGAATTTATTTTGTGATTTTGATTTATAATTCACAAAAAAAAATTGGAAAGTATATTTTTTTGTTAGCTCATCGTTAGCTTGATGAAACTCACATTCATAGCAAATCTGAAGAAAATCAATATTTAGCGAAACTAGAACTGTTTGAATGATTTTTTCAATTACTCATTATTTTCATTGTTGGAACCGTAGGTTTTGAATCACCTATCCCTATACATCTTATAGGACAACAACAATAAAAAACATCCTAACTTTGAAGGTTAATAAAAAATTCATTTTTCAATATTTTGAAATAAAATTCAAAACTCCGCTAGATATTCGTATGTTCTAAATATTTAAAAAGTTTGAAGGTAATCCGTAAAGATTTACAAAAGTTAGTTGTTAGGAAACACCAAAAACTCTAATGGTAATTTTCCATTAGTGAGCAGGACGGCCATTTTGTGAACGAGATGGATAAAAAATAGACAAATTTAAAATATTATTTATTATTATAATTAATATAATTTTGTATTGTTGGTCACAGGTGACACCGTGACCCCACTCAACAGGATCTTCAAGGACCCTCCAGGAAACCATTGGAATCCAAATAGGACTCCTGCCCACAACATAGTAAACCTTTGTCGACTGCATTTGGATGTTTGGGATTCTAGCGTCATCGGACTAATTGCATGAGATCTTAATATATAAAACAGGCGCACATAAATGGACCAGGACATGGTCCGATGCAGCAGAAATACCGAAAGCATGCTTGTGAGATTTCTAGATAAATTCTCTTACCTTCCTACCCTCTCCTCTTGATTGGGCGAAAGCCAACAAGTCAAATAGACATACCTTTACCATACATACTAATTTGTATCATGCAACACTAGTTTTTGTGTCACACTCTGATTTTGAGTATCGTTGGTTATTTTTTTAAATAATGCAATGTTTTATTTTAACTAAAGCTGAAAATCAACTTAATGTTTATGTTTACAATCAGTTTGTTCTTAGAGCTAAATTAGTAGCTCTAAAAGAATGGTTTTGTCGCAGTTAGGCTCCCACTGTCCTACAATTTATCCACAATGGAATGTAGGCAGACCGCCCCGCCTATCCACAAAACCAACCTCACCTCAGACCCACCACTTGTTCAAATAATAAAAGACTATTAAAACAAAAACTACTGATTATGATTTTATGATTCTTGTGACACCTAAATAAATTACATTCAATTCAATTCAATTCAAAAATTCAATACTGAGTCGATCCCGATCCGACCAACGGCTCATCGAATAATGACCAAAAATCTCCTCTTGCAATACTCCTTGTTCTTTTGTGGAAGTATTGCATGAAGCTAGGAGCCAATCAACTTTAAATAATATTATTTATGAACTAGAAGCCTACAGAAGCAAACCTTGAAACCTTAATTCCTACATGTCTACATGCTTAGAGCATGCAGGCAGAAATATTAAATAAAGTGTTTTTTAAGTTTTGCTGAGCTGATCTTTTGCAGCACCTGGAAAGTCAAGTTGGAAGAGCGACAAATCGTTACAATATGAAGCCTAGTTAAAGGCTTACTCATTGATAGAGGTGTTCAGGTTTTCTTTATTCCTTGAGCGCGTCAATGACTCTTTAACCGCAGTTCGGAACTATCTGTTAATAAGCTGTAGATCAGCGATGGTATCTTACTACTCAGACATCGGATAATCGTTCTCATCTAATGTGTAGAGCAATGTGATCAATGATGTTTGAGCTAAGTCAGTTCATATCGGATTGGACGAATAGAGATAACCACAAAAATTCATTGTACCTCAGAGGCTGCATTGTGTCGTGGTCAAATCTTAAATTGAATTAAATTGAAAATCCCCGTGAGTACTAAAAGTAATTAGTGGCAATTTACGGTGTGCTCTTGGTCGGAATATACTAATTAAATATAGTAGGAAGTGGAGTCGCTTTGTAGAAGCTAGCTACGATATAAACAACATATTATAGTGTATCAATAATCCTTTATAAATTGGAAGCGTTTTTCACATTCGATGAAAGGAAGCCTGGTTGAAAGATTATACACTTTCTTCTACATTAATATAATCAAGACCTTTGAATTTCACTCACAATGGTAACAATTTATCTTAACCTTTTGTCCAAATTATGTAATAGTCCCTTATTACTAAATATCTATTAGTGTTGTATTAAAATTAAGGTGAAAATATTATCTATTCCTTGAGTAGCTCAACTCCAAGTCANTTTCTTCTACATTAATATAATCAAGACCTTTGAATTTCACTCACAATGGTAACAATTTATCTTAACCTTTTGTCCAAATTATGTAATAGTCCCTTATTACTAAAATATCTATTAGTGTTGTATTAAAATTAAGGTGAAAATATTATCTATTCCTTGAGTAGCTCAACTCCAAGTCAAATAAGACTAAATTATGAATAGATATGTTACGAATACATATGAATTAAATGACGCAATAGGAAATTTTGGTTCTAGTGCTTGCAATGTGATGCATTAGAGGAAAAAATTTTTGAGATTGTTGAGCGATACCTGAGAAAGCGAGAAATTTAGTGAAAATTTAAATCAGCGAACTCCGATGCGTCTAAAGTATCCGAATCATAACATATCGATTACTTCTTGATCACGGTTATGTCAATCTTAGTCATTAGACTCTGGCAACAGTAATTTATCATCTTGAACGTTACGCTTTGTGAACAGTTTTGAAAATATTTACTACTGACCTAACCCCAACTAGGAGAGTTGATTGATAAAAGTGAAAAGAAAAATTTTAACTCTGAAAAAAATCGTTTGGACCAATTTGGTATCGAAAAATAAAAAAAATGCTAAACATAGACATGGGAAGAAGAAGGATGGATGAAAAGGAGCATGCGAGTAGAGAAAGTGAGAAAAAGAAAGTAGGCGAGAGGAAAATCCAGTAGATAGTGGCACGTGTTTCATCGAATCGATAGGAAACCACCTACTTTCTCCAAATCACTCACTACTATCCTTACTACCATCAAAGTCTCTCAAGACTTTGCCACTCCTCCGATTAGACAATGTTTTAATTTATTTTAACTAAAATCAATCATCCTGTAATTCCATATCCTAGTTGGAGTCATACCCCTACAGGACAGGGTACTTCACCACCACCTTCCATCATTCATTTCTTCCGAAATACCATTTCAATTCCATTGTCTTCCTTTCTCTATTTCCAACACTCTAATTTTTTTGCTCTTACAACTTTTTCAATTGTAGCTAACAGGCAGGACTTTCCGAGTCTTAATTCTCGTAAGTTGATTTTAAATGCTTAGTTTTAAGTAGTAGAAAGTGAAGCTGTAGTGGCAAANCAGGGTACTTCACCACCACCTTCCATCATTCATTTCTTCCGAAATACCATTTCAATTCCATTGTCTTCCTTTCCCTATTTCCAACACTCTAATTTTTTTGCCCTTACAACTTTTTCAATTGTAGCTAACAGGCAGGACTTCCCGAGTCTTAATTCTCGTAAGTTGATTTTAAATGCTTAGTTTTAAGTAGTAGAAAGTGAAGCTGTAGTGGCAAATCAGAAAAATTAATTTTTTTTACGGTCAGATTTTTCTGATGCTTTAAGAAAATTTTTTCGTATGATTTGAATTCACATTTTTTTAAATAAGAAGCTGAAGGTTTATTAAGAGAAAGCAGTCCTAAAAGTCAGTTAGTTACTGTATTACGTTTGAGTTTGTTATATGTATGTTTTAATTGATTTTCGATATGTAAATGGTGTTGTTAGGTTGGTAGAAATCATGGTCGCGAATTTGACAAATGTCATCAAGGATAAAACATCCGGGTTCTTAGCAAGGTAAGATATTCAAGCATTACCAACTATTTCGATAAATTTTGGTAAACATTTTTGGTTTATTATTTTAGCAAAGTACAGTATGAGGAATTTAATATCAGCGAAAAAGGGGAGAAAGGAGGATTGAAGTAAGTTTTCCAAATTACAAATAAGTTGTTTCTTGAGTCTTTTATTACTACCGGTGAAAGTCAACTATGAGATCTTCATCAATATTTTTACATCCTACTTTTCAAATGTTAAACCTAAGATTGAAATTATTGATTTTATTTGTTCATTTCATACACAAATAGTTCTTAGATGTAAAGTCTATAGACTTTATTTGTATAACATCATATGCCAAAAGTTCTGGCAGTGAAAGCAGTTGAAAACTCATTACACTTTTGATATAGTAAATCTAGTCAATTGTTAGTGTAGGGTTTATCAAACAAATTTCATTTAAATACAAACGTTGACGTTTTTTATTGTTTATAACATACTTGATTAGATACTAGCACAATGTAAACCACCTTAAAAGTACTAGTACATTTTATGATTGCTCACCTTCAAAAATCGTAAAGATATCCCATATTTTGAANCTAGTACATTTTATGATTGCTCACCTTCAAAAATCGTAAAGATATCCCATATTTTGAAAGGAAGGTGAAGGAGTGGTTATACAGAGCATAATTCAAGTACCAAATTCAAGTTCAACAAGCGAAATNTTTTGAAAGGAAGGTGAAGGAGTGGTTATACAGAGCATAATTCAAGTACCAAATTCAAGTTCAACAAGCGAAATTTTTTCCTATCACCACACAACTTGTTAATCGGTTAAGCAAACTAGAGGTCTCGTTTTCGTATTCCGATTGACTGAACTTAAGTACATAACAATTCTAGCATCTTGCGATTGGACCATTTGATGTGATTTTCTCATTTCGAGGTCATTGTAGTGATTATATTCATATCGGTAGAACAGGTTTATATTTGCAAGTCGGTACTCAGCGCTGTAGCACTAGGTCTACAGCAAATAATTAAAATACATGTAACTTATTAAATTTTTTGACATCTTATTCCCAACTTCCAATATTTATGTTAAAATTCGAGATAACTCACCGTCGGGTTCATTGTTGCAATGAAACAGTCTAACTGTAAATACTTCATTCAGTTAACTTTAAACTAATCGTTTAATATTGTAATAATTAATTTAATTAATTAATGNAACTGTAAATACTTCATTCAGTTAACTTTAAACTAATCGTTTAATATTGTAATAATTAATTTAATTAATTAATGTCCACTAAAAGTCAATGCGGCGTAATTTTTCGAAGGAAAAAGTGTCACTACATTGGCCAATAGGAGGAGCTGCAGGATAAAAATAAAATTTATGTGTTTCTTGATCCAGTATTTTTTGCGCTGTAGTATATCCAAATAGGTATCAAAGTTATATCGGCAATATCTTCATTTGTGAATACATTTGAAACAAAAGTAATTTTCAACAGATTCGACATAAAAATGTTGCTTTTAAAGAGGAGTCAAAATAACAATGACAATTTTTTAAGNAACTGTAAATACTTCATTCAGTTAACTTTAAACTAATCGTTTAATATTGTAATAATTAATTTAATTAATTAATATCCACTAAAAGTCAATGCGGCGTAATTTTTCGAAGGAAAAAGTGTCACTACATTGGCCAATAGGAGGAGCTGCAGGATAAAAATAAAATTTATGTTTCTTGATCCAGTATTTTTTGCGCTGTAGTATATCCATATAGGTATCAAAGTTATATCGGCAATATCTTCATTTGTGAATACATTTGAAACAAACGTAATTTTCAACAGATTCGACATAAAAATGTTGCTTTTAAAGAGGAGTCAAAATAACAATGACAATTTTTTAAGNGTAATTTTCAACAGATTCGACATAAAAATGTTGCTTTTAAAGAGGAGTCAAAATAACAATGACAATTTTTTAAGGATAATTTAATTGTGTTAATAGACCTTCCGTGGGTGGAGAAGATGAGTGGCAGTCATTTGATTCTCCCACCATTGAGCGGCCTCCACTCAGACACATTGACAAGTATATTCGACCAGAACTACCCTGTTGTGACATTAGCAAGCGGTTCACAGTTGCCATTATGGCAAGTATTGGTGAGGAGTAACTCTATATTAATAGTATTGCATAAAAATTCATAAAAACTATGATAATTATCTTGCTCAGGATTCCTAATTTCATTTGGTATACGATGCAACCTTGGTGTAGCAATTGTTGAAATGATTAAACCAGATCCCGTGACTAAGGTGGTTATTACCTAATTACGACTAACAACGTAACGATAATGTAAAACTCATTTGTTGTAAAGATACCTGAATTCACATGGGATACAACAACCAGGGGTATTGTCCAATCATCGTATTTCTGGGGGTACTTGGTCACACAAATACCAGGGGGACTTCTAGCTGCAAAATATCCTGCAAATTTGTTAGTCAGATATTTCAAGGAATATACTATTCTGTATTAACGCATTTATAATATCTACTGTTTAGGATATTTGGTACAGCAATCCTGGGTTCTGCAATTTTGAATTTGGCAGTACCTGAAGCCGCTAGAGGGGGTCCTGTCATTCTTATATTTGTCAGGATTATCCAAGGACTCTTTGAAGTAACTCATATACACTAAGACTAATTTTAAGGTTAGTATAAGTCGGAGTCTAATTTTATTTTTCTAACAGGGTGTGACATATCCTGCTTGCCATGGGATTTGGAGGTGGTGGGCTCCACCATTGGAGCGCTCAAGACTCGCTACTTTGGCATTCTGTGGCTCGTACGGTGGCGCTGTGGTAGGAATGCCAATTTCTGGATGGCTAGTTGGTGGAATCAGTTGGAGTGCTCCGTTCTATTTCTACGGTATTCAAGACCTAATCAAAATTTGGCAACAATGCAGAGGATTTAACTAAAAGTTATCGTACTAGGTGTGGCTGGAATAATTTGGTATTTTATATGGCTATGGTTGGCATTTGAGAAACCGTCTAAACATCCAACCATCACTGCCCAAGAACTCCATTACATTGAGAAATCAATTGGTCCGGTTTCAGCAGTTGCTCCAAATTTGAAAACAACACCTTGGAGAGAAATTTTTCGTTCTAAGCCCGTTTATGCAATCATTGTTGCCAACTTTTGCCGATCTTGGACATTCTACCTACTCCTACTGTCTCAAATCACTTACTTCTCTCAAGAGTTCAAGTTTAGTGTCGCTGAGGTATGACTAGTGCACATATAGTGAAGATCAGCGAAAACGCTACCGCGGAAAATTGGAAGCGTGCGCTCTAACATAGGCTAGGGTACTGATNTATAGTGAAGATCAGCGAAAACGCTACCGCGGAAAATTGGAAGCGTGCGCTCTAACATAGGCTAGGGTACTGAATGAAAAAACATGGAACAAATTTAGAGTATTTAATTGATGAATTATGCTAAAGTTTTAGAAAATCATCAAAATTTCCGAGTTCCAAATTAAAATAGTATTTTAGCTCCATGGTTTGTTGGTTATTAAAATTTTAGAGATATCGTTTTTGTTAGCCTTTCTCTGTATAATGCATCCGGTAGGTCGCGATCAACGAAACTTAGGTTTTGGGGACTATCGGTCAAATNTTTGTTGGTTATTAAAATTTTAGAGATATCGTTTTTGTTAGCCTTTCTCTGTATAATGCATCCGGTAGGTCGCGATCAACGAAACTTAGGTTTTGGGGACTATCGGTCAAATTTGTTATTCTTAATTGTTAGGTAGCAAAACAATATATAGTCACTATCCTATTTCAAAAAATCACTTTACTATAAGTTNTTATTCTTAATTGTTAGGTAGCAAAACAATATATAGTCACTATCCTATTTCAAAAAATCACTTTACTATAAGTTGCCGCTAGCTTTCATAAACATAATCATATATAATTTGCATAAATCTTAACAATCTGTTTCATAGGGTGGAACTTTGGCTGCATTACCTCATTTGTTGATGACAATTGTGGTACCGTTCGGAGGGATCTTGGCAGATTACTTACGAAAAAATAATATAATGNCGTTCGGAGGGATCTTGGCAGATTACTTACGAAAAAATAATATAATGACGACGACACAAGTGCGAAAAGTGTTCAACTGTGGTGGATTTGGGATGGAAGCATTTTTCTTAATTTTGGTTGCAGTAGCCAAAAACAACGAAGGTTTTGCCCTCCTATCACTTACTCTTGCAGTCGGTGTCTCTGGATTTGCAATATCTGGTATAATAAAGCTATGATAACTTTTAGTACNTATTCTTAATTGTTAGGTAGCAAAACAATATATAGTCACTATCCTATTTCAAAAAATCACTTTACTATAAGTTCCCGCTAGCTTCCATAAACATAATGATATATAATTTGCACAAATCTTAACAATCTGTTTCATAGGGTGGAACTTTGGCTGCATTACCTCATTTGTTGATGACAATTGTGGTACCGTTCGGAGGGATCTTGGCAGATTACTTACGAAAAAATAATATAATGACGACGACACAAGTGCGAAAAGTGTTCAACTGTGGTGGATTTGGGATGGAAGCATTTTTCTTAATTTTGGTTGCAGTAGCCAAAAACAACGAAGGTTTTGCCCTCCTATCACTTACTCTTGCAGTCGGTGTCTCTGGATTTGCAATATCTGGTATAATAAAGCTATGATAACTTTTAGTACCTTACAACAATATATGCTAATTTACAAATTTCCCAAGGTTTCAATGTGAATCATCTTGATATCGCTCCACGTTATGCTGGTATTCTAATGGGAATTTCCAATGGAGTTGGAACACTTTCTGGTCTACTGTGCCCAATTGTCGTTCAAGCAATCACAAAGGATAAGGTATTGCTCTATAATTTCATACCTAAACATAAAGAAATGTGAATATTTCATGTTAAATGGTCATATGTATTGTTATCAATTGTAGACGGAAGAGGAATGGGAGAAAGTTTTTCTTCTTGCCGCACTCATCCATGTCTCAGGTGTGATCTTCTATTGGTTTTTTGCATCCGGTGAGTTGCAACCTTGGGCAGAACCACCGCCCGAATACTATGAAGAGCCATCAGCCGCCAAATTGGATCTAAAAGTAGAAACCACTGGATTATATGAAGTAAAATATCCTTTTAATATATTACAAAATATTAATAATTAATGAATTAATTGTGCTTCTATTTTTTTTGCAGTCTACACCTTCTGCTGGATACAATTCAACTTCCACGCTGTCGACGAATCCTTTCAACCAATGGCCATCCACTCCTCCAGCCTACACGGGCAACCAACAGAATCCAAATCTTGAATAGGTCTCCCAGTAACTAGAGCGTCCGATTCCATCTAGCGGTCACTCTAGTTGAAGCGACTACACAAAAGCAATTTTACTCATTNTCAAATTGGATCCAAAAGTAGAAACCACTGGATTATATGAAGTAAAATATCCTTTTAATATATTACAAAATGTTAATAATTAATGAATTAATTGTGCTTCTATTTTTTTTGCAGTCTACACCTTCTGCTGGATACAATTCAACTTCCACGCTGTCGACGAATCCTTTCAACCAATGGCCATCCACTCCTCCAGCCTACACGGGCAACCAACAGAATCCAAATCTTGAATAGGTCTCCCAGTAACTAGAGCGTCCGATTCCATCTAGCGGTCACTCTAGTTGAAGCGACTACACAAAAGCAATTTTACTCATTTCGCCAATGATTACTCATACTCCCTCCCAAAAAAGTAATAATTCTTCCGACAATATCACTAGAAACACAAATCTTTAGATGTGGGAGTGCTACTCTTACCACACTCTCTATGGATAGATTTTGCGCAGGCGCATTCGTCAACGCCCAAACACTATGAAAACGACAAAACAAAAATATTCAAATTGATACCACCTGATGAACTCTAAAGAACCCGGAAGCCAATAATAACATGACAATACTGAGGAAAATACTGACATTAATGCTAATTAGTTTAATTCCATATAATGAATTTAAGACAAGTGTGTATGAGATTATTAGTATATGAAGTTGTAATAATTGTAAGAAATTCTAGCGGGAAGACTTAAAAAATGAGTAGGAGATAACTCCATGGTTTGTAATTTGATTACACAAAAATACAATTGGCCATAATTGTAGTACGTTTGAGTAATCAAATTCAACCTCATTGCTAGTTATTCTACATAAAATTTCCCAAGCTAGAGTTTCACTTACACTATAAAAAGTGATTCAATCAGATAGCAAACTTTCATAATTTTCATCAATAAGGGCTCTTTTCTAAGGCTCAAATGAAAGAAAAAAATGTAAAAAAAATGCTCAAAGTTTGCTCTCTTATGACATCACACTGTATGTATATACTAATGAAACCCGCGTGCCTTACTCAGTGCCGACTTTGCCGACAACAAACCACGTGTATTTTCTATTGAACGCTTGCACATATATTGCAACTTACTTCAATAGAAGATACACATGGTTCATAATTCTGAAGGAATTGTGCCTATATAAACTGTCTATTAAGATTTAATTGTGAGGCCATCACAAGTAAGACAGTTGAAATAAGGTCATAGGCATTAATTCCTATACAGTATATTCCCTATACCTTATTGAGATTAAATGCCGACCAATAAGTACGGAGGAACAAAAAACCAGACGAACCAATGAGATTCTACTCTTAACGATCTAGAACTTCATTGGTGGGATTTGGACCTAAAGATTACTGCCGAAATGAGTTTATTCCAGAAATGTTTATTTTAGACAGCTATATGCTATAATTTAAGTTAAATTGTTTTAAGTTTCACTACTAAAATAGAGTTGTTTCTACTTTAAAATGAGAAGTCAACTACTATGAATAATCAGTTTTTGATCTTTTGTGATATCTATGAACAGATTACAAAGAATTTTGACAATATGCAACTGTTCACTGTGATTAACTTGACATTGAATGCGAATTTATTATTTCTTCCTTAGATATTATATTTTATTTGTAAAAAAAAATGTTGTTTTTTTGACTAATTTATCTATTATTAAATTTTAGCGTGAATTTGTTATTGGTTCTCAAATATAGGAAATAAATAATCGTGATTGGTTTTTTATTATTTAAAAAAAGTGTGTAGACGACTAATTATTCAGGAAAGCGCAAACTCTTGAATTTTAACTGTCGTTCTAGAAATGAAAAAATTATTTTAGCTTATTTACATTTAAACACTTATTCATTTTGCATACTATGGTGAAGCGGTTTCGAACTTGTATTGGTGACTAGCAAAACCATAAAAGAAAACTTAATAAGGTTTTAAAAAAATTTTGAAAATTGTAATATAACTTTATTTCCACCGGTTTGAGTTAAGCGAAAAGACTATAATAGTTTACTAACACACTGACTAGATAGTAAAGCCACGACAGAGAAATGAGGTAATTGAAGGTATACTTTTTAGTATACTAAAAATATTAAACACCTTGTATCTTACAAAAAAAATTATGGTTGGAGTATGAAGCAAAATCAACTTGTGGACATTCTCTGTCGCTCTGTTCTCACAAATTTGACATTCTCTTTCCGTTCGTCCAGTATTGTTAAAATTCGTAATGCGTTCCTACTATTGGTTAATTTTGTGATTGGTAGTTTGATTTGAGAGCTCTCATTCAAATTTCCTTCATTTTCTCGAATTGATAGTCTGTCTAGAGGGAGTAGACTGTCACCAACGAATGTCCACCATCCAACTCGTCCATGTTTTACACAAAATTGAATATACCCTCCAGATTCAATTTCAGATTTTGGAATTTTTCTGAAAATATACAGAAATTTTTTTAAATTAGTCTAAAATATAAAGTAGACAATCTCATTATACAGTGAACATCTTTGAAACCTCCTACACTTGAAAATTTGAATTTTGATAAAATAAAAAAAAAAATTTTTTTTTGTAACTGCTGATAACCGACACTCCCTCGATCACCAAATTTGTAATAAATGCACGAAAAATAGGAAGAAAAACACTAAATTTTCAATAAACTAAATTTTTGTGTTAAGTTCTTAATTCCCAAGCTCTCTATGTCTTCTCACTCGGTTTTATTATCAGGAATTTAATTACATGGGTTGGCAACAGCAAAAATTGCTCCCGTTTTTGTGCTACTGCCAAGATGGATCTAAAACTTCACTAATTGTGCTCTTTGGTGTTTAGTTTATAGTTCTATGTTTTTTATAAAGTAATTAGTAATGTTAAATAAACAAAAATTAATATTGCGTTAAAGAGATCAAATTAATTTCAAACAAGAAAATAATTAAACAAAAAAGCGTTAAGGATCTGTTTCCGCAGTTTAATTTGCTTAGGTCAGTTTTCTTGATTTTACTTTACCAACACAATTTTTCGCGTAAAAGGTTTCAAATATGTTCACTGTATATTGACCTTTCGAAAAATATATTTATATATTTATAAGTCTTAGAGTAGATTTTGACAATCTATATTTCGATTATTCGTTAATAACGTAAAGCCTTCCAGTTGGTAAGTTGGAAAGAGTTGGTATTTGATAGAGTAGAACAATGAACAATTTTTACCAGAAGAGCGTGAGAAAGCCAACCATTGAGAGAGGCGATAACACTTTCGATAAAAATTTTCTCTCAAAACATTAGCTCAGCACTCAGGGACTTCGTTTTTTTTTGGTTTACCAACTTTCGGCATGACTTTTCTCACCACTTGATAAACGATATCAATGCACCAAGAATACCGAAACTCATTTACCCAACCACTTTGTCAACTTGAAGCCTATAAACTCTTTGACAATAACTTACAGCAGAAATATATCTTCAAACATTGGACACTTTGTTTTCTTGGCAACTTTTGAGCAATAACTTTGCCGAACAATTCCATTTCCAAGAGACTTGGTATGAACTTTGAATTTTACAAATGAATTGACATCTCCAAGTTGAAAGAGTGTTGCATTGAGCAGTTTAATCTGTAGTGAACCTATCGACTCAACGTAATCAACCAAAACTGTCAGTTTCCCTAGAAATTCATTCTGATCAACTGAATTTTGGTCACTGTGTCTTTCCTGTAGATATTGAATTATCAATTCATCACTAGAAATCATATACTGTTCAATTAATTTCTTCAAGTTATGTATTTTTTCATGTTCGGTAGGATCCAGTTCTTCAGGTTTCTTTCCTAGGAACAATTCACATAGTTTTGAAAGCATGTATTGTAGTTGGGTAAAAAATCCTGTAGATTTTGTTGCCTGAAAAAAAATCAGAGGCAAAATATGTTATTAATAACCTCAAACCTCAACAAAGCGCAGAATCAACCCAAACACCAGGAAACAATTAATCACTTTTAAAAAGCTTTTTCTAACACCCTAAACTAAAACTAAAAAATAATAGACTACACTAAGGAAGTGTGTGCACAAGCAGTTTCCGTGTATTCGGTTTGGTCTTGAACTGGCCTAGGGTTATGATTGATTATTCTGATTTGGGTGAACAATTAACCTTTGTAGTAATGTGTTAATTACACCAAACAACTTCGTGCGCAAAATTTGATGAAATTTTTCGGTAGAAGGGATGAGGGTGTTAGTTATTCTAGTTATTAGATTTTATTGAAAAAATTTCATGTTTTTTGATGGAAATTTCAATCGGATGCAATTTTGTTCATCCTGCGCAAGATACTTCCATCGGAAATGGGTGCATTGTGAATTATAATATTGAGTAACTAATACCTAGAAACTAAAATTCTAAGAAAAATTCGGTTCCGCTAAAACTATACTCACTCCCTCACCCAAAAATTCCATCAACTCTTGCGCAAGTTATATGATGTAAGTAACGCCCGATTTATACTTAATGTCATTCGTCCTTCATTCGAATGAAATGCAGTATGATTCATGAATTTTGTAACAAATTTTGCAATCTAATTTACCTTGACAATTAAGATTTTTGCAAATTTGTTGCAAAATTCATCAATCATACTGTATTTCATTCAAATGAAGGACGAATGACATTAAGTATAAATCGGGCGTAAGGCATAAGAATGATTAAAATCCTTTGAATGGTTTAAAATAGTTCATACCATTATATTTCTTTCCACAAATCCAATAAATGAATCAATCATTCGTTCAGCTATTGTTGGAAATACTCGAGAGTATTCAGAAGAAGTGAGTTTCGACGTCATGTGTTGTAGAATACCATTTAAATGTGATATCAATTTGTCAGATTCTTGATCACAACCAGCTGCTGAGGCTGCAGTTTCCAGGTATATATGGAGAAAAGGTTCAATCTACAAAAAAAAAGTAATATCATTTCATTAGTAAAATTATTCAAACTTATGTAACTTAGCTACTTAAATATATAACTCCAGTGTTCACATATATCAACTTTGATACCTCATCTACCTACGGATTTATCCAATTTGATACATTAGCTACAGTCAATTTTATCGTCGTTGATATCATAGAAACTAAAGGTGATATCGGCGTTTATATCTCAACAATGTAAGATTTTGTGTTCTTAAGTGTTCCTCATTGGTTAGCAAAAAAATTTTCCCGTGTTAAAATCAACTGTTGCAGAGCGTGGAAGCTAAAAATTAAGAATTGAATGCGGATAATTTGAAATATAATTCAATTTGTGTAGTGTAGAATTGGCTCATATAAAACATCTCACTTATTCGTAGATCTAAAATAAAACAATAAATATGTTCAATAAATCTATTAATTTTTTTTCTCCACATTTGCATGTTTTCAAACTTTTGCATTTTTTGGAGAAAACTGGTGAAAAAAGGCTAAGGGGTGTATAAATTTTGGCTAACCCTGTGCACACCTTGGTTACGTATTGTCTACGGGTGGTTTTACGGTTGCTACCATTTATTTCATAAAATAATTGTCATAAATCATAAATTACCTTTTGACACGTTGATATGAGATTACACGATGTTCGTCTGTGGACATTCTCAGTCCAATTTTTAACAATTGATGGAGGGGTATTGATACATTGTTGTAAAGCAGTTTGCTTGTACAGCAAGTCTTTATGTCTTCCATCTAAAACATCTTGATATAATATTTGTCCCAATTTTTCCAATATTTTACTAATCCGTAAGTTTTCAACAACTGACTCAATGTTCTGAATCACAAACTCCACATTGTTGAGAGCTATACAGAGCTTTAAAAAAAATAGAAATCATTTTACTTAATTAGTATTTTTGTTAAATTCAATTTAATTTGATGGTAATTTGTAATTACTTCATCTGATATGTCATAGTGTTGAAAATCATGTTCTTCGAGTTCTTGGACACGGTTGTGAATGTATTCAGCATAGAATTGAGCACATCTATCAAAATTCTTTAATGTTAGAAGAACAAAACTATAGGCTTCTTCTGGATTCGGCCAATCAAGGTCATGCCATGATTTTTCCATCTATAATTACAAAAAGTATGAATATGGTTTTACAATTTAAACTAAAAGTTATATAAATATAAGAATTTACAGATAGAAATATATCCACTGTTTCTGTTGCAGAAGAACTAATTTTGGCATATTGACTAATTGGTTCTAGGTTATCCAATTGGACAGATTTTTCAATCCTAGTCATTGCCCTGTAGCATGCGATGTCAATCCATTGTGGTACCAATTCTTGAAACCACGGATATAAACATCCTTTGACGTGGACGAAATTGGGTAAACCAGTTTTACTTGTAAGTCTAGTAAAAAAGAATAATAATAATAAATTTTTCGTTTTCATAATTATATAGTAAAGAATAAAATATAAGATAGAGAAAAAATATTTTTTTTTCGTTAAATTACTTACAATGCAAACCTTCGAAGAACTTGAAAAAGTGAAAATAATGACATATCCCTTGCACAATCAAAATTTTGTGACAGTATTGGATACTTGTCTTCAAATTGTACTTTAGTTAATGTTTTTATGGAAGACGTAAGTATTGGTTTTACCACTTCTGCAATCTGTACCAAAAAAATATTCATGTTTGTTTTATAAAATTTTAATCAGGCGCATGCGCACAGGTTCATTTTGTTCATTTTTCATTACAAGCCGTTCCAGAATGACTTATAAAAAGAAAACTAACCTCATAATCCCATACTGAGTAAATTATTTCGTATAAATCCAACTTGATCCTACAAAAATTGAATCAATATTAATTGTTATCAAGATTTTAGAAGATTATGTTGTTATTGTTTTACATGTATTTGGAGAAAAAATTTTTCCAGTGTTCACTATGTTCTCTGAGTTGTTCATTCAGTATTTGAATTTTTGGTGACAGTTCTCCAAGAATTGGGTTTGAAAGTTTTTCAGCAATCCTGTTAGTCAAATTTTCTTAAATTAAAAAAAAAATTGAAAATTTAGATTGTTAATTAAGAATAAAATTACAATTTCTTCGCAGTAGAGACAATGAGTGATTCCAATTTTTGAAAAAGCGTCTCCATGTGAACTTCAGCGATAGAATCCAAATTTTCATCTAGTAGAGAAGTCAATCGTTTTTCTTCAAAATATTTCCAAACAATACCTAAAAATCTGTATAAAAATTTGAATAATTGAATAATAAAATAGTTACTAGGTATGAAACAGTAACTTATAATATAAGTTGTACTTATTAATATTAATGTAATAGTATATTAACATTTTTAAAATGAAATTAAAAAACTCACACCAACGACATGTCTACTATAGGTGCTGTAGTCGATTTTGCAAAAATATCAACGGATCGTTTTGCCAGTATTTCTGAGAAAATTGCATGAGTACAATATTCAATTGATTTCCAAAATTCTTCAACCTAGAGTACATAGAGTATGTTAGACTATTAGATTTTATAAATATACCAAAAAAAATAATAATATAAAAATATAAAACTTACATAATCTGTTTTTAAGAGGTTGGATTTTAGATATGTTCGGATTTTTATAAATTCTTCAGGAAGTATTTGTAAAATGGAGTAATGAAAAATCGTCTCATTTGTTAAGAACAAGTTGACATATGTCGTCCATTTTAGAAAATCTTTTTCACTCTTTTGTAATCCTAATTTCTGTGCTAATTTTTTCAATTTTTTATATCTTGGATTTTCTTTAGGTAATTCCTTACTGAAACTTTTTTGTCCCAGTTGATCTTTGATGATAGAATATAATTCATTTTGGTAATCAATCAGAGTGCGTTTTGGTTTAGTTTTAAATTTTGGTAGAGAAATTTTACTACTTGTGCTCACATTGTCACCTTCATTTCCAATATTTCCTAATTCTTTCTGAAAAAAGAAAATTTGTTTTTCAATTTCACTATTTCAATTTCAAAATACCAAACCTTTTTTTTTATACTTTTTCCACTGCAGGGGAAGCTCCTTTTACTGGCCATTTTGTATAATCGTTTCGCACTCGAGTATTGTTTTTATTTTCCCCTGTTGTCTTTTCTGATACTTCTAAAAGTTATAACACAAAAAAAAAATTATTCCTAGTATTATTATTTCAATGATTTTTATCAATACTTGATTAAGCAAAAATAAACCAAAATATTTTCGTTAGCAATGAAACAGAACTTTTATAAAATACAAAAGTGAAACTTTTAAATTTTAACTTATGTAATAAGTAAAAAAATTTCATATTTACAAAAAAAAAATTTATTATTATTATTTTGCTTCATAGTTTTGTAGTCTATACAAATAATTTCTTCTTTTGTACCAAATCTATTGTTAAATTGAATAAAGGTAACTTCCATGGGTTCAATTTTGCTTTATGATGAGTAAATTAATGTAATTACCAATTCCGGTTGGAAAGTGTTGCAAATTCACTGTAACTACTTTATCATCATGTTTTAACTTTTTCACAGCTCCGAGAAAATTTTTCTGTAATTTCTTCATTCTTTTTGTTGTAATAAAGTTAGAAAATTTTACAGTGTTGTTGTTGAGAAAAGTTTTAAAATAGGAATTAGTTCATGTAGAAAGAAATGACTATTATAAATTGTTATTAAAAACAAATTCACTATATGTCATATTGTTTGGGTAGAATAGATTTTGAGTGAGGTTTCCAGTTGGAGTAATTTTAATACTCACTGACCTGAATCAATTTATCTGTAACTATTGTTATCAAAACTACATTAGTCGAGTGATAGTTGTATACTAACTGGTGGATTATTAGATTTACTTGGAATATATATTATGTTTGTCTTTCTAACTTCAATACCACTACTGAAGTCTTTCTGTAGTTTTAGGTTAGTGACCACACAAACCCTGAGGGATGCAAAAAATTACCCCTTCCTTTGATTTTTCTTCTTTCCTAGGCTTACGTTTGCAAAAGTCAAATTATTAGGAACATAGTCATAGTCACGCGTATGTAGTCGAAAAATAGCTTCAGTTCTCAGAAACTTACCAGTAGGGTCATAAAAAATTCAATAGTATATACTTCAATTGAAGACGCAAATTGCAAATAAGGAAACATTCGTTTTGTTTAATGAGCAGCTTCTCCAAAATGTCTAGTCTGTGTCTATTACATCCAATTTTGGTTCGTTTTATTTTAACAATAAAATATTTAATAATGATGAAATTAATTTTTAGATTTTTACCAAGTTACAATTATTTAGTTAATTAACTACTTTAGTATGTAAGAATAATTTTGTTAGTGTAGAAAACGTTCTCTTTACCTGCTGAATCAAAATTTTATGACATTTTTCAAAAAAAAATATTAATTAAGTACTGTGTACAAATTGGTCTGAAAGTTTATCAAGTTTTATAGATTCTTAACTTTACAAACAGTTCAAACCACTAATTTTAATATCATTTCAGAAACATCAGCTTGCACCACATGAGAATAAATGTGACGTACTCTAGAACCATAAACTCTATAGTCACCTCGCTACATTGTAATTTACTGTAAAACATTTTTCATTTTGATTTCAACACATTGCAGGCTTTTCTTTTGAAAGTACAGTTGTAGTAAACATGATATATTTGAATTGAATATTTCAAAAAAAGAGCAATGACCTTCTGTGGTTTCAGTTTTCCATTTTTTTTTCAAACTACAATATTTATTTCAATTACAATTATTTTTTGTTAGTTAACCTATTCCCTCGTCTATTACCCGCTGGTTAAACAAATTTTTTAATCCAATTTTTCTGCCACTGGTTATACGACAGGGAGGATTATCTGTATTATAAAAGTCATGCTTCACTGGAGTGTTCGCCACTAGAATAGGCGATGGCGGGTTATTTGTGCGGGAATATGGTAATTTAAAATGAGTCCAATAAGCTTAGAAAACATTTCGAGATCGCTAATGTACATATCCGTTGGTTCATCGGTGACCGGAGTATTGAGTAGAACAGGAAGAACCACCAGAATAAGAGTTACCGGTACGGTCCGCCCCGCAGTTCATGCAGGGTAGTCGGCTTCCCGGAGTTGGGTATGTAAAGAGTCTCGGAGAGTTAGTTACCCCAAAAGACATCAGGAATCTCAAGGAGCTTCAGGAAACCCATGGGAACATAGGGATTCCTGTGGGAGCATCGGGAAACCTGCGGGAAGGTCACAGATACCCATTGGAACTTTGGGAGAGTTAGAATCTCCAGGCAAGTTAGGAAACTCGGAAGGATTCGGTTTGCTCGGGCAAGTTCGGATGAAATCCGGTCTTCAAGAAATAGTTCGGCACAAATTCGACATCTGCGGGAAAACGGAGGAAGGAAACCCGGAAACAACACGGGTGGAAACAGGTTTTTTTCCCCGAGAAAACTTGTAAGACTACAGGATTCCAAGGAAAGCTCGCAAATATTAGGATTCCCCGCAAGAGCAACGGTAGAGTAAGATTTCCTACGGGGGAGAGATAGGTTACCTACGGGGAATTCGGCCAGGACAAGTACCCGCAGGGAGTACAGAGTGGATCCGGTTATCCAGCAGGGGACTCGGATGAAGTCCGGTCTCTCGCACTTGGTTCAGGCAGAGTTAATATTCCTACGGGAAACTCGGGTAAGAACAATTTCAGCAAAAAAGGAGTTCAAGAGGATCCGATTACCCTTGGGGAACCTCGGGTGAAGTCCGATTACCTTCCGGGATAGTTAGATTTTCCACGGTAGATTGTGTAAGGTCCGTTTCCACATAGATTTTGAATTAGATCAGGAGATCCGCGGGGAACTCGAGTACAGATTGGTTCTTCCGCTTCCATTTTGAATGAGACCCAGTACTAAATAGAGAGTTCGGAGCGGATAAATTACAATACCACAGAAACCAACCAAGACTTATACCCAGAGTAATCCGCATAAAAGAGATACAGCAGGGAATCCAGGAACATCTCAACCGAACACCAGGGATTGTAATACCCAACAGGTTCAGCCCTGTCAAACATCCAGCTTTACCAGGAACGGAGTATACTCCATCCAAAACCCAATCTCAAACCCAGAATTCAGTAGCAATGAATAAAATTATTAGGCAGTAAATCATCCCGTTTATTATTCCACACCAACAAATAAAAATTCCTATCCTCATACTAGGATACCAGAAGGAATTAATTTAATAAATCGATACCGTGTCACAATATCTGGCTGGGTTAAATCCGGCAACTTTGGCGGCCAGCCTACTGGTCATCCTCATCTTAAACATGGCAATTTTACTAATTCTTGCTCTATCGGATGTTATAAGTAAACTTGCGAGTCAAGCAGATCAGACATGTGAACTAAAATGTAGGGAGAGAGTGGTCAACGACCGATCACCACTTTTGGTGATTGGTCATTACAAAACAACGGAGTCGCCATGGCTTTTAGTTTTCGTTTATGGGAGATTACAAATAGACTCACTGTATAAAAACGCCAATTAGCTATGAGCAGAAATTCTGGGAACGGTACAATTTAATTCAGCTGAATTTGACCGAAAGACATTTAAATCAAAATTTAGTCATTTCACATGGCTCTGAGAAGCAGACTGATATTGATTCCGTAAGTGATATCGAGACCAAATTGGAAGCTGAACAAGTAAATATGAATGGGTACTTTTTAGTTTATATTTTGTACTGTTATTAACTATTAAAGCCTCTCCCATAATAAATTCTCTCCGATGTATTTGAATATCTGCGCAATCCAATGACAGTTGGAATAATTTTAGTTTTAAAAAATGTTGTGGTTTTAGAAAAATAGAAAGCTGAAACAATAAGAAACCATTTCCCTATTTAATATTCAACTAAATTGTATACCATGTTTACTGTATGTACGCTTTCATACAAAAAGTTCTGGAAGTTTTGAAACCGAAATACAATCTGTCACAGGGTAGATTTTAGTTTGCAAGATGATTGGAATTATAGTTCTATAGTAGCAATTACCTTATAACAATCTAAGAACTTAACAACAATTGTTAAATTGATTACTAACGCAAACTTGTCACACTAGCTTGGAGGTAAGAAGCAGTTATTTTTGTCGTTGCTTGCTACCATATTTGATGACGACCAAACTTATTTTTATTAGAACAAACTTATTTCTTAGTATTAAGAATAAAAGTAAAGAAATATTAGTGATAATTATGTCATATTCTTTCAGTTGAAGTTGTGGCTATGAGTATTGTGACAGTTGTATACCAACCTCAATGATGACTGGACCAAGTTTCTGTAGTAGTTGTATGTAGATATTGTCTCAAGGTCCTAATTAGTTCCTAAAACTAGTTAAACTCATTGAAATCGAAGTAATAATATAACCAACTATTGTTACTAAGAAAAGAATCATTACACTCTTAAATAAGAAAGCAGTTTAGTGCTAAAAATAAAATAAAATTATTTTTAGTCTGATATTGCGAATTCTAGCTCTAAATTTGAGTTCGTAGAATTCGGACCAAAAGTTTCCAAAGAAATAGCATATTCTGGTACATACATTGTGTTAAACGCGCACAGCTAATGACGACTAGTGTCATTTTACTGTGATATTATTGTAACATTCTAGTGGTGTACAGGATGTCTTAATTTTTCTTTATCTATTTTTTTTTATGTTGTACAAGATATGACAAAACATATTAGCTGTCACATTTTGTAACATATATAAATTCTACTACCTTTGACTTGTACCATGCGACTTAGGGACATTTGACATAGGTTGTGTCATATGCTCCGTAAATTCTTTAAGATTTAAACATTTTTGAATTATTAATCATCCATCTGCAACTTTCAAAATTTAATAATACTTGATTTATTTAATCATAAATGTTTATGTCAATTATTTGTTGAAAATTATTCTAATCTATTCTAATAAAATCTTTTGCCAGTTGTTTTTTCAATGTAGTACTGACTATTGTCATCTGCTCTTTTCCACCATCCAAATGTTCGTTCTCCTGGTAAACCACTTTTCCATGGTTCATCATAAGCTTCAAACATTTGGACTTTGACTCGATGATATTGTGACCATTTTCTCATAGCTTCCCAAAAAAGTTTTAAATTATTAATATTATTATATTTTGCCGGGTTGTAGAAATTTTCACCAGCTGATGACCATCCTGTTTCACCAATCATAACTTCAATTTTCGAATTTTCCTTCCAAAATCCATCTCTAGCTGAGTAGTAGGCATCACTAATTCCTTGAATTGCTGCATCAATATTGCCTGAATTTTTTGGAGGATATAAATTGCACATAATGAAGTCAGACTCACGGACAATTTGTTTAATTATATTTTGGTTTCCTCCTTTCCAAATTTCTCCACAAGTATGAATACGAGTACCAACCCGAAGTCCGGCTGCATGAGCTCTGGCTTTATTTTGTTGAATCATTTTGAGTACTTTAGGTCCATTGGAGCTATCTGTTACAAACTCATTCGTAAATATCAAGTTATAAACTGTTCCAGGGAAAATCCCATTGGCATCGACTGCTGCAAGAAATGCATTCTCAATTTCTCGTTTTTGAAGTCCATCGTCATGATTCTGGTAAATCCCTTGAGAGATTGATAGCAC
Organism: Holacanthella duospinosa; assembly: GCA_002738285.1. Taxonomy (NCBI): domain Eukaryota; kingdom Metazoa; phylum Arthropoda; class Collembola; order Poduromorpha; family Neanuridae; genus Holacanthella; species Holacanthella duospinosa. The sequence goes on from NIPM01000102.1 coordinate 59,301, forward strand.
TACAGATCCACGCTCTCTGTTAATTTGGGCAGCAGCTCGAGCTATTAAACAGTTACTATCAGCTTTGTCCCATGGAGAGCCATTGTTCCACTCTGTGTCAAATAAATTATAATTTTAGTAATCATGATATTCATTAATGACATAACCCGTCTATAAATGTGGTTTAATGGCTTAAAGTTTAGTTTATTGGTATTATAAACTATAGTTTGTCATATCTCATTGTCCTCAGTTCTGTCGGTGTAAATTTGAGTACTTTTTTCTAAAACCTTAGGATTCTTGTATACACAGTAGGTGTACTAAACTGAATTTCTGTATATCCAGACTGATCTTGATAACAACATTATACAGTTTTATCGAAATTAGCTATAAAATAAGCTACTGGATAATATCACAATTCATGAGGATGATAGTTAACCAACCAAATTTACACTTTTTCAAATTCAAGTATACTCTCAGCTCTGTAAACTCAAAACTATATCACTTTATCGTTCTCATGCCTAACTTACCTTCTCCTAGTTATAAAGAAAATGTTATCTCTACTACTCTATATTTAGAATAAGCATTATTAAAACAGCTAAATCACTATGTAAAACGATTACTTAAAAATTTTTAGTTGACAAACTTACTCGATACTCCCATTCCATAGGTCGCAACTGAATTATGGTATGTGAGTATAATACGAAGCATTTGTTTAATATCCTCTACGCTGTATGAATTCCATAACGCTCCATCAGATCTCACATAGGGTGAGAAAGCAACACCGAAGTAGTTTATTTCTGATGATACTTGTAATATTTTTATATAGAAAATGACGCAGTTGGTAACCAGAACTGCTAAATACATTTTAGAAACAGTAATTTTTTACCAAAAATTAAAAGTGTATAAGAGTGTTTGGAAAGAATTACTGAAATGTTTATAATTGTATGATTTCTCCTCTGTTTTAAACGGAATTGGTAGTGATGATGCATGGAAACAATTCCTAGAATATGCTTATCAACTGCTCCTCCTTTGTTTGCAAATGTCTAATATCCATCTAGCCCTTTGATGCGGTAAACAAAAAATAATTGATGATGACATTCATAATAATAAATTTGACAATATATGTATGCATTCTATGCCATAGGTATATTACTGGATTTGGTGTTGGTATCCTTCAAAACCAAAAGTATGCATTGACATACATCACTTATTAAAGAATTATTCTTAAAAATATGAACCTTTACCATCAAAATTAATAGTCCTAACTCTATATTCATCTAATTGACAGAAAAACAACCTTCTTTTTTTCAAAAAATTTATATCATTCTTACTTTTCCCTGTAACTTAGCTTAATCTTTTGTTCATTTTAAATATTTTATCTAGATAGAATGAGTTCCGTCCATTGTGTATTAGCATTACAAACTACATACATTTTTAGTGTAAAACTAGTTAATACATCAACAAATATATTTTAAATTCTATATTTTAACAAATAAACAGAACGCATCATAAAATCACAGGTTTATAAGGCACGCATTTTTCGACTACTATTTCTCGGTTAACTCAAACGCTTTTTCCTGGTCCCAGTGCATAAATCACATGTTTTTTACTATTGTTACTAACCAACAATAAACAATAGGGAATACTAAAGAGAAGCATTGATTTTTTCTTGTGAAAACCAATCAAATATCTATATTCTTTTTGGGAATGCACTCCCGTAGGTTCAAATGTGCTGATCGAAGCATTAGGTAATATTTAACATTGTTTTCGACTCTGCACTAAATTTCCATATAAATTATACTTACTGATATGGCCAAAGCGAAAGAACAAAAATTTAATACATTCATGTTTGCGTTAGTAAACTGCATGGGTCAGCTGTTATAAGTACACATTTTTGTTTTTTTGGCTTTGGCCATTACGGTATTATTATATCTTATTACAGATTGTTAAGTTTCTTTAAAAAGAATTATAACTAAACTTTGGATAAGAGTTACAAATAATTATTCATGATGTTGTTAGTTCGTCTGACGCCTAATCCGAACCTAGATTGTCACCACAACTAAAATTCCCAGTAAACCGACGTTTATTGCTATGTTATATAAAAAATAACAAAGTCACTTATAAAATTAATTATGATTATGTGAAATTTTGTTTAATTTGTGTTGTTTAAACTAAAATTTAAACTTAAGATACTAAAATGACATAAATATCAACTAAAAAGTTGAAAAATTTTCTTAATATTTCTTTATCGATAGATAGAGATTCAAGAATTGTATAAAGTAATGTAAATAACTTGCTAATTAGTTAATACATGTATTATGATCTGTAAGTTAGATGACGAAAAACTACTTTCTTTAAAAAACGAAAACGAAATGTAGCATCTTTTCCTCGCTTCATATGTTTGGGAATTAATTTTTAACTTTTTGTGTAATAAGCTTACCTTTCCGTTGCCGCTACTTTAGGAAAGGAAAATTTTTCATCCTTATAGGCAAGGTTAGCATTTTAAACTAGAAAAAAAAACCAAGGTCTAATTTTTTTGTACGTGTTGTTGTTATTATCGAACTTAGTCGGCAACAGATGAGAGCGTTGGGGTCGAGTTGTTTTTGAGACCCGGAGAGCGGAAATTATACTCCACTTCAAAGAGACCTTATGATACTCTGTATCACATCATCCTCAACAATAGGAAGCATTTCCTTCACTATAATATCCTCATACATTTCTGACAGTAATATCATCCGAACTCTACAATTCCAATATTTTGTTGAACTTAACTAGATACTTGAGTTTTGTGTAGCAAACACCAGATAAAATACTTTGAAACCAAAACCTCCTTCTGTACGTGTTTTACACATATGTTGTGAAATGATTGTAAACTAAGAAGACATGATAATATCTAATTCATCCAAAATTTGACACAATGTAAAGATATGCTATTACTTAGCAAAAAAATAGTGAATACTTCAATTATTCGAAAAGTTTCACTAATACAAGTTTATTGACCATGATAACATAAACTGTTGTTGATACAACACCAAAAGAGATATTGTGTATTACACAAAGCAAATATTCTATATCAGCAAGCCGACAGTAGACAGTCTGTTAGTTAATTTAGTTTGTTCAATCATAAGTATAAACTGGTAGAAATTGAAACCTGTGAAAGATTATTACAATATGAAATAATTATGTCTTAAGCAAGTTACAGCAACAAGTCTTTCAGTTGAATATGTGCCTTTGAGAGACCCGAGACCAAAATTGGTATTATGTTGAAGTAAAAACTTACTTAACTCAATAAAAACTGACACACACGGTATAAAAACCATTTACAAACAAGATCACAAGTGACAAGACCTATTGACTACATATTATTAGTATAATCGCTGAACACTTCCAGTCTTTAAGATATATTTTTTGAGACAAGATTTGTGCATTTTGTTAAATTTGACATTTTTTTTAGTAGTACTTAATTGCAGCAGTGTATTAGCAAAAACTTGATCACACAAATATTCTTAAATAATACATTATTACTATAAGTAAAGCTTTCCATTACGCAAACCTAAGTTTCATTTACTTACTTTGCCCCTACATCTGTTTCTCTTGTAATTTCCATGTATTTCAACGATAAAAGACCTTTGCTTTTTAAGAAACTTAAGTTTGTCTGTAAGATATCATAGGCTTTTTCACTCTAAACCAAGAAAAGTGATTGTGTAAGTATACATCACAACAAATAGCAGAAAAGTAAACAATTAACAAATTGTAAATTCTTACAAGACACAAACTTACAGAAAATTATTCAACTGGAACATAATACAGCTAACCTTGAATAAGCCTACTTAGGTAATCATAAACCAAATTTTCTGAGCCTTGAGATAGGGAATTTGTATAAAAATGGCACATCAAAGCGAAACTCGGTTAAGACGAACGGTTTTTTTGCGGTCCCAGTACATAGATGAAATGCTTTTAACAACGGTTTACATGAACACCAAACAATTTAAAAATTTTTAGAAGTTTAAACTTTTTTCTGATGAAATTTAATGAAAAAATTCCTTTCGGGTGTCTTTTCAAACGTTAAACTTGAAGACAGAAAGACACAAAGATATTTTTTAGTCATGCTTTTGTTTCCACGACAATTTACCATAATAAATTACGTACTTCGGCTAAGACGAAAAAATTATTCCTTATGTAGTCTGTTGAGCTACGAATAAGCCGAATTTCGGCATCTGCCAAACAAGTATTCCGCTCGTAAGGATTTCGGCTTATCCGAGGTTTACTATATATATGCCAGTGGAAAACCTAAACTGCGGGTAAAAGTTTGTACATTAGAATAAACTTGTCACAGACTAGACATTTGCAATAATACTGCTAACTTGACTATCTTGTACTTAACTGTAATAATTTATAAATGAGGAACTAAAGAGTAACTTTTTTTTGTCATAAGACTAGTTCACTTTTCAATTCTAGAAAAAATTCTAAAAAAAAGCACACATAAATCTACATCGTATGTACTATATTGATTTGTATGATGGGTACAAATTGTACTTAATCTTCCATTTTGGGTTTAGTTTAGTGTGGTTTTTTTTTACATCCAATCAGTTTCGTCAACTCCCTCCATCGAGTCTTGCTCCAGTTCCATATTAAGAATCATTTTTTGTTTTATGGCATTCTCCAACTGATACTAAATCATTGAATAGCCAAGTAATGAATAGTTATCAACACGGTGTATAAATTAATAATATTTTTTAATATTTACCGCTGCTTCCTTAGCTTTCTGGTGATCTGGATGAGCTTTGTCAGTGAACAGCATACCAATTTTATCCACTGCAGATGTTTTGATGTGAATTGACACAGTTGCATTACTTGAAAAACTGACTTCGCCAACTGAAATTCAAAAAAGGAATAAAACAACGTGTCCGAAAATACGGACAATACAATAAACCTAAACAAACCAGATTTCATATTCGATGGTTTAAGGCTAACAAGCTTCGGTTTAAGATTTTGTCCAGCAAACCACTCTGAACTTGTCATGGTAAATTCCCAGAGACATTTTGTAGGCGGAAAAATATCATCTTGGAAGAATTCATTCTATTACAATAATTAAAAATTAATCATAATCAAAACAATCACTTTTGTGTATTATTCTACAACTTGCACATTTTTTCAAAAATTTTATACCTTCACTCTGGGTACTGTGAAGGACCATGGTTCCACAGCGGACTCTGTGAGTCTTAACCCCTTCGCAAATTCAACACTCCTGACGTCACAAGCAATTTTTTTCAAGAATGAAATCCCTTGATGAGCACCGGTACATCGATGGTCGCTCAATTTACATAAGGATGGTGGTTCTTCCACCACATCAAAAGAAAATATTGTGCTATCTCCCTAGTTTAAGAATAAATTGTAAAGTAGAATCTCTTTTTTTAGATATTAGTCATTAGAAAGTAATATTAGTTTCAATAGCTTTTTTGAGAGCGATGCGATGCGATACGTTACTATTTTTCAACACTGGCGATCGCCGTGAGTCTGGAGCGAATCGCACTTGCACTTCCTTAGCTTATACCATACGATGCGATGGACATTTGCATTGATAATTTTCAATTCTTATTAAATAAGCAGATAAGCTTATTAAAAAGAAAATGACGCTTCATAACAGAAAAAACAGAAGAGTTCGAAAGGTCAAGCATGTGGAGGAATACAAAATAGTTCACATTGAGAGAGAGTAAAGAAATTTAAAAACTTGGATCGGCTAGAACGATCGGTTGACGAAAAAGCTTCAAATAATATCTAAACTTTCCCTCGCTTCTCATAATCAAATCTATGGAAGTCCTATCGAAATGCAAAAGCGATGGATTTTTGTGTCAAAACCAATAAAATTGCGTCGCGTCACATCGCAAAAAAAGTTTATAAAAACCTAGCATAAATCTAAACTAACCCTTCCACTAAGGAGTAATAATGAACTGTCTTCGTCGTAAAATGGTACCAAAATTGCTGGTGAAACGTCAAGTGAAGTTGTAAAGACTTTTGTCAAGTCATTTGAAGAATACATATGAAGTTGACGCTCGGAGGACCTTGTAAAAATTAAAACAAAATAAAAATTAGGAGTTTAGATACAAATCAATCCGAATTACTAATAAGTCTTCACAACAAAGGTTTCAGACACGACACAAGTTTCATCGATGCAACATAATCACTTGTATTATCCTTTGATCCAAAAGTAGTTGAAATTTTTTTTTTTCAACTTTTTAATTACATACTCTCTTACGAGGCATGGGGTAAAGTGAGAAAAATCTCTGTCAAGTATCTTTGGGTCAACGCATACCTATCAAATCCTGCAACTACGATAAATCTTCCATCAAGGACCCAAATAACACGACCTCCTCTCACACCAGCAGGACCTTGGGCTTCAAATAAAACAAGTGTTTCGTCCCTTGGTTCATAGAGACGTACTTTTCCATCCTTGCATGCTGTAACAAACTTTGATCCTGAAGGGCTCCAAGCAAAACTAAAGATTTGAATCTGAAGACAAATAAAAAAAAATTACCAAATTCGAAATTAATATGACTCATATTCCATTCCTTTACCTGTGAGGGTTCCAATTGAATGACTATCTTTGCTTCCTTTGTTTCAAGATCCCAAATTCTTATAGTAAGATCAAATGATCCAGATGCAAGAACGTCCTTTGCCAATGGATGAAACCGAGTGAAAAATATTTTTTCTGCATGAGCGTAGATACTGTAATCTGGTTCATTAGTTTGTTCAATGAGACCAGTAGAAGGGATAGTCCAAATATAAATACGTCCAGAATCAGTTCCCACAGCGAGTCGAGCATCATTAAATGGATCCCAATTGAAATCCATGATTTTAGCCCCATGTACCAAGGCTGGGATAACACCGTCAGGTTGCCGTCCTGGTTTCGATATTTCAAAGATTGCGAGCTTTCCTCCAGGAGTACTCAATGGAACAGCAACACGCTCTGGGTTTCCTGATAAAATATTCAGAAATATTCAGTCTATTCATACCTAAGGTATCAAAGATCAACTACTAACTGCACCTAGCGATGGGACAGCATTACGTTCAAGCTTACATACATATTTTGAAATAAATTTGGTGTTTGTATAACTGGTTGTTACATATCTGCCTATTCATGTTATTCCACAACATCCACACAATTATTATGAATTAACTAAAATTTGCTCATCTATGACGGAAAACTTTCAAATTTAACAAGTCCAACTGAAGTTATGCCATCAAATGAAGAAATGAAAGATGTCAATCTGTGAAGATAATAACATTGGTTGGCCAGGCTTTCTTACCCTGAATCAGTTCACTCTCACTGGGGCATGTAGTGCTAATTGTACGTAAATTCTCAATGTGGAACTTCTTGTGCAAAGGAACGGCTTTGAAATTTCGATACTTTGAAACTTGTCCTAAAAAGTAAAAATCAGTTTAGAATTGTTAGAAAGAAATTAATTTTTATTAAAGTTGTTACCAAAAACAGTGTCGATTCTTTTTCTCACTGGCCCCTTTTCCTCAGTTTTGGCTCCTTGTGTGTATTTTCTTTCGGGTTTGAGAAAAGGTGCTGAATGGGAATGTTTGATTTCGTTGTCAGGGGATTTACTGATAACTTCTACTGTCACTCCATCATGCTCCTTTTCTATTTTTTTCTTTCTCTCCGTTGTAGATGAATCTTCCAGGGACTGACTGTACATCTTCATCCGTTCTGCAACTGTTTGCTGTCTCTCAACAGGAAGTTCTTCCACAACCGTTGTTGTCTCTATTTCGTTTGAATTTTTAGACTCAATGTCCCTAGATATAGGGAAAATTTCCAGGGCAAGTGCAATATTGTCATTTGCCTGATCGCTTTCTCTCCGTTGGTTGTTTCCATTGAGAGAATTTTTAGAATTTCTTTCCATTTCCATTGCTTCAGCATATGAAGGTAGACCCGTTCCAGAAGCGTCTTCATCTTCATTCGGACTTGAACTTCCACGATTGAGATGTATAATACGTTTGGTCAAAAATGAACTTGGAGTTCTCAACATTGGGATTCCCTGAAAATATGTATCTATTAGTGTTATAGTGGAGAGTGGAGTCCATTTCTTTGGAAACTGTAGTGACTAGTGAGCCAACTGTTTCCCTATCAACAAGTTTTTACTAGACTGAAGCGTTTACCATTAATAGTCGTATTTCTAAGCTATCGGAACGATAATTTCATTGACTATAATTGGACCTTCATCTTCTTATTACATTCACTATAGCTCCACTTTAGTAAGTCTAGGGCTATAGTTATTTTAAGTCTTACATTTGTTTTGAATCTGGGGCGAGGAATCGGTCTGCCAGAAGTATCAGTGAGTTCATCAGATGAAGATCCAGAAGAGAGTGACTTTTTCCGTGGGAGTGGTTCCGGTACTGATGAGATCTTCTTTGTAATGTCGAATTCACAAGTCGAATCCGAGTCCTGGCTCAGAAGTTCTTCTGCAACGTTTTCAGTAGCGACCTCTTCTTTATTTTCAAAAGTGCTCAGATTCCAGTCCATAACTTTTAGAGGATCAGAAATGTCTATAGAATTAGTTCTTCCACTACTTGAATCCATGCTTCCAGACCTCCACCGGTTTTCTGGCAAAATACTGGCTGAAAATGAAATAAACTATTTATTTCGATGTATTTCATGATTTTGATTCGATGATTAGGTGTAAAACAAAACGCTTTTTATTTTAAAAAAAAAATTTTTTTTAACAAAGTGAGCGGCATTTCACTGCAAAATTAGGAAGCTTGAATTTACAATATTTTTGACAAAAGCTTCGTCAAAATTCTTGTTTTTACAAAAACCCAACTAAGATTTAACAGAGCAGCTACGCTTTTACACAAATAAAACTTATGGCCATTTGTCTGCAACGTTTTATTTCTGAAATTTTTTTCCGCCCAATTAAAATGTTTCCAAAGACGCCTAGCCAATTAAGATGAAAGTGTTTATAGCAATGTCTCACATGGAAGTTTTAAACAAATATATCCTGCTAAGTTTCAAATCTTACTGAGTCTACTAATGAAAATTGTTTCTTACTGGACTTCATGTGCAACGGCTTCAGATTGATTCGCTTGGGTCTCACATTCTGTCCTGAGAACCACTCTCCACTCTCCATAGTTGCTTCCCATAAACATTTTGTTGGAGGAAACAAATCTTCTTGAAAGTATTCACTCTATTGTATAAATTGACAAAAAAAAACTATGGTAGATGGTTTATTCATTACTGTTAGGTTTGTGCACCTAAGAATCTTTGTTTTTTGTATATTTGGCAACATAGTACCATTTTGATGAGAAAAATATATAACCTTAACCCTCGGCACCGTAAACGACCATGGTTCTATGGCAGATTCAGTGAGTCTCAATGCTTTTGCAAATTCCACACTCCGGACGTCACATGAGATTTTCTTGAGGAAGGAAATTCCTTGATGAGGTACAGAGCATCGGTGATGACCCAAATTTCTAATGAAAGGCGGGTCTTCAACGACATCAAATGCAAATATGGTGACGTCTCCCTGCGAATAAAATATTTTATACTGCCGCGGCAACAATTATTGATTTTAGATCCAAACTGATTACCCGTCCACTGAGAAGCAAAACTGAACTATCTTCGTCATAAAATGGAATTAGAACCGCTGGAGAAGAGTCTAGAGAAATTGTTATTACCCTTTCCAAGTTTGTTGCGGAATACATATGAAGTTGGCGCTCGGAGAATCTATGAAAATAAGGAATAGTTTTTAGAGAATAGAGATTGGCCGATGAGTACACGTCGATGTATTATCGATAAAATATATAAGATCACTTTCGGCATATCGATAATATAACCCTATTTCGGCAGCGGCTATAAATTGTAACATCCCCGTTCTAACATCTCAAACTAAAAGTTAACAAAATCTAATATGGAATATTGATGACATGATGGAACATTACAATCAACATCCTATGCCTAATTCTATACCTAAGAACTCTGACTGCAGTCCAGAGTCGACTCATGAGTCCTCACATGAATCACAGTCACGTGTGATGCTGTAGATTGGACTGAAACTATGCAGAACGTTAGATAATTACGTACATTGAGTAATGTTGAAGTTAGAGTCTAAAAACTTACATATGTGCATACAAACAAACATACATTCATATAAACTTACGTAAAAACATTACAAACATATGTACTTACATAAGTGCATACATACAAACATACGTACATGAATACAAACACAGTTACATATATATAACCATGCATGCATACATATAAACACAAGTACATATATACAAACATATCTACGTAAATGCATACGTGAGTACATATAAACAAACTTGCGAACCTAACTACAAACATAACAATAATACAGAAGCATAATATATATATATATATATAAATATATGTACATGCATATGTACATACATACAAACATACCCACATATACAAAAACATGCGTGCATCCATACAAACATACGCACATGCAAACAAACATACGTACATTCATACAAATATACGTACATGCATACAAACACATACGTACATATATACAAACCATGGTTAAAAGCGCGCCAGCCTGGCTATCACATGTGCTAAATTTGATATATTGTAATTATAAACTCATCTAGGGGTTTGATATGTTAGCTTTGATGACCTATGGAAATAAAATAACTCGGGCGATTTTATTAACGCCTTGTTCAACATAGCTAAGTACGTAAGATGCAGCGTTGTACCAAGTTTCAATAGACCTAACAACCACATGGAAACTTGCTAACTTTGATGACCTGTACGATAGGTAAATATTGTAAGCAGTTCAGTCCGATCGAACAGAACAACATGGCAACCATGTTACATTTGAATACCCTTGGAAGTATAATATCTCGCCAGATTTTTTGTTGAGGTCTACTGAAAAATTGTTCATAATGCCAAAGTCTATCGGTGTGGAAATGGCAAGTATGAATTAAATTGAATAGAACCAAGTAGCGCGTGGCTTTTGTGTCTAGTTCTTTGTCTAGCGCTGTAAAACAGGCAACCTTGGCTTAAATATTTACTTGATATAATGTTTACCGATCAAATCCCGCCAAAATAAGAAATCTGCTGTCGAGGACCCAAACAACACGACCGCCTCTGACACCAGTTGGACCTTGGGCTTCTAGTAGAGGACTCGTTGTGAGCCGTGGTTCGTAAAGTCTAACTTTGCCATCTTTTGAAGCGGTGGCAAACTTGGCTCCACAGGAACTCCATGCAAAGGTGAAGACTTGAACCTTAACATGAAAATGAAAATTATTCAAAAGAAAACTGAATGTGTTACTTATTTTTATACATTCTCTGGAGGGATTTGTATCAAAATCATTTCTGCTTGTTTGCTCAAATGCCAAATCCGGATGGTAAAATCTTGAGACCCAGTAGCCAGAACATTTGAAGCAAGTGGGTGGAACCGGACAAAATAGATTTTCTCTGAATGTGCGTTCATGATGTACTCTGGAGTGTTGGTGGATTCCTGGAGTCCATTTGACGGAATGCTCCATACCCACAGCCGTCCATCGTCACAACCAACGACAAGTCTAGTCTTGTCAAAAGGGTCCCACATAAAGTCCATTACTTTGCTCCCATGTACTAAGGCTGGTATGACACCACCCACTTGACGTCCAGGTTTAGACAGTTCAAACACAGCAATTTTACCACCAGCTTTGTTCAGCGGTACAGCCACACGGTCGGCATTAGCTGAATATAAGTTATAATTTAATATTCAATTGCATTCATACACATGCGTCAATCATACGGCTGCAGCAATGTTAATTCTAACCCGAGGTTTTCCTACGAAAAAAATCTCAAAACGGTTTTTATTTTATTTTTGCTACTTTTATTGCCAAAGTCGCAACAATGAGACATTGAGGTGGCGGCAATTCTTAGGGTATATGCGCATAGAGTTGCGATAGCGAATTTTACAAACGCGACGACGATTTTACTGAATCGCGCTTACAAAGACGAATGTGCAATCGTAGACTCAATCGCGCTTAATTACACATAGCATCAGCTACGATTGCGATTGAAATATTCCATTGGAAGAAATGAGCAATGCAAAACAATGTAACAAAGCAGAGAGTCAAAGAGAGGGGTCGGCAGGTTCTCTGTTGAGTCAGGTGGAAACACACACAGGAGTCAAAACCCTCGAATTTTTTTTCATCAATTCACCATCTATCAGCATTACAGAATGGCGCATCGTCACAAAACATGTGTTTTGATTGGACATAAGCTAATGCAAAACAATGGAGCAAAGCAGAGAAAGGAGAAAGAGGGATCGGCAGGTTCTCTGTTGAGTGAGGTGGAAACACACATAGGGGTCAAGCTTTGATTTTTTTTTCAACTCACCATCTCTCATCATTACAAAATCGCGTATCGTCACAAAAAATATCTGTTTCGAACAGATATGAGCGAATCGTTCCTAGAGACGATAAAATATCTAAAAACTCACATCGCGATTGAAAAAACTCTCGTCGCGAATCTATGTGAAGGCTTTTGCGTTAATCGCGAATACTGAAATCGTCATCGCGTATGTAAAATTCGCTGTCGCGTCTCTATGTGCATGTAGCCTTACACTTCGAACTTTTCAAAATTAAATCAACCTTTATGAGCGAAATTGTTTGAAAACCTAATCAACGGAGCTGTAACAACATGTAACAAAAAGCAAAATGCAATACCAGCGGAATAGAAGATAGCCGAAAACAGGGCTACAAAGAATTCATTACGTTATCATGTTGCCAATTTTTATTATGCATAGTTACTTTCCTCCACTCTTTCTCCGGGGAAATTATAGTGTCATTAAAAAATTTTAACGACCCTTCTAGTTTTTTCCTAGCCAACTCCGTTTACATCGTTATAAAAAAGTTTTACAATAATTCCACATATTCCCCGGAAAAGGTATGCTTTGATCAGGCATTGTGTAAGACTTATTTTTTCTGGATAGTATCATTGATTTGAAAAATCAGATGTTTATCTTATCTTTATAGTTAACTAACAAAAAAACATGACAGTTACCATGAAAATTGTCGACCACGATTGCAATATAATAGTCCAACATTTTATTATAAGTTATAGGGAAGCTACTTTTGGTCCTTAGCACTTACTTAGCTGGAGAAAGCAAGTGCCTTATTTTGGATCATCGTGAATTAAACAAAAAATTTTTGTCTAGGAAAGCATAAACGACGGTTTCAGATAAAACATGGGAAAGTGGAATATGACTTTGAAAGAATCAATCTTCCACAATAATAGAAGTTATGAATTTTTGAAGATTGAAATGTTAAGATGTTCTTTTCAGACGATGTGCTTAGCGATTGCCGTTTAGGACAGCATCCAAAACTTTTAGTTTTGAAAAAAATCAACTATTGTCCTAGCAAAATTTAAGACTTTCTTTTTCTTCTACTTTGCATCTTACTTTTAAATAAATTGAACTTATGCAGTGAAATTTGAATTTCCCATACAGAACTAAAGAAAAACACAAAACTCGAAAGAGTCTTTGAGATTTTTATTAAAAACAAACAAAAAACCCTTTAGAAAAATGATTAGAACACTATGCAGCAGCAGTGACCTTAGAATTCACGAACTCAGAGTAAGACATTTCGTAACTGCGACCATCGTTATTTTAAAATTCATTTCAGTACTCTCACATGATTTTGCCAAAAGTACAATTACTTACCTTGAATTAGCTCACTTTCACTCGGGCATGTAGTAGCAATATTGTGCAGATTGTCAATGTGGAATTTTTGATGCAGGGGTGCCGCTTTGTAGTTGCGATATTTTGACACTTGTCCTTGCCCTTGCATATGAAAAAAGAATACAAAATAAATTAGGTTCTCGCGCTCAGTTAATAGTGCAAGTGATTCAGTTCAAATTGAACCTAAATCACTCTTCTGTTTGAATTTTTTTTTAATTGAACCGAAATTTTCGTTTTATTATTGAATTTTACTATAAAATTAAATTTAACGTAATCGAAAACCTCGTCTATTCTTAAAGAATGGCTAACGACAATCAGAATTAATACACCAAAAAAATAATACCTATTGATACATTTCCAGCTTTCTTAAGTTAAACATGGGACGGTGTAGAATCTAACCTATCTCATGATGTAGAAATAACACTGTGCATTGAGACCCAATACTCCTCCCAATTTACAATCTTTATAAATAGAATAACAAAAAATATATAACTTTCCCATTTTGACCTGAAATCATTGTTCATGAGACCGGTCCGTGTCATAACTGCCGACCCTTAAATTCTGAACGGTATAAATGGATATATGGTGTAGAGACTAAAAATAAGAAAGAATATGTATCTCTTACGATATGCCATGGATGAGAACGAAATTGATTGGTGTAACTTGAATGAATTAAATTCATCTATAACATAGACTATAGATATTTGGTCTAACGAGTCTGCTTACGCTTTTCACTAAACTTAACTTTGATGAATATGCATAACTTTTCGAATGATTTCATTCCTTTTTGAATGATTTCATTCAACACGGTATCCTTAAACGACAGACTACCATTGTATGACGTGGCGTGCAATATTTTTCAAAAATAACTCATCGGCGTGGCGTGGCAAGAAATTGGGGTGGAACTTCACCCAGCAAACAATATGAACGGATGCATGTGGATCCATGTTTGCAAATTTGACGTAAGAAATGGAGCTGAGGTTTATTATGTTAGTGTTAACTAGAAATTTCTAAATTTTACTATTGGATTTCTGCAACTACACATTATAATCTTTTTGAGATTTGTAGTTCAGCCATTAAAGAGAAATGACTTCTACAATTAGTAATAAAACCAACCCTAAGCTGTTTGAAGCACTTAAATAAGTTGCTAAAAATGCTTTAAAATGGTTGAAAGCGCTGTAGCTCTCTCAACAGAAAAAAAATGTGTACAACGCCTAAAAGCGTTTTATAGTGCGTAATAACGATTTAAAGTGCTTAAAGTGGCATCAAAACATTTTAAACAATTAAAATATGCTATGAAGCGCATCAGCACGTTTTTATACCTTTAAAAATACTCTAGCAACCTTGAAATTATTCGAAATTCCGCAAAACGCTATAAAAGGCTGAAAAATTCAATGTAACGATAAAAACATCTCAATCAAATATCAAATTTCATTACACTTCAAAACGGTTAAAACAATTTTGAAAAGTTTAAACTCCATAAGTCAGCTTAAAATTTGACAAGAAAATCGCTTAGAAATCCTTACAAAAAATTTAACGAGTTCAAGATTTTCAAAACGATTTGAAACGGTTAAAAGTGATTTGAAATGTTCTAAAACGATGATATACGGTTAAAACGCATTATGATGTTTAAAATTATTTGAAAATACATAAAAGCGCATAAGTATAGTATTAACGCCACAAAAACGTTATAAACGCTTTAAACGTTTAACACTTAAAAACACTTAGAAACCATTAAAACTCTTAAGAACGCTTTAAAAAAATGTATAAAATGTTTCCAACGACGTAGAGTGGTTTAACATACTTTAAAAACATCTTAAAACGCTTTAAAACACGTAGAAATGCTTCAGAAGGCAGAAAAACTGAAAAGCACTTTAAAATGGTTAGAACACTTAAGAAGCATTAAAAACTTCAGAACTCTTAAAGACGTTTAAAAATACATTCAAACTTAAAATAGGTTACAAGTTTTTTAAATTCTATAGAATGGTTAAAGACAACGCTTAAAACTTTAAAAACCTTTAAACTCGCATAAAAGCACTCAAAGATTCTTGGGAACGCAACAACGTTCAAAAACACTTTAAAACGATTTATGATTCTGACTCATAATTAATGCTTCAAAATGCTTTACAATGCTTTAAAACTTTTTAAACAGGTGCGAAATTTATGAATTTCATGCATTAGAAAATTTCTAATTTCACGGCTAAGGCTTTCCAATTTCATAATCTTACAATTTTTACGAAGTAAAGAGGAAACAGGTCGGGCATTAACTTATGCCAAAGTTAAACTTTCTTTATAAATTTTATAAATCTTTCAAGGCTTTTTATACCAATCGAAAATAAGGTGTCTCATCGAGATGAGTATAAAACAGTTGACTTCAAACAACTGAAAATTATTTGGAATCAAGCAAAATTTTAAAAGCTGTTTTCTCTTTAAGTGTACTCCTCCTAGAACCTGTATTCAAATAATTGTTTACCTCGTTTACAACTGTTTATCAGGTAAACCTATTTATAAAAAGTTAACGTGAATGTGATTTAGAAAATAGTGCAATTCCTTGATGTTGCAAAAGGTTCTAAGCTTATTATAAACTGAAAATGGCAATTTCATGCTCAATTTGGTTCATAACCTATTTCAACAGTTTATGTAAATTGTGCAAAATTATTCCATGTTCGTTCGTGCCAATCACTAATGTAGCGGTAACGATAACAGTAGCCGCTCTATTTTAGTCTTGGCATGTCATTGCAGATGCTATTTCCATCTATCGCAATGTTAATTTAGGATGAATTGTGTCCAATTTAAGCATTGTTCTTGTAGGTATGGAAAACAAATCTAACAAGCTTCAAATCTACCAAAATGCATACTAACATCTAACTGCCAATGCTAAACTAAAGATGCCGCCGCACTTGTAGGCATAACTTGTGCTGCCTGTGGCGTGAAACGTGTTGCCCCAGCACCAGACAACTCTTTTGTTACCTGCTCACACATAAAGTGTTGCTTGTTCACACTAACAAATATGCTTGTGAAAAAGTTGTGATAAAGCAGACACAGACAACTTTTTGACGCGTCTGCGTTTTCATGTGTGAACACCTAAGCAACTACTCAAGACGCGTGTCTCAACCTTCCGACCTGAGAAAGGTGAAACAAGGTAAGCGGAGGTTACCAATCTATAAAACTAATTTTTGGCTCGATTCAACATTTGTTTACAGTCTACTAGTTACAAATAAAACTTTTTAAACAAGTTAGCCACTTCTTGTATGACTACGTAAACGAACTGGCTACGTAAACGAACACTATACACGCACAATGCATACTGCATATTTAGATGTCTAGTGCGCATATCAACGTCCACTAAATGCATAACATTTTAACTGTTTACATACATATCCAGTATGTACGTACAATGCTTACTGCGCGTGTAAATGTCTATTGACATTTACAATGCCTACTGTGAATGGACAGGTCCATTTCGCATGTACACTACCTACTGAGCATGTATGCGCTCATTCACAAGTACAATCCCTCCTGCGAATATTCACGTTCACTGCGGACGCACAATGAGTACAGCGCATGTAAACGTTCACAGCGTGATGCATTACATAGATACATATAGTAGTATGTAGGACCTGCTGTTCCCCCCTCCCCCACCGACCTACCCACCGCCCTAAGTATTTCCACCGACCACCGACCTAAGTCAGCAGTGTTGCTAAATTCACACCACCCTAGGTATTTCCACCGTCCACCGACCTAAGTGATTGCCAGCGCAGTCATTCAAATTCTGGGACAAATATTGGCAAGTCTATTCAGTTAATATGGTTGGACAATTCAAAATCATCCCTGTGGAGGACTTTAACAAACTCCACCTTCAACAACAAAATCAATACAAAATTAACCCTGATACTTTAGATGTGAATAAACTTACACAGGAAAAGAATGAACCACTACAAGATGAAGACATCCCAATAAAATACAAAAACTTAATGTATCAAGATATACTACGCAGACTCGTTCAAAAGCGGAAGATAATTGAAAAAAAAACCAGTCTCTGTCAAAGTTGTTACCGAGGGAGAAACAAAATCATCTAATGAGAATTTACTAACAAAGTACGCTCCTTTAGATTTTGACATGACCATTTTTGGCATTCTTGAGAAACGCGTGTTGCAATTTTACATGGATAATGGCGTTAAAAGGAATACTGATGAAACTGTAAATTTGGATGATGCCACGATGCCAGTTACAGATTTTGTCGAAGGAATTAGGAAACTATCCAATATACGATTCAAAATGACTCAGGACTCTTATCCGGAGATGCTCAACTTTTTAAGGAAGCGAGATGTTCCAACAGGAATTTTATCTGCAAAGAGGCGGACACTTTTTGAGCATCAAGATCCAGGCAAAACACCAACTCGTATTACGTTGAGACGCTCCTGGACTCCTTTCAACTTTCAATAATAATAATTTGGTCAGCAGTTTAGATTTAAATTTTTTGTACTTTGAAATTTGTACAACATTGATTTATTAGTTTATTCTTGTATTTACAATTTCCATGTAATAAAGGATTTTTTAAACTAACAAACCGTCTTACTTTTCTATCATTTAATTGAGTATTTGCTGAAAAGTGACAATAGGTAGACATTACACAATATCCATTCATCGTATTGTACCAGAAATAGAGAGCATATTGACCACAGACATCTGAGCTAATTCTTTGCAATGGTTTTGTATTTTCAATTACTTTACATTTAAAACTATTTACAAAAGTTTTAATATCATCAGAGTAAAAGTCAATTCCAAGTCCATAGGAGCAGAAGAATGTGATGGGTCCAGTTTTCCTTGCAATATGAATAGCTACCCAGTTTTCACACAAGTGTCAGCTTTGTTGATTGTTAACCACAAGATATGCGGGAAATGTCTTGATATTTAATCTCATCAATTCATCACATGGGATTACGTTGAAGTATGCTCTTTTTCCTCTGGTCATGGTGGTGAGAAACTTGTAAATTTCAAAAGTATCCATTTTAAGTTCTTGTATAGTCCTTGAAGAAAATATTTTTCCCACTGTCGATGTAGAGGGTGGATTGATAATCTGCGTGACAGATGACGTTCAAAGCTCGAGTGGTAGACTTGTTGAACTGTATACTGATTTCTATATTTCCATGGCGTGCTGGGCAGACGGCTTCGTTTATGCTTCGCATGTTGAAGACAAAGAATGTTTTACCATTCATAAATTCCCGGGTCCTTCATTACACACAGACAGACCAAGTTTCTTGTACATGTTGAAGTATATTTCTATTGTTCGATTTTCCTCTCAATTATAGATGTAGGATTGATGAAATAATTGTTCTCTGTTTGATGTTACTGAAATCTGGCGGAGTTCAGTAATTTTGAAATGAAATGGATTTGAGGTAACTGTTCCGTTCATACTTTCACTTTCCACACGACAAACGATGAGTCGGTCTGGGAAAAGTCCATTCATGATATTCTCGTTCACATTTTGAACAGTTCCAATAGGCAAGCTGTATGTCTTGAGATAAATTTTTCTCATTGGGTAACAAACTGGTAGACCTTCATCACATATTTTCAAATGACAGTTAAGAATAGACGACAACACTGCATGTTTCTTCACAATGAGTCTTGCTTTGACAATATTGCATTTGTAGTGTAGTTGAGGAGTTTCAGTAGCTGCATGTATGTAAAAGTCATCTGGTGAGCGATGGAAGGTAACACGTAGATCAACTCCTGGGATAAAATACCTTGTCTGTGCAAAAATGTCAACACGCGGTCTTCCAATCATATCAAAAGTTTTTCCTTCACACGCATGTAGTTGGCAGTCATTGTGAGAATTGTCTTCAACGCTTGCTTTATCCTTTTCTCGAATATAGAACTGTGCTCTTTTCTGAGCATCTTTATAGTTTCCACCATACACTAGAACTGTCTCGATGTATGCCCGGTAGGCATAGAGTGAAGTATTTGGTGTAATTTGTGTTTCATTCAAGTAAACGGAGCACTGCTGGAACAATGACATTAGAAATAGTTGACGGGGGCCACCAGGGCGGGCGGGCTCCCCTCATAGGCTATGACAAGTTTAAACATGCTTGGATAAGTTTGTAGAATGTGGCAACACCGCATGTGAATTCTCAGGTTTATAGGCTATGACAAGTTTCAACATGTTTGGATAAGTTTCCGAGATGTGGCAACATCGCGGACTTAGGTCGGTGGCAAACTTAGGTTCACTTCTCCGTGTAATGTAGCAACAATGTTGACTTAGGTCGGTGTTCGGTGGAAATATCTAGTGTAGTGTGAATTTAGCAACACTGCTGACTTAGGATGATGATCGGTGGAAATACTTAAAGATGAGAATACTGGTGCTTATAGGTTAAGACAGGTTTAAACATGTTTGGATAAATTTGCGAGATGTGGCAACACCGCAGACTTAGGTCGGTGGATAGTGAACTACTTAGGTTCTTAGGTCCGTAGACTGTAGGCAATGAAAATACTTGTGTTCATAGGTTATGACAGGTTTAAACATGTTTCGACAAGTTTGTGGGATGTGGCAACGCCGCAAACTTAGGTCAATAGTTGGTGTGTTACTTAGGTTCTTAGGTCCGTGGACGGTGAAAATAATTAGGGTCCACGTATGCTACAAGAGTTTGGGTGTTTCATTGGTGAAAATAAATTTTGGGGGTCTTGTAGTGGGGAATGTGTGACCGAGTTCAACTGTGCAGAATGAGAATATTTAGGTTCCTGAGTTCATAGGAATGGTCGGTGAGTTACTTAGGTTCTTAGGTCCGTGGACGGTGGACCTTGCGACAGGTTTAAACATGTTTGAACTTAATACTTAGGATCTTCCATCCCAACAATGATCCAAGAGTTAGGGTATTTATCGGTAATAATAAATTTTGAGGTCTTTTAGGCGTCGGTGTGTGGCCGAGTTCTACTGTGACCTTACAAACGCCTTTCACTTACAATCACCTTTCACTTAGGTCGGTGGACGGTGGAAATACCTAGGGTGGTGTGAATTTAGCAACACTGTTGACTTAGGTCGGTGGTCGGTAGAAATACTTAGGGCGGTGGGTAGGTCGGTGGCTTTAAGGGTCGGTGGTGGGAGGGGGGAACAGCAGGTCTTACATACTACTCATATTTTATATATATTTGCACATATAAAATATTTAAAAACAATCTATAAAAAAGTTGCAACTTTTGTTTCATGGAAAAGCAACTTGGTTGGACGAACCTGGAAAAAATGTGATGTGTATCTCGTTTTTTCTGAAAAAATTATTCTCCTTGTTGTGAACGGGCAGCTTTCTTGTTGTAGCAGTAAGTAGTTGTTTAACTTTTGAAGAGTTGAGGTGACAGGCAACTTTGTGGTGCGTGTTGCGTTTAACGTTTTGTCGCAGCACCAGGCAACTTTTTTGCGTGTTCACATATAAAATGTTGTGAGTTCACACAAATAAATAATTTCAAGGTGCCTTTGCAGACATAACTAACTTTTGAAGCGATTAAGTTTCCTCCTTCAAAGATCAACCAATCAAGACGAAGCAACTTTGTCCGTTTCGAAAAACAGCTTGGCCGGACGAAGCTGGAAAAAAATTGATGCGCATCACGTTTTTTTACTGCGGAAAGAGAAGCAGCTCCATAGTGTGAATGTGCAATTTTCTGCTGCCGACGCAAAAAAGTTGTAGTAACTTTTGAAGAGTTGTAACAGGGAGTTCTGGCAGGGAGTTGTCTCTATGTGTGAATGGGTAACACGCAGTTTTTTGCCTGCCACGTCACAAAAGTTGTAGCAACTCGTCTGGCGGAGCGTCACCATTGTGCAGAGTTGTGGGAGGGAGTTGCCTCTTTCTGTGAACACGCAACACGCAGTTCTTTGTGAAGCGCAGCACAAACGTTGTTGCAACTCACTTCGAGGGACAGAACCTAGCGCTACCTAGTTGACAAGCTAGTAGTAAGATTGAGATTCACACAATATAATCATTGCTAAGAAAGGACTGGAGAACATATCTGCCAATTTTAATAAAAAGTCTACTTAACGACGGTTACCGCTAATACTTACTTTAACCCCATCTACCGACAAAACTAATTATAGAAGCTTGTCTCTGCATGACAAAAGTTGCTTAATTTGACCTCATAAATAAGATATATTTCTTCCATAATTTTTGGACCTAACACGAAAATAGGTTTTCGTAGCCACCTTTGTTTCTTGACACATTTACTTTTACGGAATCAGAATGTATTGACAAATGATAGGTTCGATTGTTGCCTAACATGACAAAAAAATTTTTTTTTTGTTTTAGAATCTTTAGACGTGTAATCAGATTCCCTAGTGAATCAGTGTTTTAGAGGACTACAGTCCTTGAGGTGAGTGTCTGTAGCAGAGGTTACGGGTTGAATGTGTCCGGAACCCCATGTTCGCTGCCAATTGTTTACAAATGTTAGAATCCATTGTGGTGCGGTTAGCATCAATAAATATGAAAAAATCAATTTTAATGGATTAGAGTCATAAAAGTACGAATTAATTTCTGTACAGGAAATGTATTAGAAATATGTCGTGCTTCCAGAGTAAGGACAGAAATTTGACTGTTCCATTTTCAAATCCAATTATGACTGGAAGCAAGGGTTACCTACTAATTCATTTTCTGTGTAGTTTCGAATGACTTCTTATTTCTGATTCTCCTGCTGCTTAAGAAGACGTTCAATCACATTTCAGTTCCAGTTGCAATTTTACTGGGCTAGAAGCATCTGTGAAAGCTCACTTGTTGTCAGCAAATAATTGTGTAGTCATATACGCTATAATATCGGTATGGGTTGTCTCAAAGACAAATTCAGTACCGCCCTTTATGGGACCGTTATTAAACGAATTTGGTGGCAAATTTTGATTGTCTGTATCTACACAACGGGTATTGTTTACGTCTACACTTCCGTTCCAGAAATTTCGACTATGAAACTGAAATTGAATTTAGTAGAAATTTTAGGGATCGTTACAGGTCTTTTATTGGTATTCCGAACACAAATTGCCTACGACAGGTAAGACACACGAAATAAAAAATTATTCAGTTTGGCATAATTTTTTAAATTATGTAAAATACATAGGTACTGGGAAGGTAGAAATTTGTGGTCGAAACTCGGTGGCACAATTGGTACTTTGGCTCGTCTCATTTGGATAAGTGTGAAAGCTGAAGATGCAAAGGACGTAGTTGAGAAGAAAACAATCATGAATCTCCTTTCGGCTTTCCCATTGACCACTAAACATTACCTTCGAGATGAATATGCCCATGAGTTCGACGAAGTTCAGGAATATTTGAGTGTCTTCCCAGAAAAACTGACTAAACCAATCACATCCGATTTAGAAAATTCCAAAAACAAGAAAAAGATGATTGTTAATGGAAATACCAAATCTGACATTAAGAAGTCGCCTAATTTCGTAGCTCCATCTAATGCGTCTGGAGAAATAATCTACTACATCGGAGCCTATCTTGATCAGATCACAGAACGGAAGATGGTCGACCGAAGCGTCATGCGCATACTACAAAATTGTACGGTTTGTATACAGGGTTCGTCAAATTTTAGTATCATTTGTACCAAAAGAGATTTCCAGACATTGATGCACGTAAGCATTAAATGAGAAGTCACTTTTTGGTACACGGGGTACTGAAAGGGGTTTGGCTAACCCTGTACTTGAAGCTGTCATCGCGATTTGCAGTTCATAACATTAATTTCTAATACGTTGAGTTATATTTTATTCTAGCTGTGGTGGGATTGGGTGACATCTTGTCCTGCCTTGAAAAAATCCTACGAACTCCAATGCCATTGGCTTATTCACTTCATCTCGAACATTGTTTGCATATATACGTCTTAGCGCTTCCATTTCAATTGGTCCACGAAATGCTATGGTGGAGCATTCCTGTAGTAGGTGTAGCAAGTTTCGCTATTCTAGGTATTCTTGGTATCGGCGCAGAGATTGAGAATCCATTTGGGTACGATGACAATGATTTGGTACAGATACATCATTATACTTTCCTACATACATCCGACGCTCAGCTAATTGACACTTGTGTTCAATTTTCAGCCTTTAGATGACTTTTGTAGAGACATTGTTAATGAGACTCGGTTGATTTTGAACCTGAAATTACCTAAATTAGATGACTGGATGATCACTCCTAACAATTATCCTTGTGGGCACGCATCAGGACTCAGTGCCATTGAATTAACTCAAACAAAATCTGTGGACGAAATGTATGAACTTTGTCGTGAAGAAGCGCGTATAGATCCGATTCAAGACAACAGGGCGAAAACCATGGACACATCATCTCTTGCCATTATTTCTTCTGGGAAATGGAACATACAACCAGAATAATGGACATGTTAAGAAATAATGTTTTTTTTTAGAATTATGCACTTTTTCCATTTTCTAACAAACTGCATCTTCTATTAGAAGCATTCAAAAACTTTATTATTCCAGTCTTATAAATATCGTAGTTGTAGACCATCTAACTGTTACACTTTAAGCCTGTCTTTTCATATTACCATTTTCTTGTAAAATGGTGTTACTGACACGTAAATAAATTATTTAAATAAAAAAAAAAAAAACCTTGCACAAACGACATACTTTTTTAATTGCTACATTGCACAGTCTCTTTTTCAAAATTTTCATTTAAAGAAAGATTAAGATTAAAGCGCAGAGTTGTTTCCATCATGGTAGCAGTGCAAAATGTGGGGTAGGGTAAAAAATTCGTCTTTACCTAGGAAAAAATGTTTTCGTACGAGATGAAATTTTACAGTTAAAACGCGTAGTATACAAGTCGTACTTCAATCCCAAAATGTCTTTTTACCCGAGTGAACACTTTTTAAATTGTAGCTGTATGATGTATACCCCAATTAAAGAAACAGTTTTAAATGACGAGTTATCTAATTTAGGTTTAACGTATATATTAAATTACGCTATGCTATGGATACAGTTGCGACACTCATTTACCATTTTAAACTTCTTCAACGAGTAGTTATCCCTATTTAATATTTTGCTAAAATAAAATTTAACATTTCTTCATAACTTTTGTAAAAACTGTTTCAGCTAAATAAGGATTCTGAAAGAAATATTTATATAATTGGGTGTGACAACTAAAACTTTTCTAATCTGGTAAATAGGACAGAAGAACGAGTCGGTTATATTAAATTTTGCTATGAAAATTATTAAATTGTCAACTGCTGCAGTCATGCTTACTACAGTCAATCTACTAAGGTTTGGTTCACTGGAAAATACTCTAGGCCCGTATTTTTTGCTAGAAAGTTCGAACTTGGGACTTATCCGGAAAAGAATTTTTTAGGGAGAGAATGCTTAGTTTCGGAAGTATCACACGATAGTAGAGCCGAATTTTTTTGAATTCAATTAACTATCACCACCACAACGAATTTAATATTATTTGAAAATCATCTAACAAAATATGAAACATTAATTTTTCAAAATTGCAATTCGAAAAGAATATCCTTTTCCTATACCGTGCCATCCGACTTAGCCACAAGTGATTCTTTTGATGTTTTAATCCCTACCTGTTAAAATTATTTTGATATATTGTTGGTGGAAAGCTAACTTCTTTTTTTCTTCGTCCTACCGACAATTCGGATACCCCATAGATAAAATGGGTGACCGTCCCATTCCACCCTCAGAGTTGGCCATCATTTGCGAATTTCGAGAATGTAAACTAGCAACTGCAATTTAGGACTAAGTGTTCTCCATGACTCCCAGTTTGGTATGATTCAATCACTGACTCTAGGAGTCATGACCACGAAACATTACTAGCTGGAACCCTAACGGTTATTTCTCGCTGTTTCGAGAGTGAGAGTAATAATATAGTGTAAACTCAAAATAATAATATTGCCCTTCAGTGGAGTGAAACAATTTACTTTTGCTTTTTCGGAAATTAAAAAAAGTATTTAGTGTCAAAATTTGATCAGGATTCTTGAATAATTTGTTAATTTAGAAAATAGCCTAACCCGGGCATTATCAAAATTCCCGTTTACAAAGTAAAGTTAACTTTTTTGTCAGAAATCTTGAAAAAAATTGAATTTGGGAAATATTCGGGTATTTATTAAAATTTTCGTGTTAGAAACTAAACTTCACCAATTTGGATGAAAAAATTATGATCGGTTACTAAATTACGTCAGCAAATAATGGAAAATTAATTATTTTGGAAAATACCTGAATCCGGGCAATTTAAACATACAGGGTTACCGACTATGAGTTCAAGGACAATTGTTAATATTTATTGCAACATATTGTAAATGTAAATTTCAAAAAAGGATCCAAATTGGCTAAGTTTAGTTTCTAACTCGGAGAATTTTAAATTACCCGGGCGGTTATATTATATAGGTTCGGTGCGGCCTTAAATTTTTGTACTTAGGAATCGGTTCGGTTAGGTTCGTAGCTGAACCTGGTTCGGCTCGGTTCGGGAAGTTCGGCGAACCTGAATCTTTGGATATTAAATGGGGCAAGGTTCGGCAAGGGTTCAGTGCGGGTTCGGCTCGAGAGAGTAAAATATTAAAGTAGAGTCGGGTTCGGTTCTGTTCGACAGAGTCGAGGTTCGGTGCGAGTTCGGTGCGCAAAAGTAAAATTTGAAATTGGTTCGGGTTCGGCTCGGTTCGATATAGTCGAGGTTAGGTCCGTGTACGGCAAAATTTTTGTGGACTAGATTCAGGTTAGGAAGGTTCGGCAAACCTCAAAAGCCCATGTGTGAGATAAAGTAAAATTCTAAAGCTGCCTTTCATAGACCGCCATTTACAAAAGTTACACTAAAAATCCATTTTTATTTGTTTCATAATTTCAGTTGGTTATTTTCGACAAATAAATACCACAGAAATGACTAACCATTGAAAATATACCATTCATAAAGAAAAAATAAGAATTCATTGATTCTGTAATTTTTATACTTNATACCACAGAAATGACTAACCATTGAAAATATACCATTCATAAAGAAAAAATAAGAATTCATTGATTCTGTAATTTTTATACTTCGTAAATTATTGAATTTAAACGGTATAAGAATATCCAAATAACTAATTGCAAGAGAATAATATTATGCTTAATATTATTCATTATTATAAATCAACTATACACAATGTATCGAAAAAGAGGAACGCGGTTTTCATTAAGTGCGCCTCTTCGAAAGGTCATAACTCCTTACGGTTTTGACATGGGCAACTCGTGGCAGCTGTAAACACAGATCATGGTGTGCACATAATTGTGTAATATTCAATTACTGTCTTTGAGCCTGGGGTTTTGTGGGGTTTTAAATGAAAAATCAACTAATGTACTTCCATGTTAAATCTTAACTTGGAAGGGCCGTCGCTACTGGATACTTCAACCAAACCTCACCAAATTTTATGAGTAATTTCTATTAGCCCTACTTAATAATTTGTAGTGATCAAAGCTGGAATTGATATAGATGAAAAATGACACTTTTGGCCAAAAATTATAGAAAAAAACCTGTGCTACCATAGAGACAAAAAAAAATATAACTTTTTTTTTTTCAAAAATTAATATTTTTTATGGTTTATCATCATGTTAGTCTGAGATTCTTTGCATCCTTTGCGCCATTTGTTACGTCATTTGCTCTGATAGACCAATTGAGCCCAAAATTTTTATTTGAATATTTAAAACTAATACCGGGGTGTCATATTTTTAGTTTTTGAAATTTTGTCTTTTTGTATTTTTTTAAATTAAAAAAAAATTCTTTTTGTCATATGAACATTTGGACCATGTAGGATCTTATTATACACTTAATGCTTTTGTAGGTAATAACTGAACGCAAAAAATAACATTTTGGCGAACCATCAAACTTAGTTTTATAAAAAAAATTGTTTTTTTTTCTTCTAACCATTGGTATTACGTTACTTTGAGTTCTTATATGGTAAAAAAATTTTTTGAAATTTATTAAAAATCGAAAACGCAAAATTTTGAAAAACTAAAAAATATGACACCTTGGTATTAATTTTAATTATTTAAATACAAATTTTTGTTTCAATTGGTCCATCATAAAGCAAATGGCACAGAGTAAAGCGAAGAATCTCAGACTAACAAGATGACAAAGCATAGAAAAAAAATTTTTTTTTTGATTTTTTTAAATATTTTTATTTTAGCTCTAAAAATAGTTTGATGCGTACAGTGCTGCTCCCAAGAGTAGGAGGAGTTGAACAATACCCAACACGATCAAAATGTTTGTTTTTTACATACTCTTTTTCAAAATTTAATAAAAATTGAAATAAATAAAAAATTTTGAAAAACTTAGAAATATATGGCAGCTTGGAATTAGTTTTAACAATTGAAATACAACTTTTTGGCTCAATTGGTCTATCACAGAGTAAATTTCACAGAGTAATGCGAAGAATCTCAGAAACAGAACGTCATAATAAAGCAAAAAATGAATACCGACTAATATTTTTTTCATTATTGTGATAAAAGTTTGACGCCCGCGGCAGCGCTAACCGGCTCGCGAGCGAAGCGAGCGGCGAGCGCCGGCTAGTGATAAAATATCATTACCGCATCTGATGAACCTGATATTCAAAAAATTGTTACAAATAACTGTTCCAAATTTTTAATTTTTAAAAAGTTGTTTTTAATGGTCGCACAGATTTGATTAAAAATTTTTTTCCTCTCTAATTATTTTTCTGAAACTTACAAGACTTTCCTCCAAAACATTTTTTGCCTGCAGATGAATTGGCTGTTTTCTTTGGTTCTCTCATTCTCCAACAAAGAGCATGGTGAACAATAAATTCCTGTTAATTCAAACCTAAATAATTATAGGCTGCATGTGCTGAAAAACAAAATTTTTTTTTAATTAATTCTGCTGCAATGTATCATGTAGCAACGCTTGCATGATAATTTTATTAAAATGCTATTTGTTTTCAAAAAATTACTGGTTAAAATTAAAATTATAGGGTATAAAAATTATTTTAATATTATTAACAAAATTGTTTTTTTATACCATAAAATTGTTGATTTTGACATAATGTGTTATTATGCTCATGAGTAAGATGATTTGCAAAAATTATACGTTTCATTATGTTTGTTGACATTACCTGTTTATATTCATAGAAGCCTCATAATCTTAGAAAACCGATAGCAACAGAGGAAATGGAAAGGGTAAAAAGAAGGAAAATTAGAAAAAAGCTGTCAATACAGTACTCGATGGTTGTCATCAGAAATTTTAGTCTTATGACCAAAGTTTTTATGGTTTCACTTGTTCCAATGCATTTGGCGTGAGGGATTAAATTGCAATAAGGCTTTTAAATATGAAACCAAAACGAATATAATCCCATGCATTCGACCTTGATAGTTGTGCTTCCCAGTTCGTCATAGTATGTCGTTCGAACCTTTCCAATTCAAGTTTTCTTATTTGATGGGTTAGATTGGATAATGTTGGAAGAAATAAGCTTGGCCCACTTCACCTTTAAAAAACATTAATCCCCTGTAAGCCGCTTTTCCTAGTATTCTATGCACTGCAATTGAGCAAAATGTAATATTCATTATGATAAGCAATGTTTTACAAGGTTGTATTTAGAAAACAAAAAGGTTAACTTCAAAATTTACTTGCAAGGTTTGGTAGTGCTGAAAAAATTATTGACAAAAGCTGTAAACGTATTTTTGAGGTCGATGAAAAAATTCATAAAATGATGTATGGAAAAGACAATGTCTACGTTTTTGGATAGGTTTTGGTATTTTTGTAGAGAAATGGGGCGTTCTGACGCAAGGATTTAAAAAGTGAAGACTTCCACCTCACTCAACATGACTATTGTCATTGGGATGAGGCCTAGAGTTTCACGATTTATAAATTGATTAGCTAATTGAATAAAGAAATAATTCAGTAGAATCGTGTATGACACAGTATAGGTAACTAAATTAAGGAATTATGTCGTTGACCTATTCAATAAATATCGTTCTAAATGAATTTTTCTTCTTTAAAAATATTACTAGCAATCTGACGTAATTTATTTATCCAAAATCGTATAATTCCGCAAGGAAGTTTTGCATAATCCTTAGTTATCAATGATCACATTGATTGCTAGTCACCAACAAGTATATGAATTCAGTGGTAGGTGTCAGTTTGACATTACACACCATGTTGCAGAAGCTAAATCTTTTCAACAGCCGTAAATTAGTGAGCTAAATCAATGAAATGGAGATCACGGTAAGTTTAGAGTTTATCAATATTGTAAATATACAAGAAGATTAGCTAGTCTAATCGCTTTGAAAGTGTAGACAAAGTAGAACCACCTGTATACTAAACCATATCATGAAAGTTGAAGTAGCGAGGATATGCATTCATCTAAAATTTAGTACTAAAATTCATAACTAATCGTAACTATTCGTATCTCAGGCATAACTCTTGGTGATGTACACCG
Organism: Holacanthella duospinosa; assembly: GCA_002738285.1. Taxonomy (NCBI): domain Eukaryota; kingdom Metazoa; phylum Arthropoda; class Collembola; order Poduromorpha; family Neanuridae; genus Holacanthella; species Holacanthella duospinosa. The sequence continues at coordinate 89,375 of NIPM01000102.1, forward strand.
TTACTGGCTGTTACCAACCGTATTTACTGCGATAGCAACCATTGGTAGTTGAAGTATCAAACAATAGTGGTTGTGATACTAACTAATGGAAGCTGAGGCAACCCAGCAGGATTCGAGTTGTCAAAAGTTGGCATCTGAGGTCTGAATTGTTGTTAGCCGAGACACAATCTGAGGAATTTCTGTGGTAGCAGCAAAATGTCAACATTAAGATGACTAAATATTGAATTTAGGATTCACGGATATCCGAACGATGTGATGTAATTCCTTAATGGTATCAGTATGATTCCTTTATAATATGCGAATTTCTGCTGGACTCATGTCTTTTAGATATCTTACTTCTAAATAATAGACTGATTTAAATTCGGATATGTTTATGATAAGAGAAGAAGATGTATACCTTTTGGATACCATTGGAGGATATCCTTTCGGTGTCATTTGGTCAACCAATAACAATCCCTAAAATTAAAAATTAGAACGTGGACAGCACGGTTTTGAGAATTGGTTACATACAATTTTATTGAGTAGAATAGATTCAAGTTGTAACGCTAGGTAATAATAAAGTAAATAGTAATTATAGTAGATATTATAACTATAATAACAATTTAAATTATACCTTTCCGATAAATAATAAATACAAATACATATGAAATAATAAAATAAATAATAGTAAGAGATAGTCAAGGTTATGAAGTTATCTTCCGCAACCAATCCGTGAACATGTTCACTGTAAAAGATAATCATATTAGTGTGCAATTACCTCTCAAACCCAATGTTCTAAGTGCAAGATGTTTATATTTTTCTGGTACAGTAAAACCTGTTTGTGAAACCAACTCTGATTCGTCAGGTATAATGAAAGACACTCCCAATACCGTAAAGATGCAGTTAAAGGTTCCGTGGTATTTCTAATCTAAGTTTTATTCAATTTTTTCAGTCTTAGCGAAACAATTAACTATAGTCGTTAATTTAACTTCTGCCCACGATTCTAGCAATGGAATGAAAAAAAAACCTTTTCTTCACTTAACTTTACTTTGAACAATTAAAACTTTTAGCCAAAGTTGAAAAAGTGCCCTCCAATTATTTGAGTTTTACGTTTATCACCATATGGAAAAAGTGAGAAAAGGCGGAGCATGATAGTTGCACAAACACAGCTTTTACTGTAGTATTACGAGTCTGGAATTCTTGGCAAATAGCTAGTGATCTCATCAGCAATAGCTTTATCTGTGACATCTGGTAGTTCAGTCATTGATCAACAAAAATTACACTTTAATTTTTATTATAATAGATTATTGCAATAAATACGTTGAACTGAATTGTAACCACATATGACGTTTCGAAATTCCAAATCATTAAATCTAAAATTTCCTTTGACACCAGCAGCACTGTATTTGACTGAAACTTCCTTTTTCATTAGTTTATATTTAAGGCACTTCTGACTGCTTCTTAACATGTTGCGCCTCAGTGAACTTTATCATCTCTACCTTTAATTCAAAAACAAACATTACATAATATTTTTTGCAATATTTTGGTTTACCTTTATCAATGCTTGCCGTTTTAATCTGTTTGACTTATCTCGTTGTTCAAATAGTTGACCTCATCGACTGACTTCAAAAGCAATTATTCCAATTGACGGCGCCTGGTCTGTCTGCTATTGAGATAACGTTACGAAAACTTATCCAATTTGAGATTGAGTTGTTTTAGTGAAAGCTTGATCTCAGTTAATGTTGTTATAATACTTCTTTGGGCAGCTGGGAAAATAAAGATTTTGAATAGTTAGCATATTTTTAGGCGAAGCATGATTTAGAATTAGGGTTGGAAAATGACAGATAAATTATAAATTAGTTGGCAGCAAAATACCAAATGTCAAAAAGCATTCGTACAATTTTGGTCGTTTCATCCTTACGGTTATCATTTGGTAAAGGTTAACAGGCAATAATTGAAGACCCAAGTACAGAAAGAACACTTGTTGACTTTTATTTATCAAAGAAACTCCTTTCCGTTAGGAACAACTAATGAGAATACGACATACGGATGCTATGTTAACCATGACGGATAAGAAAGGATAAGCATAATTGAGTCGTTCCCTCAAGCACAGCCTATCTCAGCTTACACAAACGACTTTTTGCCTTAGTTACAAAAAATTTAAAATCACCGCAACTTATATTAGAATTTATTTTAACAAATCAGGAAATTAGTAAATATAGTTATATACCGAGCAGTTTTACGCGATTTTCAAAATTTTAAAGATTCTAGTCATAGGAATCACTTCATTCTGTTTTGGTCTCACTTTCTCATATCATAAACAATTAATTAGTCAATGTTCAGTGAAGTGTTTTGGTTACATTATCTTAATACGTACGTAAAATTTTCTCAGGCAAATAAGTTTACAAAATTCTGAACTATATGGGATAATGCCCAAAAACAAAAAGTGGATATCTGGTGGGAATAAAATGTATAGAATACGGATATGACTTTTGCCAAGCACTATATATCGCATACTACGCAAACTTTTGGACAGTTTAAAAAACTAGATAAAAAAAAAGTTTTATATTGCAAAGGCAGTGCGAGTTTGTGAAACAGAAAATGACAAGATATTGCCATAAACAATAAAAAAAATTGTGCATTCTATTTTATCATTTTTGAGCAAAAATGTATATTTTCAATAAAATTAAAACTTTTACAAATTTGATAGATGTGTGGAAAATATTGAGTGTTGACAATTAGTCAAAATTGTTTACCTTTTTTGTTCGTTGTTGCGTTTAAGTTAGAACAGCCCGAGTTAACTCTTTTGGTATCTCGTAGCACTTAAATTCTGAAATCGGTAATAGTTTTGAAAGTCCTATATTTTGTGACACAGATAATACTCCAATAAGTCGAGAATCACATGGAGATTGGAAGTATGGATTTATGTCGATAAGCTCTCTAAAAATGGCATCGTAACTATTTGGCGCATTCAAAGAAAAGAAACTAATCACTTTTCCAAACTGGTTGCTTCTGATTTTAATAGTGTTATTTGGAATGAAATCACAATTCATATAAAAATCACTAAACTGCAGGCAAATCAGGTAAATGACATCCTTTCAAACGAATTCTTGTGAACTATAACTTTCAAAGTTTAGAATCTTTGTCTTTCACGTGACATGTCTCAAAATAATGGGATAGTTGAATATTTTCAAACTCAACAATACAACAGTGAGCTCGCTGAAATGTAAATTTGTGAGGGTGAGCCGTTTCAACTTTCCCAGAAAATTTTTAAATGGAAAACCACTAAAGTGGTCCAATCGGCCGAGATTTTCATGTGGCAAATGTATTAAACCATGAACATTATTCGCAAGAGTCTTTAAATTTTGACACGAAAAAAATTCTTTGTTAGAAGCGCCGTTGTTTATTAGAAGGAAAATCGCCACAGAAAATCTAGGAGTGTTCGTAATGAGCTTTGGGAAGGTATACCTTCAAAATGACGGGTCCCGTATTTAGTGAAAATTGTCTGAATTCAGAGGCTTTTCAGCTATCAAGTTCTCGAATTTTGATTAAATTCTTTTGTGTGTATTTTCGAACAATGAGTATACGCGCACTTATATCCAAAACAGTTTTTTAACGCAAGCGAAACGCTTTTAATTCCCCCTTAATTCAAAGGCGTAAAAGTTTCCCGACAATACCGAGACCAACCACTTGAATGTATTCATAAGGGAATTTTTTCACCATGTGAAGAGGAAGGCTTTCGAGAGTTTATGTACTGAGATGTTGGTATTCATCCATTTTTTCAAAAACTTTAGTTATCTCAGTTTTTCAGTCACATCTGTTAATACTATTCTGTTGTGCAAAAAGTCACATTGCGTCTCACATTTACCCACCTTTTGCCCACCTTTGGTGGGCAAACAACACAATCAAATTATTGAAGAATTGTTATTCTAATTATCTTGATCNCTTTGGTGGGCAAACAACACAATCAAATTATTGAAGAATTGTTATTCTAATTATCTTGATCTGAATACTATTTCTCACTGAAGTTTTCTACTAAGGAGTCTGGATTGTTCAAATAGTGGAGGATCTAATTGAAAATTGTCGAATAATTGATCTTATTCAACTATAATTGAATAATTAGTTATTAAAGGTGTAAATTCACCTAAGTGTAATTCACCGCCAAATTTCAACCACGTGAATGCGGATAACCTGCACAAATCTGATGATTATCAAAAAACTCGGCTGTTGAGTCAATTGAACAGCACAATCTATAGAAGGCCGTCACTGCCTTTGTTAACCAGTGACTAGCTTGGGTATGTGTTGTTCCATACTATAAATAATTGATCAAATTAATGATATGATTAAATATTATATGTGGAACAACGGCTGTCGGCACTCTTTATGATGAATGGAGACTCAATTACCTGTCAACATTGTGGGCAAGATATTATTGGGAGACAACATAGAAGAAAATGCACAAGAAGTTCATGTGTCAAACAGTACCATCGCACGTGTCTTCCAAAGGTGTCATCTACTGAGTTTTATACATCGCAAGGAAATTGGAAATGTGAAAATTGTAAAGAAGAAGAATTTCAAGAAAGTCAACCATGTGATTTACTACAAGTGAAGGATCAACAAATCTCATTAAATGTAGTAACCTCTCAGGAACAATATTCCGAAAACAAGCAGATTGGATACTGTAAGAAAACGATAACGAAAATAATTAACCCTTGTAAAACTGACGCACTACCTTTAATTCATAGGGATAATATCTTAAATGATTCTAACATAGGTATTGAATCTAATGAATTAGTTCATGTTCCCAATTGTTACCTAAAGTCACAGGGATTTAAACTAGCTCATTTAAATATAAATAGCCTGAGAAGTAAAGTAGATGAGATCAAATTAATTCTTTTAGAGCATAAGCTTAATATTTTAACGCTAACGGAAACTAAACTTAATGAAAATGACTTTGATAATTCTCTTTACATCGAGGGTTATAATCTAGTAAGAATAGACTCAAATTTTAAAAAACATGGAGGAGGAATTTGTTTATTTATAGATAATAGCTCGTTATACGAAGTAATTAATATAAATGAAGAAATAGATAATATGAATCTTCCACTAGGAGTTGAATTGGCATCAGTTATAGTTAAGCCTAAATATCAAAAGAAAATTCTTTTAGTTACAGTCTATAAACCCCCACATGTTTCAAAAATTCTTAACTTTCTAGCTTCACTGGAAAACTTAGTCAATAAGTGGGCTTCACAAAAGTATGATTTGGTAATTATTGGGGACTTTAACATTGACTTACTATCCAAAACGAACACATCATTTAATTTACTTAATATAATGAGACAAAATAATATGAAACAAATTGTAAGTAATCCAACAAGAGTCACAACACACTCGGGTACTTTATTGGATCACATATATGTCCCTATCATAAGTCAATTTACTGTAGCAGGTAGCATTAATGTGGGATTATCTGACCATGAGTTAGTTTATTGCGTTAGAACTTTTAAACGTCACTATAAAGAAAAACCTAAAATCCTTAATATTAGAATCCTAAAGAGAGTAGACTGGAATGCAGTGACAAATGAACTTAAACAAATAGACTGGTCTAATTTAGAAACTATTAACGTTGAGGACGCAATTATGGAATTTCATAACAAAATTACTATTATACTGGACAAGTATATACCTATGAAAAAAATAAAAGTCAGAAGTAAACAATCCCCATGGCTCAATCATGATATAATGAAAATCAGAAAGCTAAGGGATAAAATCTACAGAAAATTTCTAAAGACTAAAAATCCAGAATTACATTCACAGTATAAAATTTAAAAAAATAAAGTGACAAATGCTATATCAAAACAAAAAAAAATGTATTTTAACGATCAATTTGAAGAAAACAAATCAGATATAAAAACATTATGGAAGATAATGGACAAATTAACGAATTATAAATCAAAACCTGTAAAAAAATTCTTGTCACTTAGAAATGAAAAAAACGAAAAACATGAAAGTAATGAGGATATAAGTGAGATACTAGCTAAAACCTTTTTTGGTAGCAACAAAACAAATAGAGTAAATAATATATTTACAAAAACTAATAACCTCATTTCTGACATTGTAACTGAACAATGCATTTTTAAGTCAATCAAACAAACAAAACCGTCAACAATCTCTAGCGACCCTATTCCACCATTGTTTCTTAAAGGCATGAACGCTTTAGTTACTAAGCCATTGTGTATGATTTTTCAAAAAATGTTTAATTCTAAAATATTTCCACATATATGGAAGCAAGCCGAAGTTACTCCTCTATATAAAGGGAAAGGTAATATGGATTTACCATCTAACTATAGACCTATTTCAAACACAATGTTTCTTAGTAAGGTATTTGAACGAGTTTTAAAAGAAAAGTTAAAAACTTACTTGGAACAAAAGTGTCTGCTTTCAGAAAATCAACATGGGTTTAGAAATGGTAGATCTTGTGATACTGCATTAAAAGTCTTAACATCGTTCATATACGAAAAACTGGATAATCCTAAAAGTAGAGTTCCAGTGATTTTTGTTGATTTTAAAAGAGCTTTTGACTCAGTAGATCACTCATTACTTCTACATACGTTGAGTAAAGAATATGAAATAGATACTAATATCATTAATTTACTGGAGAGTTACTTAAAGGGGCGTAAAGTAAAAATTAAAGTAAATGATGAATTGTCAAAAAGCTACGAAATATTTGAGGGCGTCCCACAGGGTTCAATATTGGGCCCTATGTTATTTTCTCTCTTTATAAATAACTTAAAGGAAGTTTTTGAGAATAAAGAAATAGATTTCATACTATATGCAGATGATCTAGCAATATTCTGCTATAACAATGATATACACAAATCTATAGCAATATTATCTGAAACAATGAAACTTCTGGATAATTGGTGCAATAAGACAGGTTTATTAATGAATTATGAAAAAACAGAGTTCATGGTTTTTAAAAAACCGATGGATAATTCAAATATAACAGTGGGTGAAGTTAAATTTAATGATAGAGTTATAAAAAAATCGGAATCTTTTAAATACTTGGGAATAGTGTTAGATGAGACTCTCTCATTTTCTCAACACATTTATAATGTGGAAAAAAAAGTGGCAAGAGGGTGTGGTCGCCTAGAATTTGTTAAAAGAAAAATTAATCATCACATATTTAAAATACTACTTAATGCTTATGTTCTATCACATATCAATTTCTGCTATTCAGTATGGGTTGACAATCAAAATAAACTGACTAATCTTCAGAACAAAGTTGATAAAATTTTAGTCTCATTCTTTTTTCCAAATACAAGTAAAAGAAAAAATGTAAGGGCCCAGTACAAAACAAGGATTTTTTACAATTCTAAACTGCGATTGGAATTTGACAATAATGATATGAACAAGCTATATGACTCATGTAATATTCTTAGTTTGGAAGAGAGACTAAAATATATTACGTTAATTGAAACTTATAAATTACCAAGTACAAGAATTCTAAATCTTGAAAAATACTTTATGGTAAAAGAACACATCTATGACTCAAAACTAAAGGGAACTTTTGAAATGATTAGAAAAAATACTGAGTTTTCTAAAAAGTCTTTCAGTGATAGAGCAATACTGATATGGAATAAATTCATCCAAACTCATAACTTGGACGAAATAGTCACATTGGGAAAGTTGAAAAAAGAAGCTAAAGAGTGGGTAAAGGAATCGAGAACTGTAGAATTTACCAGTATGTAAATTAACTATGGGCTATAACCAACTCATGCCAATTCAAAGTGTAAATCACTCTAAAAATTAAGATTACTTATTATTATTTTACTTAATTAGTCCTGCGTATGCGGGGGTGTCTTAGCAAATTAACATTTTTATAAAAATGATGCTCTCTGACACTTGAATAAATTATCAAACAAACAAAAAACAAAAAACCACAACTATGATACGTTTTTTGATTTAATGCATGACACAAAATATCTTGTTTTAGCGTCACAAAAAAGCTGTGTGCTCTTACCTCGATTATTTTAATCTTAATAGTAATCTCCATCTCAGTTAACTCTCTTAGCTCCGTTACAAGCTCTAATAGGTATTCGTTTGAACATGTTGGCTTTTGACTCCCCATATACAGGGTGGGTTATCTTTAGTGTCCCTATAGCCGAGGAAGAGATAAGGGCTATACTCATTCTTCTATTTTCATATGTTGTAGTCAATGGAGTAAAGCCTCGGAGTATGTCAACTTGTCTACGACAGACCCTCACTCTTCTCTTTCCAATCTCATTCCTAGAAAAAAACGGTCGCATGGCGTCGGTCCGCTTATGACTATGCTTTTAGCCCTACACTACACATGTTATTCAAACTCAACGGGGTTACATGAGATTCTATTCGGCGACTACCTTGAGGAAAGTATTCTGTGGCGCGAAAATCATAACCCAAATTTAAAATTTGAATAATTTGAATTTGGATTATGGTTTTCGCGCTATTGATTTCCCTTCAAGTTAGTCTTCGCATACAATCTCAACTAACCCCTTCTAGTTTGGATAACATATGAAGTGCATGGTTGAAACAATAGTCATAAGCTGACACACGCCATGAGACAGGTTTTTTGTTGAAAATGGGATTTCATAGAGAAGAGGGTAAGTCTCAGAGACTACAACATATGAAAATGGAAGAATGAGTATAGCCCTTATCTCTTCCTCGGCTGTAGGGACACTAAAGATAACCCACCCTGTAGTCTTACAGTGAACACTTCACCAACAACGTGAAACTATTTAGTACCCTAAAGTCGCGCGGATAAGACGCGTCTTATCAAAGGTTTTTTGGAGGAATAATTTAGAGGCGTCTTATACTCGAGGGCGTCTAATGTTAAGTTTATTTTATCGCTAAAGAAAGCAACTATAAAATTTATTCTAAATCTTGACTATCGCTGTCCCAACCATCACAAACATCGCCAAGGAGTTCACAGGAGCAGTCTCTCTATTCGTTGTTTTTTCTGCATGTTCGATAATCTAAAGTTAAAATATTATTAAACCTATAGCTGAGATAAAGTATAATTACCTCGAGCTTCTTACTAACTGTGTAGGATTTTCTAGTCTGTTTTGGTTTTTTTTTGGTCCATTTTCAATAGAATTTAAAAACAACATTATATCTTACAATGAAAGTTGCAGCAAAATTTGGGGCGTCTTATCAGCGGGATGCGTCTTATGATGCAAATAAATTTAAGCAGGAAAAATCGCGTCTTATGAACGAGGGCGTCATATCGATGAGGGCGTTTTATCCAAGCGACTTTAGGGTAGCATTTTTGTAGATTTTTCAAGCATAGGCCAGAACTGAACAGAAAACTGTGAAATGAGGGTAACCCGTCAAAATTAAACTGTAAGTACACTACTTCTGTGAAATTGCTGCAGATACTAGAGAGGACGCTGTTCTCTACTTTTTTAGTAGAGTGGACGCTGTTCAAATGACGTTTAATTTCGATGTGTGTATAGATTCCGGGAGGTACCAGTCGCGACTGTGACCTTCGGAATTTTGAGACGGGTATGGGGTTAAAATGGAGATAAAATCCAGATGAATTTAAGATGACTAACAAATCAGATAAAGCCTCTTCTATAATTTTGTTTCACTGACCATGATTTTAGCTGGTAGGCAGAACTCTGTTTCTCTTGTTTCTTTGAATGATTATAAACAAGGCCGACCAAATGCACTTTTTGCACTAAATCGCATTTTACAAATAACCCTTGATTGGCCTATTGATAACTGGTTTCTCTACGAATTATAAAAAATGCAATCGAATGATGTAAACATGTATCGCATTAATCGCATTAAAACGCATTTTCCAGGATCGTCGCATTAAATCGCATTTTTAGTAATTGCTAACTACAAAATTTAAAATACTTCAGTAAAATTGAGTGAAATTAGATTAGAAATTAGAAAAAAAAAGTTAGATTGATGTCAAATCAATTGCGCATGATGTCAATTGGCAGTATAGTGGGACATATATGGTGTACAACTAGCGCAAATAATTCAAGTTCTGGAGTTGGAAATTGGTATATATTTTTTAAATAGCATGTTGATCTGAAATTAGGTGCTCACTTTGAGCTTTAGGCAAACTTTAGCATTGTAAACTAGTTACAATAGTAATAGTTGTTTGGTAGAGCCCAACCAAACAGCTAACTGTCCTCCAGCGCAAGGTTAAGGCATAATGAACTTATTGGCTATGTTCATAAGCACAATAGAAATAAAGAACATTGTTTTCATTTTGACTTTAGCTTACAACTGTAGAACGAATTGTAAATGCGCATTTTATTTCACAAAATCAAAACAATTTATAATTATCAGGAACATTGGCGGATCTGTATTTCAACAGAATCAGCTTCATCGACGAAAAATTTGGGATTTATAAATATTATATTTATTTAAATATATTAAAGTTGAGACACCCACACAGAAGAGTGAAATCGAAATTGAACTTGGATTAGTATTTCAATTCGATTATTAATATCTTGTTAATCCTTAAATGGCCGGTCGGTTAATTAAAATCGGCAGTTAGGGAAAATATAATAATCGATTTTATTTTAATTTGGGAAATTCCAGGAATTAATTTTAGTTACTGTTTAATTGGCATAGGAATACATGGTGGTGGAAATCAGCATCAAGGCGCCAGATTGGTCCCTCATCGAAATACTTCAGTTTGAAGTTGGAACTACTTGGTCATTTAACCAATAGTTAATCAATGAAATATGAATAATAATATCATTTTCTAGCTTCTAAATTAGTTGTTTCAGCATTAAATATGTATTACCATTAAACTTTAATGCTATTTTCTGTAGAAAATGAATCGCACTAAATCGCATCTTTACGATTTTAATCGCATTTTCTGAGAAAAAAAATCGCATTTTTTGGTCGGCATTGATTATAAATTAATAAAAACTACGTTCTCACAACCAGTGTTCGGCACCCCAGTCACCGTCCCGCCCCCGTCTTTGCTTAAAAATTTTTTCCCCCGTCCCGTCTTTGCTTAAAAAAATTTTCCCCCATCCCGTCCCATCCCCGTCTTTGCTTAAAAAATTTTTTTCCCCGTCCCCCTCTTCTCAGAATAAAAGGCTTCCCCGTCCCCGTCCCGTCCCCGTCTTTGCTTAAAAAATTTTTCCCCCGTTTCGTCCCGTCCCCGTCTTTCCTTAAAAAAAATTTTCCCCGACTTCTCATAATAAAAGGCTTCCCTGTCCCCGTTCTATGAAAAAAATTTTTATACCCGCCCCGTCTCATCCCCGTCTCTTCATAATGAAAGGCTTTCTCGTCCCCGTCCCGTCCCCGTCCTATGAAAAAAATTTTCTACCCGTCCCGTAATTATGGATTTTAGTGTACCAAATTGAAATTATGTATTTTGCCTATTTTCGAAATCAAAATTCCGATTTCGAGCCCCTTGGAATTATAAATTTCTATTTGGATCAGCTAGGGGTACTAAATTTCGATTTTAATTTCAACTCAAAAACTATATGGAGTTTGATGTTGATTTCGTATTGGCTAGACTTGAATTTCGATTTTGAATTGTACAAAAAAATGAATTTCAATTTCGATTCGGTAGACAAAGTTGATTTCGGTTTTGATTTTGATTTCTATTTCGAATAGCAAGATGATTTCCAAAATCGAAATTCAATTTCCATACAAATCGAAATCCAAAACTAGATAATAGAACTAGAAATTCATACCTTTTCAGTCGAACGAAATCGAACCCTATGACTTTTCAGACTCTGGAAATTGAAACCGATAAAGTTTCAGCCTCGAAATCGAAACCAATAATATTGTAAGCTCTCCAAATCAAAATAGAAACGTTTACATTAGTGAGCTCTAATAATTGAAATTTTGATTTCCAATGAAGCTAAGTTGGAAGTCTGTGCCTGAATAACATCCGCCTTTTAAAAACAAATGTCTTCACTCGTCCCCATCTTTCGTAAAAAACAGACTACTCCGTCCCCGTCTTTCGTAAAAATCGTCTTACCCTTGTTTCATACTAAACATCCTCACCCGTCTTCGTCTTTCCCAAATAATCAACTCACCCATCCCCGTCCCGTCCCCGTTTTTCTCAAAAATTCGACTCACCCGTCCCCGTCCCGTCCCCGTCTTTTAAGAGAAGAAAGGGTCCCCGTCCAAACCCGTCCGAAACCCGTTTGGACGGAGACGGGATGCCGAACACTGCTCACAACTGTCATTGTGTGATATATGTTGGAAAAGGGTCTCAACTTCACTCACTTTGCATTGAAAAACTTTGTCAACTTCCAATTTCCGCTTCCGTATTAAATGACGTTTATCATACAATTTTCGGTCCGAACTCATCGAGCAAAAGTATGAGCATAAATATGGAACTAGAATTGCTGATTGTGGACCCAAAGTTGTCTGCAGAAGATGTCTAGTATATGTCTTAAATTCATTTTATTTGAAAAACATCTAAAACAGTTGAGTTTATAACAACAAATTTTTTTATTCTTTTGGGCATGCACATTTGAAGGAGATTCTAATGTCTTTTAGATGTTGAGGGAATGTGGATCCGCCAAAGGGTTCGATTATAATGATTGGATGAGATGATGATGAGGTCGAGCCTTTGGAGTGAAGTCACCAGGCCACCTTCGACTCTTCTAACTTTAATTAATTTAAGTTTAAATAAATTATAAGATAAAATATCAAGAAATCCACAATGGAGAAGTAGGGGTGCATTTTTCAGACAATGATTTTTTCTGAAGACAGATTTGACTTAATAATTCTAGAAACTGTCCACAACGGAACTTTAACTTTCTAGTAAGTCAAAGATACATTTTACTTGTAACGCTAAATTAAATCAAAAGAAATAAATTTAATTAATTAACTGAAATTTTTTGCACCAAATCTCCCCATACCGGGTATGGTTGGTTCATAGCTTGGGGTGAGTTGGTGCGTTTTGGGGATACAGATAAATTCATATTGAATTGTTTTGGAATTATTTTTTACATTATTGAGATGAACAAGTATTGTTAAGGTTATGATTAAACCGCAAATTTACCGACTTAAAACAATCACTGATACTTTAGCTCTTCCCTGGCTTTTCAAAGTAATCGAGACGTTCTTCAATAGTTTGCTTAAAACTCGAGGCTCAGCTTTTGAAATTGATTGCAATTCTTTAGGTTTGGGTTGAATTGGGACAGCCACAATGGATTCAACCTCTCCTGGACTGCTCTCATTTGGATTTTGGAACTGGGTGTTGCGCAACGCTTAATTTTTTGATATTTGTGAATCGTTCTGCATAGGGCGATGAGTGACATTAAATGGAAACAACTCAGGATCATCAAATATTTTGCTTTTCTGTGGGAAAATTTCTTTCCAGGAAAACCCTGAGCAAATGTTGTTCGTAGTAGTGCTTTTCCTAAAGTCGATTTAACAATTCCTGGAATGTCATAAATCGACATTGTCTTTCCAGGGTAAGGTTTTATCCAGAAGTCGGAAGCAGTGTATGTATATATTTAAATTGATCAAATACTCCTCTTTATAGTGGTTGGAGTTTGTGTGGAGGGTATGAGAGTAGGAATGTTCCTCTAGATGCACCAAATCTACCCGGGAAACATGCACCAACTCTACCCGATAACCTTGAACCAACTCTACCCATACTGACATATTTTGGGAAAAAAATTATGTAGCCAAAACTAGGTGACATTCGCAAAAGTTTGAAACACTTGTAGGTACATGATGACTTACTGAAAAGAAGAACACTTTGTAATTTTTTTTCGGATTGTGTCTTCTGCTACCAACAAGGACAGGGTTACAGAAAAAACTATGTTCTTAGCCCTCAAAATTTTCGATGAGCCTAATTATTCAGAAACAATTTCTTCAACAATTTTTTCTCTGGAAACTTGTCACATAACTGAATTCTACCTCTACTAAAAGTTTCAGAATTTTTGGCACTTTGTGCTTCGTACAGGATGCAATGCACCACCCTACCCCCGCACCAACTATACCCGGTCTCCCCTGCAGCAGAAGCTGTTTATTTCTCAAGAAGTGAAATGGATCTGGGCGTTGTCTCTCGACAACGCACTTACAACTTATATATCAAATATAGAAATAATAAAAAACCTAGGGAGGGAATCTTTACTTAATTTAAGAAAGGGATGAAGTGATGGTTTCTTCTTGTTCCTGGTGTTGTTGTTTCTTGAGATGAGAGAAACAGAGGGACGGGGTGATGAGGACGACGACGAGGGAACTCAAGTTCCCTCAAATCCGCATGAGTATTGGACATTTGAAATAACAAAAGTTTCTGTGTTCGAATAGCATCAGGTTTCAAATAGAGCCTTCCTCCGTTCTTGCATTTTCTTTTAAAATCCAAAAAATGATCAGAACAAGGTGGAGCATTCAAAGCTGCAAATTAGCTTGACTGCTGTTTGTAAACCAGAGTTGTTGGAGAGGTCCAAAATTCGACAATGAGTAAAAGTTGACCAGATCTCCCCTCTTCTGCACGAACTAAAGATACAAAACGCCATACTATATGTAATAATTAAAATTTTTTACTTTTAGAGAAATAAACCGATAATTCTTGGAAGAGAGAAAAAAATCTAACTAACTTAATTTAGATGAAGTTTGTTGATTAGTTTCTTGTTTGTTTGTTTTGCTTGGATTCCAATCAGCAGTAAAATGACAACTAGTCCGAGTATAAACCACAGAAATCCATTGTGCATCAAAATAGCTTGAGAGTTAGCATGGATTGTTCTCCTGAGATATCCCCAAGATATACAATAAATTTGTATTTTAGATTGCAGAAAAACGTTTGCCTTTAGTGTGAACCTTCTTTGTCAATTGCATCTTGATGATTGAGATTTAACTCTTGACCTCTAAAAATTTTGTTATTGATTCATAAGTCTGAATTCTAGAGTAAAGCAAAAGCCTGATTTGGACACACTTGATTGGTGCCATTACTTATGACAGTGCACCCTGCACAGTAAACATAAAAGCTACTGTGATAAGCTTTGAGTTGCACAAAGTCTTGTTTATTACTTGGATATTTTGGTTTACAGCATGGTCCAAAGTAATTTGAACTGAAAAGAAGGGTGGATGTAGCCTTACATTCTTGTATTGTTGCCGGATCAAGTTAAATGTTTAACATTTCCGAAGTAAATACAGGGGTCCGCAGAAATAAGTACACATCGAGGAAGTGAGTTAGATGTGAGTTAGCATGGAGTGAGATCGGGGGTTTTAACCCCCTAATTTTTTATACATGGCTTTTGCAGTTAACACTTTCTCCATGTGTACTTATTTCTGCGTACCCCTGTAGAATCTTTCTTAGTTAGTAAAATGACGTTTTGAGTCCAATTGTATTTTATGACGCCTGCGTTGTTTGCAGTTTTATAATTAAACCAAAAGGACTCTTCCAATAATGAAAATGTAGCATGTCGGTGAAGTACATCATTGACTTGCTACAAGACAATTTGCAATTTCTGAGTGTGGCAATCTGAACAAGACAATAGACGTCACATGGAAGTGTAAATTTTATAAAGTCGAACAAATAGCATGAAGTTTGCGATCATCCTATTGTCTCTTTGCCTGTTTTATGATCTCTTGTCCACTTGTCAATCTGGCTGCGATACACAAAATTGGATACATGGCACCTGCTTTGTACTTTAATTTGTTATTATCCTGCTCCAGATAGTTTAATGTGGATGCTAGAACTTCTAGCTCTTTATTTCCTTCGGTATCAAGTATTTCTTGAAAAGTCTTATTCTGTGATTTGCTAAACTAGCAGCAATCTGTGCTGAAATTCACATTCCTGATGTCGCACCAAGGCGAATGACCAAAGTTGTAATAAAAGTTGTAAAAATTAATCTCCTTGACCTAACCTGGACTTCCAAAAAAGCTCATCGTGGACACATCTCAATCTCTTTTATGAAATGATCTTAATAAATGTCATTACATTGCCACTAGGTGCCAAACAGAAGATATGGATGTATGGTTTCAGCAGTCACATTTCCACCATTATTTTTGAATTTGATGAGTAAGTAAACTTGATTGTATCTGAAAACGATGCGAATCATACTACACTTCCTAATATTGTTGATTACTTACTTTTGAAATAGCCACTGATAACCAAAGACAGCTGGATCATTAGTATTGAAATTAGTAGTTGACCAAAACCGATTCTTTTAGACACTCATCGACCAGTTGTGTGCTTATTTCGCTTGTCCCAACTAAACATTTACAACATTTTGACCATTTCCCGATACTGAATTCTTATTATTGGCTTGGTAAATATATTAGCAGGTTGATGTACAGAAGATTACACCGATTTTTCCACGTGTCTGCATTTCCCTCATAAAATTATTTCTCACATCAATGGGTTTTGTCTTATTGTGAAATTCGGGTTTGTTATTGAGTTTAATGAGAGTTTGGTTGTCAACTCGCATTTTTACTGGACTTGGAGAACGCACTCCAAGCTCAGCCAAATGATTGTTTAGCCAATCAGCTGCTTTAAATGTAGAAGCCATGTCGTCAATATATANTTCGGGTTTGTTATTGAGTTTAATGAGAGTTTGGTTGTCAACTCGCATTTTTACTGGACTTGGAGAACGCACTCATCCAAGCTCAGCCAAATGATTGTTTAGCCAATCAGCTGCTTTAAATGTAGAAGCCATGTCGTCAATATATATGGCTTTTGTTGAAGAGTGCGACTTGATGGGTTACCTTTCACAATACACTATCATGATACCTTAATATGGGTTAGTCTAAACATTACATGGAGTCACATTCGGGAAAAGTGATAGCCTTGAAATTTTATAAACACACCGCACTTTCACCAGACAATGATCAAGCAGTAGGGAACTGGGTCAGACTTTGGTCGCTGAAGAAACTAAAAAGTGAAGCTGAAAAGAGGAACATTTCTTCAGCAGGACGATCTCCTGATAACTTCCCGCACACTAGGATGAATTTGGACGTCCAGGATTGTAGCGAACTGTTAAAATTTAAATCTACATCGTATTGATACATATTATCTATAAGATTTGATGAGTTGGGCAATTAATGACTTTTCCAGTCGGATTAGGAATTGCGGATTGAATTCTCTCAAAGCCTGGGATTGGGATTACGGATTAGGGATTAACCAAAGTAGACGAGACGGATTAAGATTAGAGATTAACTTTTCCAAAACCTTAGCGGAATTAAGGATTGCGGATTACTTAATCCTTAGTCCCTAATCCCATCATGGATTGACTATCTTGCCAAACACTTTGGATTAGGGATTGGGGATTAGAATTTGTAAAATTATTTTACTCGGATTGAGGATTATTAATCTCTAATCTGGATTACCTAATCCTCAATCCCTAATCTGGATTATCCCAACTCTGAAGATTTGTCACTTCGTAAGCAGTGGTCACCATGGTTTCGATGGCCAGAATAGTATAACAATCGGTATACTTTTTGTACAACCCGTTTGATTCATACAAACGGAGGAAATACTCAAACGTTCTCATCCACAGGGAACCGTAAATGCGTCAACTGCAATGCAGCAGTATTTGTTAGCCAGGGAATGTAGCGGTCACATTTAGCATTACACAATGATACAAAAGGATCAAGTTTTCCAAACAAAAGACAAATTTTTGAAGAAGTCGAGTTCAATAACTCCTAATCAACGTTAATTATGCGTATTATCGAATCAGCTTGTGCAACAATATTTTCTTTCAATGAAATATATGAAGCAAAATAAAACCTTCCGCTCCTCACACCATTGTGACATTTTTTTCAGAATTTATTCAAATAGCCAAGTCTAACTGCCCAATTTGGTTAATGTATGATAACGCTCTTTGCGAAATAAAAGTTGGCAATTTGGACAAAATTTGGTTTAAACATTTAATGCTAAAAAGGGGCTAGTAATTCTAATTATTTAATATGGTATTGCTAATTCTCTGTGGTGACAAACCGTCCTTTTTTGACGACTCACAATGAGCACGTTAACTGGTATTTGATAAGTATGAAAAAATTGTGAGAATGAACTTGTTTAACTGAAATTTTTATCTCAACTCATCTCTTCACTCTACTCATGCGATGATTAAAACTAGATTTTGATCAATAAAAAATGGAACTGTATAATTACACATTGCGACTCAGGTAAAAATATACTTCTAACGAGAACAATGTTACTAATATTGAGCCCAGACTTTATATTCAGCAAGTGGAAAAGAAACCAGAATAGGAATTGGCTAGTAATTACATGAAACATTATTTTAATTTTCGCTAATATCATACCCATTAAATCCAGCCAACTAACTCATTGTTAGGAGTAATATCCCAATCGATGATTATTATTATTGATGCTCTAATAATTGATGATTATTCGATGAGTATTATATTGCTGAAGAGGTTTTATTAGAGAAGATGCTGTTCTTGTGTTGTTATGAAATTTGATCTCGAAGTGAGATCCCAATAGCCTGAAAGGCTCTACTATTTATACTTTCTAGAATGAATCAAAACCCACTCAAAGCTACTGCCACCGACCTTAACATGCTGTGCATGCTAATGTCGATGTCAATATTTCTTTGATTGAGTTACGTCATCCTAATACATCNATGCTGTGCATGCTAATGTCGATGTCAATATTTCTTTGATTGAGTTACGTCATCCTAATACATCTAAGCTTTGAAGATTATTGTCTCAATAATAGAACAAATATTGAAAAGAAAAGTTAAATTAAATTATTATTATATTTATATACTAATCTTGAATCCCGTATCTGAACTTTTGATGAGAGTATTTTACTCTTAGCGCTGGAATTGTTGAGTTCAGATGGGTGAAGTTTTCTATAGGTGAGATGGAAAAATTAAGTAATAAGTAATAAATTTGATAGACATATGAAGCAAAAAGTATATGCAAATATTTTTAAAGATGTACTAAGTATGTAATTAAAGGTTAGGTTGTGTGTTTGGTTCGACGGCTGGTTTGATGTCTTGTTTGATGTCCGGTTTGACGTCCTGTGTGGTGAGTTTTACCGGGTGAAGTATGATTCTGCATGTCCGTTTGTTGAGTTCTATCGTAGGTGATGTCTCCGCAGGTGATGTAGAGCAATTTTGTTGGTTGTTGAAGGGTTCTAGTGTATAGGGATGAGTGATAGGTGGAGGCGAGTAGTAGCGTCTGTGTGCTCGGTGTGATAATCTAGATGCAAGGCCTTGTGTAGCTCCCCGTAAAGATGTGAAGGTAACTCTGGGCCTGCTCCCGGTGGTTGATCTGGTCCTGTATGGTAATGATGGGGATCTCGTTTTGGTGGGTGCAGTGGTCAGCATGTGGGAGGGTGTCTGTGTGGCGTGGTTACAAGTGTCAGCAGGTGAGTGAGGGATGATTCCATTTTGTTCTTCCAGGGTTTGGATCCGGTTGTGTAGCTGGTGTATATGTTAGAATATTGTTGTCATGGTTTCTTCTTCCATCCTTTGTTGTAGATGGAACTGAGACCAAAATTGGACTAAGTTCCTTGGTTGAGGCATTGTTTAGAGTGGTTGGATGGTGAAGAGTAGATAAGGAATGAGGTAGTTTAATGAATTTTTAGTTCTTTTTATAGATGTAGAGTGAAGATGTATTATGCCAAATTGACCTCTCCGTCGCTGGAGGGTGAGGAGGATGAAGATGATGAGTCTGATGTCACTGGTGTAGCTGCCCTGNAATTGACCTCTCCGTCGCTGGAGGGTGAGGAGGATGAAGATGATGAGTCTGATGTCACTGGTGTAGCTGCCCTGCGCTTCCCGTCAAATCTACTAAATGCACCAAAACAAAACCCCCCACTTTAATTTATCCGTTTTGGTGATGAGGGTATGTTTTGCTGTAGAGAACTCCAGGGGGGAATGGAAGTAGGATGCATACGTTTTTTGTCCAATGATTTAGTGCGGAGGGGTGTGGTTGTGCCGGGTATTTTTGTAACATTGGTGGTTGTGCTGGCGGTTACCTTGTATGCTGGGTTGGTGGGTTGAGACACTATTGTTAGCGATGGGGTTGGTTTTTCTATTTTTGCTTTGGAAGGATANGAGGGGTGTGGTTGTGCCGGGTATTATTGTAACATTGGTGGTTGTGCTGGCGGTTACCTTGTATGCTGGGTTGGTGGGTTGAGACACTATTGTTAGCGATGGGTTTGGTTTTTCTATTTTTGCTTTGCAAGGATAGGATGAATGTGAATTGGGTGAAATATTGGAAGTGGTTATGGATGTGGTTTTTTGTGTAACTAGATTTNTTGAGACACTATTGTTAGCGATGGGGTTGGTTTTTCTATTTTTGCTTTGGAAGGATATGATGAATGTGAATTGGGTGAGGGGGTAATAGGTGTCTTACTGTGTGAGATCCTATTTTTGAGGTGCTCCAACTCTCGTTCTTGGTTCCTCATGCGGCGGCAAATGTGCACAAACATGTGGTTGGCTTCTTTGATTTTTTCAAAAAAATTCCAAAATTGTTTCTGATTTTCTAATTCTGCCGTGAGAACTGGGGCTGTTGTGTGTGTGTTGTTGTGTGACATGTTGACCGGAATATATGTATATATATTTTTTGTTAGAGATGAGATAAAGGTAATTAGTAAAGCTACTGATTAGATTAGGTCCATTGTATTCATATTTATAGTTATCTTATTGATGATTAGTTGAGAATTTTTTTTTCAATAGAATATTTTCGTGGGTTCTGCTGATACTGCATCCTGAGGAAGCATTTCTTAGTTGATTTGGATTATCCTTGCGTCGGGTTTTTTGACAAAGTGAACTCTTGGTGTTGTAATTTTCTGGTGATGGATGTGTATCATCAACATTAAGAGGATGATCGCGAATAGGATGAGTAGGAGGATTATATCGTCCATTATCTCTACTACTAGTAGAGTATCTGATTCTGCTCTGATTTTGGGAAGAAAGAGTAGAATTGAGAAAGGTAGTGAAGTGCCGGTGACTTTTATGGTAATCCAAATGGCCCAAATAAGAATGATGATTATTATAAGATTGAAAACAATGGAGAAGTGGTTGTTGATTATGAGAGATTCTTCCCATTTGCTTGGGGTGATAGAGATGTTTTGAAGTGGTTTGAGGCTAATATTTAGGTGCTCTGTTTGGTGGTGCCATTGTTGATTGAGGATGTCGGTAAGGTTGGAAACTTGAATTTCTTCCACGACTTGGACGTTGTGGAGGGATTGTCCAAGCGGCGGGGATGGTGTGTCGGATTTCTCAATTGGAAGTATTATCTCTTGGGCAGGGGAAACCGGAGGAAATTATTATTTCTCCATATGAATTGGTCGCATTACAAAGGCAACCAAGGGTTATGCTATGAGCTCCTGCCTGGCTGAGAATTGGTATCTCGAAGTTGCCTGAAGGGCATAGGGTGCTGATGGGCTCAGAAGGGTTAACTATATAGTAGGTCCGTGTGCTGACTTCTGTGATATAGGTGTGATTTTTTTGGCTGGTACATTGGAACATGCAGTTGGCGTTCAGCTCGGTGCTAGTTGATTTAGTGTTTAGAATTGTTTAGAGGCATTTTGGTTTAATGATGGGAGATTCAATGTGTGTTGGTAAGAGGCATATGCGGGATGTATGTAGGTTACAGTGTTGTCGAATTTTTGGGGTAATCTGAATGATTTTGTTGACTTGGTTGCTGGCTATATGTTCGACTTCCTGGATTATTGTACAGATACTTTGGTCATATTAAAAGGGTGTGGTAATAGAGCTGAAGAATTTGAAAGAATTGCCAATCGCTGATATGGGTATCATGATTTTGATGATTACTTTGGCTTGTGTTGTAGGTGCGAATGTACATGATGCGATGTTTTCTTGAAAATATTGCATGATGTTGGTGATTGGTATTGCTAGCTGATATCCATGGCCTGATATTTGTATAATCAGTTCTTCTAGGTCTTCTAGTAGTTTATCCGGGGTTACAATTACATGTGGAATATGACCGTTGCGGCATTCTGTAATGATGTTCTGCCAAGCTGAGGAAAATACGCTGGTTGTGATGAATTGTGAAATTTGTAAAAGGTTTTCAATGATGTCCGTTGTTAGGGCTTCCAATTTTTCATCTTCTAATATGATTCTACTGAAGTCCTTGCCGGTTTGCTCTTGTATGCTGCTTAATATGCTATCCGCGTTAGCGGAGTAGTCGTTGATAATTTTTGTTACTTGGATGGCTTCTTTATGTTCTTGTTGGAGTTGTTCCTTGAGTTGAACTGTAGACATTTCAAGTTGTTTTTCAGATGCTTTTAATTCGTTAAATGTGAGTGTGGATACAAATCCGCACCACCATTCATAGTACTGTGCTATGAAGTTGAGTGTTCGCTTAATTCGTATTTGGTTGTTCCTTGGTTTGGGGTCTGTCAAACCTGTTGCCTTGAAAAGAAATATTTTTTCTTGCATTATGTCGATTATGTGTTGCAGCTCAGTCCGCTTATTTGTCGTGATGTTTAACACTGGTTCCGGAGGTGTGTTAAATTCATAAATGAGGGATAGACTGGCTTCGTAAGCGTATACATTGTTGATTTGTTTAAGATAGATGCCTTTTGAGATGTCCACTTGTATTCCTTGTGCCTTGGTAAAGGTGACCATGGCTAGTAGTAAGATGTACAGTACAAGCATAATTGCGTATTTGAGTTTAGGTGTTTTTGGAGTTTGTCGCTCAGTGGAGAGGCTGCAGTCCTCGGTTTTCCGCTGGGTGACCCACTCGCTGAGATCTCTCACCAGCTTTGCTGGGAGAGTCTTCACCTCTCTCTCGATGCTTTGTGTATTGTGTTGTTTGATTTTTGTTTGCTGCTGTGGAGCTGGAATGAATCAATTTTGCATTTTTTTATGAGATGAGTGATAATGTTGACGCTTTTGTACATGCTGTCGATTTTAGTTCTGATAATTTCCTGTTGTGGTTCCCACTCTTCGAGAGCGGCATGGTGTACGTTGATGAGTTCAGTTCTGATGTTGGTGAGATGGTGTTCGATGGTTCGAATCCTGAAGGGGTTCATGATTGTAAGTTGATATATATGTTCGTAGATTATGCTTTATAGTTGATAGGTGTCCTTTTGCGGAGGTTGTAGTGAGACTGATGGTTTGTGACTTCTGTTGGCGTATTTATAGGGCTGGATGATTGGGTGTTGAGCTTAGCTTTGGAGTGTGAGTCATCTGTATTGAGGGGTTGATTATGTTTGTGATTTGAAAATGAGTTGGTTGCAGATTCCTGATGTGCTGAGTCAGTTTGCTTTTCTGTTCCCATGCTTTGATCATTTACATCTTCGCTGACTAATGGAATCGATAAGCATCTAGGTTTGTTGTAGTAGTCTCTTTGGCGGTTGTTTGTGAATAATGTCGAAGGTTGTTGATAAAAAGGACGTTGTCTGTATTGTGTTGGTCGATACAGTTGTTGCCTTGGGTTGCGATAGTTATTGCGTTGTTGAATCATGTTGATGCTTAATTTTTCTAGTGTTTTGGCGAGTTGTGCTGTTGGATCAGCTGTTTTTTATGACTGCTGTTGTGCGGATGGTTTTAGGAGTTTGGTCGAGTTCGCGCATTCCCTTTCCTTCATATTCCTCGATTATTTTAATGAGGTCTTCCCAAGTAGTCGGAATTCCACGATACTGCACGAATCGGCGTACAGGGGGAAGCATTTGCTTGACGATTCCTTCACAAAGTTCGTCCTTTCTGTAGAGTGTCCAGTTGTCGCCAAAAGATATCGTAACCTTGTGATGAATGAAACTGGGTTTTCGCATAATTATTGCTGATAGTTGCTGATGTGTATCATTTTTAGATCTTTCCCTTCCTGATCCTTGGGGCAGTTGGTGAGGAAGGTGTCCTTGAGGGTCTTCCAATCGGTAGTGGTGTCGTCAATTCTTTTACGGTAGATTGAAAACCATTGTTCGGCGTAGGGATTTTCAATAGCTGTTGAAAATTGTTGTTTCTTTTCTTTGTCGGAGAGTTTGAGCGAATCCGCCCAAGTCTCGAATCTGATGATAAAATTTTTTAAACTTTCTGATTTTTTGTCGGAATGTGGGTGTTTTCTCCGATCTGATGTAAATTGCTGGTTGGTCAACCATGGTAAATTTTGTGGTTGTCCGCGGTTGTAAAAAAGTACTTGCAGAATTTTTTATTGATTCGATGGTACGCGGTTGGTGACTTTTGTAGACAATTGGATTGTTGTCCGCGGATGTTTGTCAGTAGGCTGTATATTGAAGTAGTTGAATGTCCGCGGTTCTAGTGCGTCGATAAAAACTTCGTCGTCTTGATCATTGGTTGTTGAGTTGCTAGCAGAGGACATAGGTTTATTATCATAGGTTGATGATTTTAACGAGGTAGGTTGTTTAGTAGTTCTTTTTCGCTGAGGTGGTGGTTGATGATCTGGAGGAATGCCGTGTAATCGTTTTGAGATTCTCACGGTTCCTTCAGTAGAGGAAGTTGATGAGTTGCTGAGTTTGCTGTATGTTGAGTCAGAAATGGATGTATTGGTTTTTTTTGACATGAAGTCATAGGGTTGGGTTAGATGTTGAGTTGGTTTGTTGTGATTGAGGAAGGTTGATTATCGTGAGCAATCTCCACCATTGTTAGGAGTAATATCTTAATCGATGATTATTATTATTGATGCTCTAATAATTGATGATTATTCGATGAGTAGTATATTGCTGAAGAGGTTTTATTAGAGAAGATGCTGTTCTTGTGTTGTTATGAAATTTGATCTCGAAGTGAGATCCCAATTGCCTGAAAGGGTCTACTATTTATACTTTCTAGAATGAATCAAAACCCATTCAAAGCTACTGCCATCGACCTTAACTTGCTGTGCATGCTAATGTCGATGTCAATATTTCTTTGATTGAGTTACGTCATCCTAATACCATCTATCTCATCGTTGCAAATTTCCATGAATGAATTCCATGAATTTCCATGAAGTTACAATGAATTAGAAATAATTAATTACCTATAAACTGAATTTTAAGATGGCTCAATCTTTGGGAGACTAGTGACACATATTGAGTAAGATTACAACAAATATCCAGCATAATTCGATGGCACATATTTCAGCAGATAGAATTGGATGACATATCTCACAAAATGTGCTTCTAAATTATGCTGAAGATGCTGTTAGGATCTTTATCCCAATTGATTATTATTGTTGATGATTCATTAATTGATGATTATTTAATATGTTTCACGAGGAAGAGTTTTTATTATCCAGATAAGAAGTGATTCTCATGTTGTTATGAAATCTGATCTCGAAGTGAAATCTTTCTGGCCTGATGGGCTTCTATATTTATAGTTTCTTGAATGATTCAAAATCCATTCAAAGCTACTGCCATCGACCTTAACATGCTCTGCATGCTAATATTGATGTCATTATTTTTTTGAGTTACGTCATCCGATGAAACATCTCCGTGAGTGGGGTATCCATTTGAAAGTAACCTTAGGTCAGATATAGAAACAAGGCGGACCATGGTAACTGAGGTTTAAATGGAAAGTTAGGAAATATTGTTGGAAAATCGCTTAGCCCATT
>NIPM01000102.1:114860-134507 GCA_002738285.1 Holacanthella duospinosa
TACCTCTAGAGGTGATGAAATACACAGCGCTCAATAAATATCCCGCCATAGAAAGCAAAAATTTAATAGCAATAGTGCCAAAGAGTATTAGCAATAGTGAAGAAGCATGTTTTTTGACGGGGTTTATATTGAGTACTCTGTATCAAAAAGGTTGTTTATTTGAACATAGTGAGGTGGGATATTCTTTGAAAGCTGATACAAAACTAAACAAAGCTGCTGTACTACGAATGGTGCTCCAAGACCTCATTTGCGACCTCTTAAAATCTCAATTATGATACTGTTTTAAACATATAGGCAAATGGGATATCTTCGTACACGTCCTTCATTATAGAACATTGCACCATTTTGGAATTTGACACAGCGTCTTCAGCTTAATTCGGAGTACATCTGATGAAACATTCGCCCAATCCTGTCGGAATCGTATAACAACCTAACAACCAGATGTTTGCAGTTTTGCCTGAGAAGGCTTGTTCATTCATTACAGCTTGAAATCCTATTGTGAAGTGACTAATTGGGAAATTTAATTCTTCTAAATATCCTTCTAATATAAATACTTTAAATTTCAATGCTGATTTAAAACGAAGATGTAACAGTCTCCAATTGATATTCAAGGCTGTTACATTCAATGCTTTCAGCCGTAGTTGAGAGGATAAATTGTTGCTGGATATAGTGGAAGTGATTAATGCAGTTAACTGACGTTTAAACTCTAATCCATTGACGTAGAAGTAACAACGCTGCCTTGTGGTGGNTCTAATCCATTGACGTAGAAGTAACAACGCTGCCTTGTGGTGGATCATCCTATGCAATTCTTAGAATACTTGTTCTAAATCCTCACTTCACTTGGTTTGAAATTTGTATGGAGTACGGAATTTCTCTGCTAATGGACAGTGCTTTAATCACCATCAGGGATGATGAGCTTATCACCATTGAAACTTTTGTCAGGAGTAATACCACGAGTGAAGCAAATAAGTTAAACTAAACGTTTGAATAAAGTTNCACCATTGAAACTTTTGTCAGGAGTAATACCACGAGTGAAGCAAATAAGTTAAACTAAACGTTTGAATAAAGTTCCTATTGTTATTCATAACTATGACTATAATTGTAGCCCATACAGTGGTATAAGAGTAGTATATATGACGCGATAAATGCATCAAGATGGCTGCCAAATCTAAATATGGACTAAAAGAGCCCTAACTCGGAGGGTACGAACCTAAGTATTTCCACCGACCACGGCCCTAAGAACCTATGTAACTCACCTACCACGGACGTAAGTTTGCGATGTTGCCACATCCAGCAGACTTATCCAAACATGCTTAAACCTGTCGTAACCTATGAACCTAATTAGTTTCATTGCCCAAAGTCCACGGACCTAAGAACCTAAGTAACTCACCGACCATTGACCTAAGTCTGCACATAGCCTATGAACCTAACAATTCACATTCTTTACCACGGCCCTAAGAACCTATGTAACTCACCTACCACGGACCTAAGTTTGCGATGTTGCCACATCCAGCAGACTTATCCAAACATGTTTAACCCTGTCGTAACCTATGAACCTAAGTATTTTCATTACCCAAAGTCCACGGACCTAAGAACCTAAGTAACTCACCGACCATTGACCTAAGTCTGCACATAGCCTATGAACCTAACAATTCACATTCTTTACCACGGAAATGTGAACCTAAGTAACTCACCAACCATTGACCAAAGTCTGTGATGTTTGTCATAACCTATGAACACATCTCATTCACCAACACCATCAACACCAACACCAACACCATCAACACCAACACCAACACAATGAAAATCGTCAATACCAACACCACCACCACCACCACCATCATCACCACCACCANCAACACCAACACCAACACAATGAAAATCGTCAATACCAACACCACCACCACCACCACCATCATCACCACCACCACATCTCACAAACGTGTCCAAGCACGTTTAAACCTGTCATAACCTATGAACGCAAGTATTTTAATTGTTCACAGTCCACAGATCCAAGAACCAAAGTAACTCACCAATCATCGACCCAGGTAAGCAATGTTGCCACATTTCACTATTAACTTAAGTTTTTTCCGTCGATTACTGACAGCTCTGCATTGTTGCAATATCTCATTGAAGTATCAACCAAAGTCTTTTACCCATAAACTTACAGATATTCAAACTATACATGTTTCTACCTGTTTTATCCTATTGTCACAAGATTTCCAATGACTTGGGTGTGAGGTGTCCGGAGTGGCCGCCAGCCCGCCCTTGGGAATCCCGCCCGTCCGATACTTGTATTCAGCAATCTAGCAACATGGTATTCTAAGGTTTGAACGCGTCTATACAGACCCATAAACTTAGAACCGATGTGAAAGAGAAAGGCTCTAAATTAATAATACCACTTCTTCCAAGAATTACCTCTTCCTTTTAACAATGGACCGAAGCCCTTCGCCACACAGTTATGAACTTCAAAGTGATGGATAAAATTAACATGGTGTGGAATATTTTCATTTAACTTAGATCTAAATGCCACTCTAAATACAAAAAAACCCAACTTAATACACTTATTTACAATGAAGCACTAGGAAACTCAATGAAATTCATCCGCTATGTTCATTTGTCATAAATCAATAAATATTCCTAGATGAGTTGATAAATTCCTATAAATACTCTTGAGAGTAGTTGGGTGAGCTCAGTCTTAAATTATCAGTCATGGGGGACTTTTACGTTACGCTTCAGAGTGATTCATCCTCAGCTCATTATCTTAACAATACAATTTCCAATTTTCGAAATCATTTTGGCGAAATTATTCGACTGGAAGTAGACAAGTACGAAGTGGCATTGGTTGAACGTACATATGTACATTCAAGCATTATTGTTCCTAGGGGAGAAATAATACTGACGTATATACCGAAAGCCACAAACTATTTATATCCAATTATCAATGATATCAATATAAAGGCACAAAACGACATTCATACTTCGCGAGAGTTACTGGATGACATCGATACCGAATGTATAACATCATCTTTAAATAATTTTGTCATCGCTAGAACACTGAAAAGAATTGATGTTATTAAGCCTTTATTTGACAAAATCCGATTCAGTGAAGACGTTAGTCAAATACTTGGATGGGATGATCAGTTTCAAAACGGTGTCTATGACATATTTGATCGAGCTGGAAGAACACAGTTATATGTATACTGTAACGTTATCGAAAATCAACGTGCTGGGTGCGAGTTTATTCCACTCATTCGAAAAATGAGCTATTCTGGGAATCATGACAAAATTGTTACACGTTCGTTTACCCATCTACAGTATGTTGATATTATTTTTTCTGAAATTGATCATATCTGGATGTATGTTAAAAATACAAATGGAAAATCACCACTCTTTGCCAATGAAACTTTCTCAGCAACTCTACATTTTCGAAGAAAAAGATTCTAATATAAGGACAAACTTGCTTTGAGCAGCATCATTCATCATCAAGACATTCCAGAGTCAACATGTATAGCTGTGACTTAAACGAGGAAGATTTCTTCCAAATCTATCGGCCACAAAAAGGAGGGAGTTTGGGAGCAGACGGTTCAGTATTCTTCAGAGCTGATCTATAACGACAAAACAAGGATATGGGATTGGTGGAATTTTTGGATCGATTGCCCGAAAACTCTTACCATTCTTAACTGAGCATGTTCTCCCATTTGCCAAGACGGCACTGAGAAACGTTGCAATTGACGTTTTGGATGGAATTAGAACTTTCAAGGAGTCACTAACAGACAATGAAATGACAGCTATAAAAGGAGTTGGACAAAGTGTTTTCAATCAGTCAGGCCTAGGACTCAGCGAAAGAGGAAGAAAATAAATCATACAAAACCCACAAAGAAACCAAGAACAGCGAGAAAGAAACCACCAAGGAACATTTTTGAATAATGGCTAACCTAAAGCATAATTCCCCACCAGTGTTTGTGAGAAGTGAGACGGATTTGTTTGCAAAAGATGGATGGATGTGAGTTTGAATAGTAGCGGAACATTCGACTATCATCCCCTATCAAGCCTAGCTGATCAAAATGCCCCTATATCCTTCCAAGTTAAGGGAAACGATGTACACTATCTGGATTTGAACTCTACGTTGATATATATATGATGTAACATTAGTGATTCAGCCGGAAAAGCAATGGACGATCGTGATACTAGGAAGGTGGCTCCTGTTAACAACTTCCTAATGAGTTTATTTCAACAGTGTACAGTATATTTGAACGAGACACAAATTACAGAAAACACCTCACTCTACGCCTACCGAGACTATATTGAGTCAGTCCTAGCATATGGTGGAGACTACAAAGATGCACAAGGAAGAGCCCAGCTCTATATTAGAGATTCAAATACTGCGAGTATTAATGATAATTCTCACAGTATTCGCCAACAGAATACTGCAAATGGAGTCACATTTGACATGATTGGAAGACCTCATGCTGACAGTTTTGCTCAGGTACGATATCTCATTTCCGGAGTCGATCTACGTGTTACATTTCATCGTTCTCCTGACGATTTTTACATCCACTCTGTAAAGGAAACGCCGCAAACACATTACAAATGCAATGTTGTCAAAGCAAGACTTATCGTAAAGAAGCATACACTGTTGCCATCTATCCTAACCTGTCACTTGAAATTATGGAATCAAGGACATCCTGTCTGTTATCCAATGAGAAAAATCTATCTCAAGACATACAGTTTACCAATTGGAAGAGTTCAAAATGTGAACGAAAATATCATGAATGGGCTCTTCCCTTATCGACTCATTATTTGTCTTGTGGAAAGTGAGAGTATGAATGGTAGCATTACGACGAATCCATTCGATTTTACTATTGAAGAGCTGAGACAGATTTCTGTCACTGCTAATGGAGAGCAGCTATTTCATCAGTCTTATGAATATAACACAAAAGAACGAAGAACAATGGAAGCATACTTCAACATGTACAATGGGCTTGGACTATCTGTGTGCAACGAAGAGCCAGGAATAACTATTGAAGAATTTATTTCTGGCCAAACGTTCTTTGTTTTCAACATGCGAAGCATCAATGATGCAAATTGTCCACCTCGCCATGGGAATATAAAAATCACCCTTCGCTTTGAAAAATCTACTACTCGTGCACTGAACGTCATCTGTCACGCAGACTATCAATCCACCCTCTACATTGACAATGGGAAGAACATTTTCTTCAAGGATTACACAAGAACTTAAAATGGATACTTTTGAACTTTATAAGTTTCTCACCGCCATGACCACAAGGAAAAGAGCCTACTTCAATGTTGTCCCATGTGATAAATTGAAAAACATGAATATCAAGACATTTCCAGCATATATTATTCTTAACAATAAGGAGTCCAGGGGCGTCTCAATCTAACACGAGTAGGTGTTTTGTCTGGTTCTTGATGCTGGAAAAGTAATCGCTTCTTTGAAAATAGAATTCCTGCGGGCACATCTTGCTTCTTTAAGAAGTTGAGCATTGCCGAATAAGAGTCCTGGGTCATCTTGAAACGTATATTGGATAGCTTCTTGATTCCTTCGACAAACTTTCTTACGGGCATCGTAGCATCATCCAAAGTTACAGTTCCGTCAGTATTCCTTTTAACACCATTATCCATGTAGAACTGTAAAACGCGTTTCTCAGGAATGCCAAAGATGGTCATGTCAAAGTCTAGAGGAGCGTACTTTGTTAGTATGGTCATTAGATGATTTCGATTCTTCCTAAGTAACAACTTTGACAGAAACTGGTCTTTCTTCAATTATCTTTTGGTTTTGAACGAGTCTGCGTAGTATGTCTTGATACAATAAATTTTTATATTCTATTGGGATGTCTTCATCTTGTAGTGCTTCATTTTTCTCCTGTGTAAGTTTATTCACATCTAACAAATCAGTCAATTTTTTGAAGATCTTGTTGTTGATGCTGTTGGAGGTGTAGTTTGTTAAAATCCTCTACAGGGATGATTTTGAATTGTCCAACCATTTTAACTGAATAGACTTGCCGCTATTTGTCCCAGAATAGGAATCACTGCACTGGCAATCAACGGAAGAAATCCACCCTGTTGTAACAATAATCTTCTTTTATGCTCAGCTTTGCCTCTTGATGAAGTTAGCCTTTTCAAATGTTCGCGGTAAGGTTTAAGACGATTCAGTGTTCTGGTCGGGATAGGAACAGCACCAGTATAGACGTTGTGAGCACACTCACAAAGACTGCGGATTTCGTCATGGGTAGCCTCCCTTAAGTAGGTATCACTTGCCCTCGGGTGTGACTTGTGAAACTTTTTAATAAATTTGGAATGCTAATGAATATTTGATTATATCTTGCAATTCTGAATGCTGTAATCAAACTGAGTACAAATGATGTTCAAACTTGTTTTTATCCCTTAGTCTAAAAATGGAGTCCAACATTAAACGATGTTATCCAAATTACAAGCAAAAAAGAAGCTTCAGTGGTGCTACGAGGTTCAAAATAGACTCTGGTACAAAAGCTACTATATCAAAAGTGAAAAATGTGTTAAAATAGATTCCTGTATACACGTTGCATCATCCTATACGGAATAAGTTTCCATGTCGTAGAGTATACGTTAGTAGAATGCATGAACAATATGCTATGGACTTGAAAGATATTCAATCAATGTCTCGCTATAACAACAAGAAACGATATTTGCTTGTTGTCATGGATGTTTTCTCCAAGCAGGCGTGGATTGAGGCAATTTCAAATAAAACAGGACTCGTAGTTCGTAACGCGTTGGAACGTATTCTTAAGCGTANGAACAATATGCTATGGACTTGAAAGATATTCAATCAATGTCTCGCTATAACAACAAGAAACGATATTTGCTTGTTGTCATGGATGTTTTCTCCAAGTAGGCGTGGATTGAGGCAATTTCAAATAAAACAGGACTCGTAGTTCGTAACGCGTTGGAACGTATTCTTAAGCGTAGTGGAGGTGTACCCAAAAGAATACAAGCTGACGAAGGAACAGAATTCACAGGACGTCATATGACACGATTTCTCAAGGAAAAAGGAATCGAGTTATTCTGGGTACCTTCAAGTGTCAAGTGTTGTACAATTGAACGCTTTATCAGGACATTGTTCGGGAAAATTCAACGATATATCACTCACAACAACACAAAAAAGTTTGTGAATAAGTTGGACTACTTTGAGAAGTTTTACAATTCTTCTTACCATCGCAGCATAAAGATGGCACCATGTGCCGTGACACTAGAAAAGCAAGCACAAGTTTACGAAAACATGTTCCCTGAACAAATTATTGAATACAAACCACCAAAATTCAAAATTGGAGATCACGTGCTTGTCGCTCGTAGGAAAAAAAGTGTTTGAAAAACGATATACATCAAACTTCTTTGAATAAGTATACACAATATGCAAAGTGAAGGAAACCATCCCCAGGGTATATGTACTAATCGACAAGAAGGATACACCCATCCTTGGAACTTTTTATGAAGAACATCTCCTCAAAGTGAATCATTCGTCATCTGAAAGTTAAGAACTCAACATGTGTTTCATCAAAGCTGTACAGACATGTTGGGAAATGATGATCGGAGGGAAGCAATCCAACATTTCAATCTGTGACTACAACAAAATGGACTGTTCATTCTGTATTACTACACCTAATACCGAAGACACCGAGATAAACATTCGTCAATCTGAACCACTATCACTTAGAGTATACAAGGAAACTCAAGTTTAAATTTTTAAATGTTATAAATTTTGTAGAAATAAATCAGAACTAGACAAAATTATAATGGGTGTTGTGTAAGTGTTTATTTAATTTTTTATGAATACAATACAATCATTTCGAAAAATATTGTCACAAATTCGAAAGTCATCATTTTGCCCTTGAATCAAATCAATGAACATGTAACCATATGCTTTAGACATGCAAATCTTGTAAGCCTCGTCCAATACTTCATTCTTCTTGTTACCGTTCATTTGTCTTCCGAGACAGGAGACAAAGGCAGAGTCTCTAGGGTTCTTCATAGACACCAAGTAGTGACAATTTGATGTGATTTCTCGCATGTTTTTGTGAAAAAAGGTTTGAACGAGGATGATGAGTGAGACATTCCGATGGTGTGAGGTTCTTTTATACGCAGCTCCGACATCTGTGCGTTTCCCCGCCTCATGCATCAAGTCATCGAGAACGATGATTGATGGTTTGTCCGATCCGTCATGCCACTTCTCGAGAAGTCCTTTATGCAACTTGATGTTGGGAATTTTTATCGATAGCTCCATGAACAACTTGGGTTGCCATTCAGTAAAGCAGTAAATGACACGCTCAATTGGTTTTCCGTCGGGTGTTTGAATTATTTTGTTTCTTCATATTAAAAGTTGTTTAGTCAGAGTACCCTTTCCGCTCTGAGTCATTCCGCTAATGCACATGGTGAATGGGGCTTTCAAATAAGGATCCATGTTTTTTCCTGCCCTCGGATGCATATTAAAAGAGAGCCAAGTTTGTGTAACTATCAATTTTCCACAGCGTCAAATTTTATGTCGACTCAACGAATCAGCACGTGAGAAGGCTTTGAGACACTTTGAACATGTATGCATGTTGATTCACAAAACTGGACTGAGTACGAAATGTTTAGATACTTATTGATTTATAGTATCTCCACCACCGCCACCACCACTACCACCATGCATGTTTATATTATATCAAGTTCTCTTTAAAAATAGGTACGCGTTTTTCCAAATATCAATATAATTGTATAAAACGATAAAAATGAGTTGTATACAATATCTTTAGCAGACTAAATCTAAAATACAAAGCAGTAAAGCAATGAAATGAGGCTATTTGAATATTCATGTAAATAGAGGATACAGTTAATAAATTGATAAGTATTTATCCATAGTTAAAAGTGTTCTTTTATTGAAGTGTAAAGTTTTGAAACTTTCAATAAATAAATAAATAAATAATAGTAATGTTGAAATATTTATTAATACAATAAATTGCTTCGATTCGATCCTGGTGTCGGTACCGATGCTGCTGATGATAGTGATGCTGGTGCGGAAGGAGTATTAAATAACTACAATATATTGAAGGTTATGGGCGTATAAAGAAGGGTAAGAGCAAATTTCACTTGAAACAGAAAATAATTAGTACATTACTAGAGTATAATTTCGTCTTGCATGAATAGGTATTTTATAAAGTTTCTTATATTTATTATAACGGACTAGTCGCTGATTTCATCAGGACGCCACAAGTAAGTCCATCGGTTTGACGACCAAACAAAAGGCTTCAGCAACGTCCGGATGTGGACATTTCCCAAATGCTACAATTTGTAAAACTAGATCTTATGAGTGCAGTTCCGTACTTCTCCCAAATGCCGAATTCAGCAGTACAATAGCATACGAGAGCATTCTTTCTGCTCTCTCATGTGCTAAATTCAATACACAATTGGCATATAAGAACAGTTGAACATACCTCTCAAATATGCATTCAGTACTACATTCGGTCATGGGTGTACATTTGGAACTCTCCGAAATGCTAACATTAAATACAGTGTCACATGAGTGCAGCTGTGCATTTTCTTGAATGAAATATTAAGTACTGATAATCCTTATGGACAAATAGCTGCACTTGTCTCAAATGTAAATATCGTATCACTACAGATACACATTTCTCAAATGACAGACTCTTAACTCTTCTTAAATGAAACTTATTCGCAATGTCATAAACAACCAGACGTTTAGTGGCTTAAATACATAAATCTTCAATGACATTTTCATAATTATGGATATTGCAATTTGACGTCAAACTATAAAAATGACTGATTAAAAATAAACTTTCCAATTGTACAATAATTATTTTATTCAGCTTCAAACAAGTCAGGCAGGGCCACAAAGAATTTTGCTTCATCTGTGCTGAAGATACAGAATTTTCTACTTAAAATTTTATTGATAGGGACTAGTTGTAAAATAAAACTAACATTGGCATCTGTGTAATAGCAATACGGTATCTTGCCTTTCACTCTAACTTGAAAAGTTTTGAGAAGAACAAATACTTTATGACAAGCACATTTTTCAATTTTACACGCACACGTTATTTCGTAGAATTTCTGAATATAGCCCAGTATACTATCCGACACGGCAACCACGCTATTTACACGTTAGTTGTATTACGATTAATAGAACTAAACACCTAATAATTAATGAAGCCAGTCTCATTCATCAATCAACGTTTTCATGATTTATATTTTCGGAAGTCTGATATGGTTATTTGATACATTGTTTATTATTTTAGAGATGTGAGACGTCGTAAATACTCAAGAAATCTATTATCCGTGAATGGTGAGGTAATTTCTTAGAGACGGGATAAACTTCCATCCGTGTCACTCCAGTATTTCGAGAATATCCTTTAGGATTTCTAAAGTTGACCAACTTGAACTTATCCGATTTGACATATTTGATAAGTTGTCCTAACCAAATCCCGTGTGTAACAACTAAAATATTTTCTCTTTGGGATGATTTGTCTTCAACATCAGCCAACCCACAAATTTCCTACAAGTTTTCATTTAGCATAATATTGGGTAGTTGCTATACACCTTAAATGTAATATGCCTACATACGTCAAAGAATGAGCGTACTCGTTTTTGTAAATTCTTTTTTGTCTCTGCACTTGACCGTGCCAAATTTTTAATGTTTGGAGATGAAATTTTGTGAACTGTCCTCTTCATTCCTTCAAGTACTCCTAATCCCTGTGTATCATCAAACTAACCATAAGAATTTTCTTTTCAATTATTTGATCATATTTATTGATTTCTCACTTTTTCTCGAACTCTTAGGTCTTCGATGATGGGTCCACATGATGATGCATTTTCTAAATTTTTTAGTATGATATCAGCAGTTTGACGCGTCCGAGTCAAGTTACTTGTATAAACTCGAGTGAAAGTTTCGTTGGAAATATGCTGTCCTAATTTTTGTGCCTGTGTAATTTATTTATACTTGCACAGAATTCTCAACGCTAATAGATATCATTTTTTAATTACCTGAAGTTTTCCTTTTTCAGTTAGGAGAGAATTTAATAGACCTTGGGTGATGCCATACTTATTTGCATGCGTTTGGCCACTGGAATAAGAAATATTTTAATCAATCAATTAATTTTGGGTTTATTTGAACATGTAAGCCCTAGCCAAGTTCATCTCTTAAATGCTAGTTGAGTTTACCTATATTTACGTTATCTTGCATACTATCTCCGTATATTTTCATTTAGCAATGGAATACAGGAGTATAATCTGGTGAAACAACTTACTGCCGAACGAACATAACTTGGATTGGTTGCCCAAAACCCGATAGTTCTTTCCGTGAATTTGTTTCTTTTCCACTGCATGCACTAGCACCAAATGTTAAAATTTGTAAAAAAAATAAGTTTAGAACCAGTTGTTGACAAAATTTCCCAGTCATCTTGCGTATGTTATCCAAATCTCGTGGCAAGATCTCTACTACTTCAACAGCATCGAATACTTTTTAATTTTTAAGTAACCACTCTGCAACAGGTGGGAAAGCTGTGAGACTTGTATACCCAAAATTAATATATATTCATTTCGTCAAAAACAGTTCCAATTCAAATGTGGAATTTATTATTTATCACTGATTACCATATTAGTACAACCGTATAGGCTGTGATGTGTGAAAGCTTACATACAGATGTGCTAAATCCATAGCAAACATAACGTATTATCTTTTATAATTTCCAGCTGGTCATTCACATCATCAATCCATCATCATATGAATTTCGTAGACTCCTGCAGCACTAAATCATGAAGTATGATAACCTTAATTTTTTTTTTAAATAACTCAAGTTTGTTTAAATTGTTATGAATAAGTTACACACGTCCTTTCAGCATTTTCACCAAATATTGTCGAATCGAGTGTGGTAAACCCAACCAGAGAAAGCAACCAACACGAAAAGCATTGTTGTTTAGCCATTAGCTCGGGATTTCCGATTGATACAGCAAAGAATTGAGGTGCCCTCTCGTGAGCACAAGAAACTGAAAAACAAATACAATCATGGTAGGGATATTTAATAATTTTCGTGACAAAATTATAGGCCAATAATATCTTGATGAGGTTTTTTATCGTAAAGTGTTTCTACAATAACTTTACGAGTCTTCAACGATTTCCTACTAGTTTGTCATCAATAATGTTAGAGACATAGGTTTTGTCTACTATATATGTTTATACCTTGTGTATTTATACATATCAGAGGTCGAAAAATAATATCTTCTTATGTAGTTATTAAACTACACCAAGGCATTAGTAGGGTACTGTGATTGTTGTATCTGTATGTCTGCCTGTATATCCGCTCTTATTTCCGTCGTCACAAATATCTTGTTGAATTAATAGTTGCACTAGTATCCAATGCCTGCAATAAGATTGGTTTTACAACTAGTCCCTAGATACATCACACCAGACGTTTCTTCGATTACGAATGTATCTGCCTTAACTCGGTTTATTCAACTGTTACTACAAATTATACACTTCGGACAGAATATCTACAGAATAAGCCTGAGAGCTTGCTTAACTACTTCTTACCTATGACCTTACCACCGCAGGCGCCTCGGCTATTCACAAATTACCCATA
Organism: Holacanthella duospinosa; assembly: GCA_002738285.1. NCBI lineage: Eukaryota > Metazoa > Arthropoda > Collembola > Poduromorpha > Neanuridae > Holacanthella > Holacanthella duospinosa. The sequence goes on from NIPM01000102.1 coordinate 127,490, forward strand.
CTAAATTCCTTTGCATCCCTTTCCTGTTAAGTTTAAACTTGCTTCTACCGTAGCTAATTATTACTATCAGCGGATTTGGCATAGTGATGTAAATGAACTTTCAACTATGTACTGCCAGTTTAAATATGATGTAACAATTTTTCATCATACTTAATATACTAACCGTCGAAGTAGGAAAAGGCATTAGAATATACTACTGTCAGTGGTTGCAGGTATTGTGGACAACTGATGGCAATATTATTATCAGCTATACATTGCTGGACAAATGTGACGCACCCTAGGAAACTTTAATAGCTCTGTGCTATCAGAGTTTATGAATTGAATATATGTTGTTGAGCAGATCACGCAGTGCAACATTTATCGTTACAGCAAAAAAATTCTGTCACGTTAGACCGTTAGGTTGCCATTAAGTTAACATGGACTGAATTCGAGCGTTTATCCAACTGTACTGAAACTATATACATCTTTCTTAGACTATTCTAAGCAATGTTTAAGTGGAAAACGAGGCTATTGAACGTTCATGAACATGTTCAGTTAACTTTGAGGCAGCAAAACGACACTTCGAATCATGTTGTGTACCCGATTTAAACATTGCTTAGAATTGCCCAAGAAAGCGCTATGCAAAAAATTAGCTCAATTAGATAAACATACAACCCATGTTTACTTCAAGGCCCTCTAGCGGCCAAACATTAAAGTGAATTTTTGCTGTAACAATAAATATAACACAACTTGGCATGCTCAACAACAGATATTCAATTCAACACACATACCATCCAACTTCAGTACACAACCTGGCTGCAACGGTCCCCCAGTGTTGACATCAAAATCCACATTACCCAGATTTTGGACTGTCCCAAACTCCCCTTTGTTCGTGTGTATCACATCCACAAATACAGCGTCAGACGATGCCAAAACATTTTGCTCATTAATCATCGGAGTGAAAAATAGTGGACCGGCAGGGTCAAGGCCTATTGAAATTTGTCCCAATGTGTAAAATTCAATGATAAAACATTAAGTACTATAAGTATTACCCGTAATTCTGTCAACTTTCGTGGTGGTTAAGTTATAAAAGCGTCTCCCAGCTATACCACTAACATGAGCCCCAAGACTAAACCCAATAATATGGATTTTAGTACTCGCTGTCTCTTCATTGGCTGCAAGCGTTGCAAGAAATTCTCCGACACGGTTCCCTACAGTTGGCACGTTTCCAACTGCTGTTATATACAATGGAAGATATCCTATATCTGCTGCCAAGACAGTTAGAGCATCTTTAGTATAACAACCCGACAAATGTCCCCAGTCGACAACCATAATATTAGCAGTATCTGTGTAGTTGTTAGCCAAGTAAGCTGTAAGTTAAAAAAACACTGTTATGGGTTACATGCTAATGAAAACACTCTAATGTCTTACCATCTCGTACGTTTACAGGGAAGATTGAAGATCTGTTTTGAGTAAATCCATGGATAAGCAAGATGATATCCTTCATGGGGTCAAACCGTGGTGAGATGGTCACCGATCCGTTAGAGTAAGTCATATTTTCATAATCACTAGTGTTGCTTGGATTCGGATACAGCAGAAATTTCACGAGATCAGGATTACAACCGATTTCTGAAGATGGTTTACAGCTTGCTTCTATGGTGACAGCATTTATCAAAATGTAATAAACTATGGCTGTTAGCAAGAATTGCATCATTGTGATACTTACAGATTGTTTCACCATTCAGTGGAAAGATGGGTATTTATACAACGGATATGATCATAATTACATATTCAAATATTAGATAATTTACTAATAATATCATTTTTCCTAAGTACATTAGGTTATTCCTTTCTTTCGATTGGTATTTCTAAACGTTTTAGGGGATACTTAAACATTCAACTGGCATCACCGTCATTAGTTTAATCTAGAACAGTTTGGTATTCATCACATCAACTTGTCACGAGTCAAAGAGAATACACCAAAGGTTGACTATTAGAGACGTTAAGCAGCAAACTTACAAATCCTTTTATAAGAAAACAAAATGATGTATAATGTCATGTACTACAAATTTGATGTAAGTAAAGGTGTCTTTCAATTTAGTATAAGTTGTATAATATAGTATTTAGTTGGTGTACAGTAAACCTCGGATAAGCCGGATTTCAAGGGACCGGAAAATATGGTTCGTGGTAACCGAGGTTCGGCTTAGGCGTAAGCCGAACATACAACTTGGGGAATAATTTGTTCCTCTTAGCCGAAGTAGTTTTAATTTACCATTACTTTATAATAGTAAGTTGTGGTGGAGACTAAAAACGACTAAAAAAATATCATTGATTCATTTTCTGTCGAATTTCAATGTTTGAAAACTCATTCAAAAGAAGTTATTCGTTAAATTTTGCAAGAAAATAGATGAAGATTCTTTAAAAATTGATCAATTAATTGGTGTTCGTGTTAACCGAGGTTAAAAAGCATGTGCCTTATGGACTGGGACCACGGAAAGGCTTTCGTGGTAGCCGAGGGTTCGGCTTAACCGTTCCATTTATACACAAATTCCCTATCTCAGGGCGCGGACCGGACCAAGTGGTTCGTGGTAACCGTGGGTCCGTGGTAACCGATGTCGGCTTATCCAAGGTTTACTGTATTGAGGTTTTACGTGTTGAAAAAATCATGTCGCATTCAGATCTTGAGTCCATAGGTGCATAAATTAACGTTCAAAGACAATTGTCATGATTTGTAATTTAATAAATCTAATTAGTTTATTTGATATTATTTGCATTTTGGAAGCATGAAACATCTTAAATGTCTTGATTTTTTTAACTTTTTTCAACTAAAGAGACTTGATTTTTTCAACTTACTATGTTTCAATGTCTTCCTGAAACTGTATAGTGTTTTAACCATAAAAAATCTTTAAAAAATTTTTTTCGAAAATAAAAAATTTTTTAACTGTCTAAAACACCCTGAAATATCATGATTCCTGGAGAAATGCAAAAATCAAAAATCAACCTGAAATATCCTGATTCCTGGAGAAATGCAAAAATCAAAAAAAAAACTGAAATATGATGATTCCTGGAGAAATGCAAAAATCAAAAATCAAATTTCCCAAAAGACAAATTTTTCGTGGCCACCGTATGGTCGAATCCAACCGTTTAAGTGTTGCATAGAAATGGAATAAAACAAGTTAATCCTAACTTTGTACGAATTTTTTGTAATTGTTGATAAATAATAAGGGGTTACAACATTTTACTTTAGTATAAGTCTTTTAACCGTAAAATAAGGTAGTCTTTCCATCCCGATCCCTATCTTTACCGAACAACATTATATCGTCGAGCAAAAATGACGTCTAGTACATGACATGATTGATTAATACCCGAAGAAAAGTCTACATTTATTTATTCCTGTAGTTTCATAAATTCAGTCCTTTCGTATATACTAACCAAGTATTTCAGTTTAAACCAAACTGAACCTAAACATACTGATTTGACAGTCTCGGATTCAATTAACTTACATTAACTACGAGAACACTGATTGATCAATTAATACGAATTGGCAGACAATGAGAACGATACACCATATACAGTCCACCCAAAAACAAATTTTAGCTACTAGAATTTGGAGAAACCTGCAAAACCGGGTTCCCATTATTCTCCACTTTTAGTAGAAATTGTGTCAATTGGAAAATCGCTTATACTTTTCCCACCAATGGCAAACAATCACTTTTGGTATTCAGACTAACAACAAATGTAATGTCACAATAAGTCAACTAAAAATATTAAATAATATTGAGCTTACAACAAAGTACATCAAATACAGCTAACTCACTTCCTTCCGATCGTCACTAAACAAAATTTGACAAGTCTGTTTTCTATCTCAACTGAAACGTCTATGAAGCTGCTCTTCTCCTGTACCAATGAGAAATCACGAAAGGAAATCAATCTCGACTAATTCTGACACGCAGATTGCTAAAAAAAAACTAATAAATAATAATTCAGTCGTTCTCTCCTCAGTAGTCTTCAAATTGCGCAGCCAACAATTTGCTCAACTCGCTATCTGCCACTGGTGCATCGACGTCTCTATTTCGTACTTGCTCAATCAAAGTAGTTGTTCCCCAGCTTCGTACATTTTCCTCGTAGGACATAACTGGATTTATTCCTTTCTGTTGAACACCTTGTCCACCCGCTTCAAAACTGATTTCCATGTTTTCAAATTTACCCGCTATATCGTTAGGGACAACCCCATTAAGGGACTGTGTCATCTCCATGAGCGGACCCACGTGAATCGTTACTTCCTGTGATGCAGTTCGTTTCTCAGTATGACTTGGCCTGCAGAGTCTTTTTCCTTGGATGCGAAATGAGACTTTTTGGGATTGGAGGAGAGCAGACTGGCCGAGTGTACCAGTACCTCTGAGCTCTTCTGTCCCAAAGTCTTCGACGTCTCCCCTGCTAAGAGTGATGGTGTCGGAGAGGGGCTCAGCAGACCAATCGCCATCACCTAATACTAACGCAGAGAGTTTTTCCATTGTCTCTTCGTCTCTACGGAACTTCTTGTGGTTAATACCAAACCGATCCTCCGTCGGCCCCTGATGACGGAGGGTTAATTGAGATGTACTGTTGGATTTCCGCCATTTCTTTTTTTTTCTACGCCCCAATGGAATTGCAATCAGTGGTACTGAAACATAGTTCAACTCCTCTTCTACCTCTTCTTCCAGAATGTTCTTCCCTTCAGCCGTTGTTGTTGGAGTCTCAAAGTGAAGAGACTCATCAGTGTCTTTCGTACCCTGAAATTAATCAATGTTATTAACAAATACTTCTATTGACAAAAGAAATCTATATATGATAGATAATAAATTTCAGTGCACCTCATCCTCTGGCGGTATGATTTGAGTCAGGTAGTCAAAACCCTCGGCTTCCTTCGCTACCAAATACAATTTTAACCCTGAATGTCCACTCTCCGTTCGCTTCTGCACTTGATAGTTTTTGAGCTTCTTCTTTTCTGTGTTCAACACATTTCCACTGTGTAACTGACACTGAGAAGCAAGAACAGTCTGACTGAGTTGACCTGTTCCACTATCCTCTCCAAGAAAACTCGCGTCATTGAGTAAACTCTGGAGAGTGACATTGGGAAGTTGAGATTGACTGTTATGACTGAGTGTGGTAAGCGTAGATATTGCTGGAGCAGCCGTCACGGAAACTGAGAGTCTGGAAGCGTCAGATGAACCTTCATTACTTGATACGCTAGAGACGGAAACCACAATCGGAGATGTCCCAATCTAAACAAAAAAAAATTTAGTCATTTTTATTCCAAAAGCTCTAATTTCTACAAAATGAGATTGAACAATTAAAAAAAAATTTACACAATGAAAACAAAAAAAAAATAAACTTTGGTAGAGATGGGAGTGTAGAGCGTTGTCAATTTTGATTATTTGACTTACGAGAGGTGAAGGAGGTGATTTGACAATTTGATCTTGAATAGCAAGCTTGGCCTTGTCCCTCGCTTGCTTCTGCGTAGCTATGAGAGTATCAAAAGGATGACTCCTTCCTGGAACTGCTCTCCTAAGACCCATCGAATGAGTTTTACAAGTCAGGGATCGTTTGCACTGGTTTCCATCAGTATTGAGTACTCCGCAATGTTCATTGGGGTTGAACCTCCGCTCTTTTAGTGGAATTACTTTCCGAGCATCCTCAGCCCCCAACCGTTTCTTTTTGGCTAGAGGCCCTCCTGAGTCACCTACATCCATTGCTTTCAGTGCACCTTTCGTTAGAGTCATCCCTACTGCTGTCACTTTCGGTACCATTGGCCTCTCCTCTTGACTTTCTGACAATACTGGGAGTGCTACAAAAGGTACTTGAGCTACAGTAGTAACAGAGCTCTTGGAATCTTGTGCAAATAAATCCTGAGAAAGTGGAGCCGCATGGAGAGTGATTCTGTCCTCATTTGTTGTAGTAGTAGAAGTGTTTCCTTTGATTTTGAGTACTACAGACTGTTTTTTAGGTGGAGCTAATGATGAATCAAGGAGCGACTGCTTGTTTTTGGTTGAATTCAACGAAGCGAGAGTACGGGCTGAGGTAGATTTACCTTTAGGAGTATCAGATATAACGCCATGGGAGTCAGACTTTTCCTCATTTTTATCTAATAATTTTAGAGTGTAGTTGGTAGTGGGTATGGTTGGGATAGGAATCGGAGAGTGAGAGCCGGTGTAGGGTGAAGAAGGAGCGGAAGATGATGATTTGGACACAGAGATGACAGGTGGGGATGGAACTGGTTGAGAATGTTGGCTAATTTCTTCCAAAACTGCTGCTTGAGCGAGTGGGCGTGTGGAAATTGATGTAGGACGGGTCTGACCTCCAGTTGAAGTACCAGGTCGAGGTCCTTTGGCAGTAAGACCAACTCCTTTACGCTTCACCCAATGACATAAGATGATGAGTTCATCCTTCAGTTCCTGTGGAATGTTTTCACATTCTATCATTATAGAAAGAAATACAATTATTAGATTCATTTCCATTAGAAATACTTCGATTAGAAACATTTTTAGATTCTAATTCTTTATAGGAAGGTGGACGTTATGCACTAATAACACCTCGTCTTATTCACTCAAATTTTTGGTTCAAATATTTGAATAAATACATCAACTAATGATGCAGTGACCCATTCAGTGCCAAAACCGAATTTTGTAACGATAACGATTTTTGTAAGGTTTCTTTTAAGCACAAGGTCATAAGCAGAGGGCGGATATGTACTTTCTAAAAAATAGCGATTTACTTACTTAAATACTTGCCAAAAAGCGACGAAATACTGATAAAAAAGTATAAAATAACTAACAATACTTTTAGTTATTTTTGGTATTTACAATTTTGTAAATTAATTCACTTGATTGAAGCCTAAAAACCCGGTTGTATCCTAATTTGGAGCATAAAAATCGAATTGTTTGATTTATTGGTTAAGGAATAATTTATTTAAACTCTTTATCGCGGCTCCAATATATAAGTCATAATTTTTATATAGTTTAAAGGATATTTTCATTAAATTTTTTCTGAAAAAAAAAAG
>NIPM01000102.1:134933-201197 GCA_002738285.1 Holacanthella duospinosa
CGAAAAAGCGTTTGTTGCAACTGAAGGTTCGGCTTAAGTCTTTGGGTCCCGACTGTACAATTTAGTCCAATTTATTTCGGTCTCTCGGAATTCGCCTTACCGAAAATTTAATGGACGCATAATTTAATTTTAAATATACTTCTTTGAACAAAATGTGAACTTTTACGTTCTGCAGTTTATCATTTTGACTCATCGGCAAATTTAAAGCGAATATGAGGAAAATTATCCCCGAAAAACGATTAATACATCAAATTACTTGACAAAGAACTTTTTAATTACTTAATATTCCAAATTACTTTCGAAAGTACTTCCTAATGCCTAAAAACCAAAAATACTTAAAATACTTTTTTATAAGGGCACTCCATTCATCCTCAAATTACATGAATCGGAAAGATACGAAGTTACAGAGGTGTAGGTGCAATACCCAAAAAGAAGTAAATAAGTAAGTATCCGCCCTCTGATCATAAGGTAAGTTGAAGATCTTCATCAATAATTCTTGGAATTTAAACTCAGCACAGGGCAACAAGTAAGCAAAATGACAGCGCAGGAAGCATGAATATACTCTCAGATCATCTAAGGGTTTTTCGTGATCCAATAGTTTTGCTTATCAAATTTTATTATACAGTGTNGTTTTTCGTGATCCAATAGTTTTGCTTATCAAATTTTATTATACAGTGTGACTGCAAATAGCAAAGGCTATAGGAACAAACTTTTGGTCCATGCCATTTACTGAAGAAATGAGTTTAGGTTTTTTTTTTTTGCAGATAAAGTTGATAGTTTTAATTTTTTCTGGGGAAACACTGTACAGTTTCAAAAAGACAATCGAAAAGTAGAATAAAATGTTAAAAAAATGAAGTCTCTACTATCAATGTATCAAAAGTTATGAATTTATTAAAAATTGAAATTCTTGGATGTTCTTTTGAGACGACGTACTAAGAGATGGGCGTTTCAAAAGTACATCCAAAAATTTCAATTTTCAAAAAAAAATATAACCTTAGATACATTTATAGTAGATCTGATATTTTAACTTCGTATCTTTCTGAAACTGTACAATGTTTCCTAACAAAAAATTTTAACTAACAACATTTTCTGCGAAAATAAAAAATCTAAATCTTTTTTCTCCAGCAAAGGGCATGGGCCAAAAGTCTCTTCTCATAGCNTGACTGCAAATAGCAAAGGCTATAGGAACAAACTTTTGGTCCATGCCATTTACTGAAGAAATGAGTTTAGGTTGTTTTTTTTTTTGCAGGTAAAGTTGATAGTTTTAATTTTTTCTGGGGAAACACTGTACAGTTTCAAAAAGACAATCGAAAAGTAGAATAAAAAGTTAAAAAACTGAAGTCTCTACTATCAATGTATCAAAAGTTATGAATTTATTAAAAATTGAAATTCTTGGATGTTCTTTTGAGACGATGTACTAAGAGATGGGCGTTTCAAAAGAACATCCAAAAATTTCAATTTTCAAAAAAAATTATAACTTTAGATACATTTATAGTAGATCTGATATTTTAACTTCGTATCTTTCTGAAACTGTACAATGTTTCCTAACAAAAAATTTTAACTAACAACTTTTTCTGCGAAAATAAAAAATCTAAATCTTTTTTCTCCAGCAAAGGGCATGGGCCAAAAGTCTCTTCTCATAGCCTTTGATATTTTCAGTTTGATAACTAGAAACGAAATTCTAAAGAAAGTTAGTTATTTGTATTTACATAGCTTCAGCCAGGGTACTATTTATCTTTTATTAAAAAAATCGTTAAAATAAATAAAGTTCGATATGTTTTATGATTCAAAGTGTAAAAGTTCTGTTTGTAGTTTTATACAGAAAAAAACAATGAAGATGGAGAACGCCGACTAAAGTGAAACACTCCGATCGCTCAGGGAATTAGTGGTTTCGCGCCTTGGTCATTTTCTACGAGCAAGAAGTATTAATTTGGAAAGGAAAATATTTAACGAGTAATGCGAGGCAGAAATGCGAGTGATTAAGATTATGTAAAGAAAAATGTCAAAATTATGAAATTTTTCATACAAATTATCAAATACATTTTGAAATTATAGAATTTTCAGAGGGTGTTCCATCCTATTTGATAGTGATTATTTCAGGGTTGCTCGAAACGACGAAGCTCTGATTTTAAATTTATTATTATGAAATGCTTTCTAATACATTTTCGTATAAGTATTTATTGTTCATGTTGTTTGTAGTTAACGTCGAAAATGCCGATAAAAACTTGCTCCAGAAGTTAATCTGTTTGTTCTACACTTTTTCAACCAAGACCACTATTGAAATTATACCACTAAAAAGCTAGAAGAGCTTCGATATTTTTCGCAGTACTGTTGGAAGAATCGTCAACTGTNGATTATTTCAGGGTTGCTCGAAACGACGAAGCTCTGATTTTAAATTTATTATTATGAAATGCTTTCTAATACAATTTCGTATAAGTATTTATTGTTCATGTTGTTTGTAGTTAACGTCGAAAATGCGGATAAAAACTTGCTCCAGAAGTTAATCTGTTTGTTCTACACTTTTTCAACCAAGACCACTCTTGAAATTATACCACTAAAAAGCTAGAAGAGCTTCGATATTTTTCGCAGTACTGTTGGAAGAATCGTCAACTGTNTTGAAATTATACCACTAAAAAGCTAGAAGAGCTTCGATATTTTTCGCAGTACTGTTGGAAGAATCGTCAACTGTATCGGACACGGTAGGAATCTAAAATTGGACTTTCATCACCAAAAAACTTAAACCTTATAATATAAATATTTACAAAAGAGATATTTTGCAAAATTGACATCGCTACGGACAAAGATAACACTCCAAGCATCCAGTATTTATCAAAAACAGTTTCAAACGTCACCTACAACTGTAGGTGACGTTTTTACAACGTCACCTACCGAATTATTACCCAGTATCTCGGCAAAAATATTCAACACAAGACCCCTTTCCATGCACTGAAGCACTCGCACATTGAAAATAGGAAGATAAATTACAGAAAATTATACGAAGGTCATCTGGCCGAAAAAAATTATAAAATTCGTTGTCACTTTGACGGAAACCGGTATATGAATTTGTAGTTGGAAAACATGAAAAGTTTTCGACGAAGATGATGGTGATTGGAGCGTTAAGACTGTAGTGAATTCGAAGGCCTCCATTTTGTCAATTGTATTGAGACTGAAATAGTCAAACTGACCATGTCACTTTCATTTGTGCAGTGTCTATTTCGTTTGAGGTAGTCGATTCAGATAATTCACAGTATACTACTTGTCTCTGCAAATGGTGCTGGTGAAGATCTCTTCGCGACATCTTTAGTGTTTTGATAAAAAAAATTTCATAGTAATCATTTTCGACTATTCCAAAGATCCGTCTGCGNAAAAAAAATTTCATAGTAATCATTTTCGACTATTCCAAAGATCCGTCTGCGTTTCGTTATAAAAAAGGTGACCCGACGATGCTGTTACTTCTCTTGATATTGCCGGAAGCTTTTTGAATTTCCAGTTCACATAATGGGCATAACAGGTCGTCATAGTTTGCATTGTCACTATCCACAAGTTGATATAAATTTCACATTTCTGCTCCATTGGTCCTGATGAGATGCATATTTTTATTACATCTGTTGCATTTCCAACACTTTGAAAATTATTCACATAATTTTTAATCGTGGATATAAAAAAAAATCAGAAGCAACTACTCAATTGAGTTTAGAGGTAGTTTAAAATTCACTTCAGTTTGTTTGGACTAAATAATAATAACTTATTTTATTTAAATGTTGGAACATCCAAGTTTTGGATGTTCAATGGAAGAAATTTTTAANTAAATAATAATAACTTATTTTATTTAAATGTTGGAACATCCAAGTTTTGGATGTTCAATGGAAGAAATTTTTAAATCATTTCCATGATTTACCAAACATATAACTTAATATTAACTGTGCGAAATTTCAGCTTTAAATCCGAATACAAACTGACGACAACTGCTCGCCCAAAAAATACGCCAAAACCCGAGAGGGTTCTTTCTTCTTTGAAAATAATTACACTAATGTAATGTTTATTTGAAGATACTTAGTGAAACTTGTGATCTTCTACCTGTAGAATAATTTTCATCTAAGGTACCTGACAACTGGAACTCTTATTGCCTGCTAAATTTAAGAACAGGTTGTTAGTGACCACTAATAAAGTAGACATTTTTTTTNAACTGGAACTCTTATTGCCTGCTAAATTTAAGAACAGGTTGTTAGTGACCACTAATAAAGTAGACATTTTTTTTAAATTCGGGCTCGGTTTACAGCCTAATAAATGACAAGTGCATTTATTGGAGAATTTAAGTTCGAGGTTCTGCGCCTGTTCTTCAACTTGCACGGTTTAGCAGTAGGCTAGTCAAATCCTGAGTTTGTAAACATTGTTTATGGGTATGGGTGTATGGCCAAAAACAATATCATTTGAGGGGTTATCCCCGTTACCCATGTGTTTGAAATTTGTGAAAAAAAAATTTCGTTTCGAATATTCATTTCCTGGGTCATCGTATTCAAATATATGAACCAAAATTTNAGCCTAATAAATGACAAGTGCATTTATTGGAGAATTTAAGTTCGAGGTTCTGCGCCTGTTCTTCAACTTGCACAGTTTAGCAGTAGGCTAGTCAAATCCTGAGTTTGTAAACATTATTTATGGGTATGGGTGTATGGCCAAAAACAATATCATTTGAGGGGTTATCCCCGTTACCCATGTGTTTGAGATTTGTGAAAAAAAAATTTCGTTTCGAATATTCATTTCCTGGGTCATCGTATTCAAATATATGAACCAAAATTTCGAGCGAAAAGAAAAGAAGTAGGTTATCGTGCATTACCGTAGTTTTTATCAAACGGATAAATATTTCCATAAGTATGGATCACAATCATACCGTCGACATGTCTCTCCATATGAGCAGTATTCATGATCCGATTGCAGTAGTTGCACGTTGTGACAGCAAAATCCTCGTCCATAGGATATCGCCCAAATAAGTAGGTAACTGTGATTATAATTCCCAAAAGTAATAAGACTAAAAAGTTTAGTTGCTTGATAACAAATTAACAGGTTCATGTTTTGACATGCATATCATAGAAACATGGATGACCATATTATCTAACTTCATGACAATGTCGATCACTTACGATTATCTGGAATCCGACTTAGTTCTTCTTCTGATGTACTTGTTTGATTTGTACCTTTTATTGAACTTCCATCTTCTTGATCTACAAAATCTATAACGATATGATCTTTACAAACTGAATTTTTGTAATTTTAGAGTAATTATCATGAAATTAAACTTCACCTTGGTCTCCTTCTTCATCCAGAGTAGAAAAATCAAACTCATCCCACGAGAGTCCAACCAGATGACTAATTGACTTGGGCATTTTGTTTCCAAATCTTCTGAATTTAGACTCTCGGATCAACATACAATTTTGAGAATCAGCGTGCTTTTGACAGTAGGATTAGCGTAATGACGAATGCTACGAAAGTTTTTATCTTAGCATCTCCTCAATACTCACGGTTACCACTTTCATTTAATCCGTTTAGGTTTAACTTAACAACTTGGACGTAATGAACATGAAAGAGGAGATATAGAGCAGAACAATCAATAATAGATAAAAATTACTTTCTTTGGATTTACAAATTAAATGGAATTGATTTGATGATTAATGGAGCAGCTGACAACTAGAAAACTTTTAAAAATTTCCCGGGTAAATGGCACTCCTATGATGGGCAAGGAGTCTGGTGCCCCATGGACAACTGGTTACTGCCAGATTGGCTCAACATAATAATCTCATCATCTTCTGGTTCCTCATCCAGCTCCATGTCTACTTGATCATCTACTTCTACGTCATCGTCTGTATCCGGATAAAAAATCATCCTGTACTGCTCCAGATCATCCGTCTCAATTATGGGGAATCGATTCTAATAGTATTTATAACATTCATAATAAAAAATATGAAATTTTAAAAAAATTGATAAGAAAAAATAAAAAATTCTTACAATCGTTTCCCGCTTGAGATCTCGATAGAATTCCTCTTCGAGAGATTTAAGAGTGTCTTTGTCACGGTACTCTATGTCACCGCCTTCATCATCTGAGAGGTAACCATGTGGTACTAAAAAGTCATCCTCTTCGTCAATATCCTCTTCTTCACCACCAACGGCACATTTCTCATCCTCCTCTTTGTCTGCATCGTCTTTGTCACCCAATTCCTCTCCGTCTTCTGGCTCCTCCTCCCATTCATCATCAGAGTCGAATTCATAGTCTACCTCCTATAACAAAAAAAATAAACTTCTTTGTTTTAAACCCTGTAGTAGTGAGATCGGATTGTAAAAAAAAGTTCGGTAGATGTTTAGTTTATCATTAGCAGAGGGCGGATACTTACTTATCTACTTCTTTTTGGGTATTGCACCTACACCTCTGTAACTTCGTATCTTTCCGATTCATGTAATTTGAGGATGAATGGAATGCCCTTATAAAAAAGTATTTTAAGTATTTTTGGTTTTTAAGCATTAGGAAGTACTTTCGAAAGTAATTTTGAATATTAAGTAATTAAAAAGTACTTTGTCAAGTAATTTGATGTATTAATCGTTTTTCGAGGATAATTTCCCTCATATTCGCTCTAAATTTGCCGATGAGTCAAAATGATAAACTGCAGAACGTAAAAGTTCACAGTTTTGTTCAAAGAAGTATATTTAAAATTAAATTATGCGTCCATTAAATTTTCGGCAAGGCGAATTCCGAGGGACCGAAATAAATTGGACTGAAGTGTGCAGTTGGGACCCAAAGATTTAAGCCGAACCTTCAGTTGCAACAAACGCTTTTTCGCGGTCCCAGTTATAATAAAGACATGCTTTTACGTCGGTTAACACGAGCGCCAAATAATGGTATACTTTCTGGAGAAACCAACTTTTTTTTTCAGAAAAAATTTAATGAAAATTTCCTTTAAACTATATAAAAATCATCTGACTTATGTATTGGAGCCGCGATAGTGTTTAAATTAAACATTACTTAAGCAATAAATCAAACAGTTCGATTTTTATGATCCAAATTAGCATACAACCGGGTTTTTAGGCTTCAATTAAGTGAATTAATTTAAAAAATTGTAAATACTTACCAAAAATAACAAAGTATTGTTACTTATTTTATACTTTTTTATCAGTATTTCGTCCCTTTTTGGCAAGTATTTAAGTAAGTAAAACGTTGTTTTTTAGAAAGTATATATCCGACCTCTGATCATTAGGGGTATTGGAACTACTAAGGACTCTATATAGTCGACAAACTGCGGATGTTGTCGATATCCAAAATATCCCTAATCGCTGATCTTATAAAAAGATAATGAAATTACCGGTTCTTTGAGAAAAGGACTCCGTGGTTTGACACAAATTGGTTTCCTTTTCCAAGTCCCCCAATAGGCTGGTCGCACATTTGTATGGAACTGGAGTAATTTGTATCGTCGTTTGACGAGCCCAGAATCAGTAGGATTCTCAATCAAAATTTTTCTCGGATCAATGATCATAACATCTTCCTCCATCGCTTCCTTCACCACTTCCGTTCGTAGACTCTTCCTCCCACCACTCGTTTTGATCTCTAGGAGGTATGTCTCAGGAGTCATCGCTTCGATTTCAGTTTCTACTGCAAAGTCGGCCCTCTGGCTGAAATCAAGAGCGAGTCTTCTCAATACAGGAGCAAGAGCCATACCAGTCTTTACTTGGAAGGGCATCGGCTTGAACGTAGTTGGACTCTCTACTTCCATTGATACATCAGCCGATGATGTAGAAGGGACGGGTGTTTTTTTGAGAAAACTGTGCATAAATTCCGCCTGCCGCTTTGTCTTCTGCTCTTTCCGTATTCTCTCTTGTTCCTTTTCTTCATCTTTTTTTCGTTTCTCCTCCTCCTTTCGGAATCGCTCTTGTTCTTTTTCGTCGTCTTTTTTTCGTTTTTCTTCCTCTTTACGCAACCGCTCTTGTTCCTTTTCTTCATCCTTTTTCTTTTTCTCCTCCTCTTTCTTCAACCGCTCTTGTTCCTTCTCCTCGTCCTTCTTTCGTTTTTCCTCCTCTTTACGTAAGCGCTCTTCCTCCTTTTTCCGTTTCTCTTCTTCTTTTCTCAATCGTTCTTGTTCCTTCTCCGCCTCTTTCCGTAAGCGCTCCTCCTCTCGGCGTTTCTTCTCTTCTTCCTTCCGGAGTTTCTCTGCCTCTTTTTGACGAACTCGCTCGAGTCTTTCATCCTCACGCNTTCTCTGCCTCTTTTTGACGAACTCGCTCGAGTCTTTCATCCTCACGCTTCTGCTTTTCAAGTTCCTTTTCTTTTCTGTCAGATCCCATTTTCCTACAAAAATAAAAAGTTTTTTTTTTTAATATATTTCGTCGATAGAAATGTATTTAGTTGAATCAAAGTAAATGTTGATTAAAAGTTTCAGTTTGAAACAATAGTTTTCCTTGGGTCGAAGTAAAGCACCGTCCACTGATTGTACAGTGGACCTCGCCTATTATGACCCCGGATGTAATGGAACCACGGTTATAATGAACCTGAACCGCCGGTCCATGTCTAGAGATAGCGAAATTAATATTAAAAACCTCGGTCATAATAAACTCAGTTAAAATGAACACTCGGGTGTAATGAACCATATCTTGCGGTCTAGCCCTTCATTTCACCATCGCGAGAGATGAACCAGACCTTAATCTGTTGAAAAAGTTATGCCAATTTAATAAAATGCGTTGTGAATGAATGAAGAATTGAGATTTTGAATCACTGCACCAACGTTTTTCCTATTATTCCGTGGCTCATTGGACAAAATAAGACTTGTCAAATTTTAATTATCCAGTATTCTTTATCCACTGTTACAACATCTCTAAATCGTGAGTAAATCATTGCAGAATTCTGAAGATATTCCACACAGATTTATTTTTTTCTGTTCAAGTAAGTTCTTGGTTTATTTGGATTGTGAGGCTACAGTATCTAGAAAAAGAAAATAATTGAACTAAGAAAAGTCAAAACATCGGATGTCATGGGTTGGATTCGGGCCTTAGGTGCGCAGTGAAATTTTCTAAGTTTTTTAACATTGTCTCTCCTATCTCTAATTTTCTCTAAGTTTTTTGACGATTTCGGTTACCTTATAACAGAAAATTTGACCTCTACAAAAGTTTTTGCAAACATCGTCACACACAACTTTTGTGGGGAACATTTTGCTCTGCGGTGACCTCATGAGGTCAGGGGTCAAGGTGACCTCTGAGACAACATGATAAGATAAAATTTGACCTCTACAAAAGTGTTTGTAAACATCGCCACAAGCAACTTTTATGGGGAAGATTTTTCTCTGCGGTGACCTGATGAAGTCAGAGGTCAAGGTGACCTGTGAGACATTATAACAGAAAATTTTACCTCTGCAAAAGTTTTTGCAAAAATCGTTGCCAGCAACTTTTGTGGGGAACATTTTCTTTTGCGGTGACCTCATGAACTGAGAGGTCAAGGTCACCTCAGAGATAATATGATAAGATAAAATTTGACCTCTACAACAGTTTTAGTAAACATCGCCACAAGCATCTTTTGTGTGAATGATTTTTCTCTGCGGTGACCTCGAGGTCAGAGGTCAAGGTGACCTCTGAGATACATTATAACAAGTGTTAGTGTGATATTGTTCTAGTGTTAGTGTGTTAGTGTTAGTAAAAGTTTGAGCAAACTTTTACTAACACTAACACACTAACACTAACAAACACACTAACACCCTAACACTAACACACTAACACTTGCTGTTACAGGAAAACCTCTATTTCCGAAACCAGATAACTCAACCCCGTCTCACCTCACGTGGCGGTTACCATAAANCACCGCAGAGAAATCTTTCACACAAAGGATGCTTGTGGCGATGTTTACAAAAACTTTTGTAGAGGTCAAATTTCATGTTATATTATCTCTGAGGTCACCTTGACCTCTGACCTCATGAGGTCACTGCAGAGAAAAACGTTACCCACAAAAATTGCTGGTGGCGATGTTTGCAAAAAATTTTGTAGAGGTCAAATTTTCTGCTATAATGTATCTCAGAGGTCACCTTGACCTCTGACCTCATCAGGTCACCGCAGAGACAAATGTTCCCCACAAAAGTTGCTTGTGACTATGTTTGCAAAAACTTTTGTAGAGGTCAAATTTTCTGTTATAAGGTAACCGAAATCGTCAAAAAAATCAGGAAAAACTCGAGATAGGGGATATAATGTTAAAAAACTTAGAAAATTTCATTGCGCACCTAAGGCCCGAATCCAACCGATGTCATGAAGATAACTTTAAATTTTATATTCGGCTGTAATAAACATCGGGTGTTATGAACCGAATTTCCTGGTCCCTAAAACTTCGTTATAGGCGAGGTCCACTGTATATTGTATCAGGCCAGTGCTTAATCTAACAATCTTATCCGCAGTCAAACAACTTAAATCTTACCCAACCTTCATTCCACGTGTGGCTCTCCGACTGTTAGTGGTATGCCTACAAATCTTGAATTTCTTGATGTCTGATTGAGAAACTGAAACAAATCTGATATCACCCTTCGAACGGTCACCAGACCCGACCGCTTCCCGTCGTGAACCGACGCAGTAGTTGACCTCAAACTTGATGTTGATTACCAATGAGATGAATAATAATAAAAACAAATAAATCTATAATCTACAAAGACAAACAAAACAAATCAAATAATCAAATTTAGACAACATAACATTAAATAATATTACATTACCTTGTTAACTGTGTAAAATAAAAAGCTTCCTAATTTCCTTTCCCCAATACATCAGCTTTGTTGGGCAACTACTATGGACCCGACAGCCGACAATTGTCGGGCCTAACTACCCGACAGCTGTCGGGTAGAAAGTAGATTTTGTTGATACATCCGACAGACAATTTAGGTACTATGGACCCGACAACCGACAACTAAAGAGGCGGTAACGATCTACTTTCTACCCGACAGCTGTCGGGTAGTTTGTCGGGTAGATAGTACCTATAACCAGAGTTTGTCGGGCCTAACTACCCGACAGCTGTCGGGCCTAATTACTCGACAGCTGTCGGGTAGTTAGGCCCAACAGCTGTCGGCCCTAACTACCCGGCAGGTTTGATGTATACTTTTAAAATTGCTTGTAAAATTATTAATATTTTTTTTGAAAAATTAGACGATTTGAACCCATTGTGGACTTTTGGTTGAATCACCCAATGTGGAGGCAAGAAATAAATTTTATATGAATTTTATTTATTTATTCTTTTTGTTTGTTTTTTTTGCATAGAAATTTTTGTTTCAAGACATCCTGAAGCGAGTCTGGAAATTAAAATTTAATTTTTTTTTATTCAGAAAATTTTGAAAGTTCTTTTGCACCATTTTTTGTAAGATGTCGGGCTTAACTAAATCAGGAAACTGGAAATAAATCATGCGTTGTACATTTTGTACTAAACACTATGTGATAAACTGTTATGTTAGAAATGTCATTAACTTATCTTTAGACACAAAATTTATAGAATTTCTTATTGTATTTTTAGGAATAATGATTGAAATAATATAATCCTTGTGAAAATAACTTGACGTGTAGTTATACTTTATATATTCTAAGTATGTACAATATTCCTGAGACGTTTGTGAATCTTTGACGTCAGAGGTTAGGTTAACTTAGCTTACCTGACATCATGTTAGGTTAGGTTAGGTTGTTAGGTTTTTTCGTAAGTAGAAAATTTTTTTCATTAATTGTCTCAAACGTCTTCAAATGTCATGATTCGTTGTGTAATGCAATAGTCTGAAAACAAATATTGGTTGATTCACCCATTGTGGGGGCAAGGTATAAATTATCTTAGCTTTTTTGAGAAATTTGTTTTCTGTTTCATTTTTGCATACAGTTCCGTTTCAAGTTGTTCTGATACGATTCATACTAATTTTTGATATAAAAGTAAATTTTGAATATTTCCCAAGTCAAAAATTTTTAAGTCAATAAATTTTGAAGTAATATATTTTTTAAGTCAAAAATTTTTTTAGTCAAAACTTTTGATTTTATGACGATAACAACCTGTATAAAAGTTGATCAGAAAACAATTTTGAACAACTTTTACATACAATAATTTTCTCTTTGGTGACACCTTTAGGTCAAAAATGAGGTCACCTTTCTAAGCACCTATAGTGGGACTAAGGAATAAAATCAATAATTTTCTATGAAATTTTACAATAGTGTTTTACATATAAAACTGAAAAAAAAATTCCCAAAATAAATTAAAAAATTTTCAGAATCGATTCAGGATGCCATAAAGCGGATATTTCTATTCAAAAAACGAAAAAAAATATCAAAAAAAAAATTAAATTTTTAGATTCGCTTCAGAATGTCCTGAAACGAAGATTTCTATGCAAAACTAAAAAAAAAAAAAAAAAAATTATTTACAATTTATTCCTTACCTCCACATTGAGTGATTCAACCAAAAGTCCGCAATGGGTTCAAATCGTCTAATTTTTCAAAAAAATATATAATAATTTTACAAGCAATTTTACATCAAACCTGTCGGGTAGTTAGGGCCGACAGCTGTTGGGCCTAACTACCCGACAGCTGTCGAGTAATTAGGCCCGACAGCTGTCGGGTAGTTAGGCCCGACAAACTCTGGTTATAGGTACTATCTACCCGACAAACTACCCGACAGCTGTCGGGTAGAAAGTAGATCGTTACCGCCTCTTTAGTTGTCGGTTGTCGGGTCCATAGTACCTAAATTGTCTGTCGGATGTATCAACAAAATCTACTTTCTACCCGACAGCTGTCGGGTAGTTAGGCCCGACAATTGTCGGCTGTCGGGTCCNAACAAAATCTACTTTCTACCCGACAGCTGTCGGGTAGTTAGGCCCGACAATTGTCGGCTGTCGGGTCCATAGTGGTTGCCAGCTTTGTTGGGCAGTCAGGTTGTTTCAAGATGTCATTTTTTGAAGCAACAGCTTCTCACTCCCTCANGGTTGCCAGCTTTGTTGGGCAGTCAGGTTGTTTCAAGATGTCATTTTTTGAAGCAACAGCTTCTCACTCCCTCAGAAAAATTCTTCTTCGCTACCTAACATACTGTAGCTGTTGCTATACAGGGTTGTTTTCACAGAAAGTGTATACCAAGTTTATTTTTAAATTAAAAAAGTTAAAAATCAAACAATCAGAGAAAATTTTTTTGAAAACTGATGGATCTAATTTAATTTCCTTGTGGAATTTTTATTGAAACGGTAATTTAAAAAATCATANGGTTGCCAGCTTTGTTGGGCAGTCAGGTTGTTTCAAGATGTCATTTTTTGAAGCAACAGCTTCTCACTCCCTCCGAAAAATTCTTCTTCGCTACCTAACATACTGTAGCTGTTGCTATACAGGGTTGTTTTCACAGAAAGTGCATACCAAGTTTATTTTTAAATTAAAAAAGTTAAAAATCAAACAATCAGAGAAAAATTTTTTGAAAACTGATGGATCTAATTTAATTTCCTTGTGGAATTTTTATTGAAACGGTAATTTAAAAAATCATACCTTTAAACAATCAAATCGACAAACCCTATGGTGGGTCATTCGTTGAATTTTATAATTTTGTTAATAAAATGAAACAAATTTAAACAATTATTACATAAGCATTTTCTTTTATTTCCAACGTAACATTATACGTCTTAATAATATGTTTTTAGAATACAGAAATTCCGTTGGGATTCATTGTATTTTATTCAAATATTGAACAGTTGAATGTATTAATTATGCGTTAGTTGAATTAATAATTAATTACTCTCATACTTAATTTAAGTCCAGAATATCTTGCATTAATTGAAATAATTAACTTCCGGATGATTTGCTAATTATTAACTGCTGAATATAAACATTACTGAAAAGGTTCAAAACAAGCGCTGCCATAAACTAGATGAGGTTTACAGCATAAAAATTAATTAAATTGTCTTAATTTTATTTAATAGCAAGGTATCAGAACTGAATAGTTGCATCATTTTCAAAAGCAATACTGTAATAATTCTATTGATGAGGTGGACCCTTTCGATTAAGGCGATTTTTTGGGCCAAAATCCATGCCAAAATATTACACACAATGTGTAATAAGTCCAATTTTTCAAGGGGGCACCATTTTTACCCAAAATCCATTTAATTGCGCTTGATCTTGCCTTTCGAATTAGGTATATCAGATTTGCCTAATGCTTTGCATAAAAAAAAAATTATGATAAATGGTATGAATCGGTTATATTTCTTATGCAGGAAACCCTCACTTTGGACCCGTCCTAGTTCAGAATTTTGGGGGGGCACCAGTTCAAAATTTTTGTAGTGGCTACGACACACAACAAACGCTGTGTGTTGAAAATTTTAAGAAGGTTAACCTATGCATTAGGCTTCCTCAAAGAAGTTCATTTTGGCCCAAAAAATCGCCTTAATCGAAAGGGTAAGTCGTAAGAATAAGTAATAAGAAGCGCTCTGATGAAATATAAGCACTGAATAATTATTATGATATTTAAGTTAGAATATTTCTTGTAGTACAATTTATTCGTTGCTAAAATGAAATTCAATACATTAAAGTTGTTATCGTTGTATTGAATTTTGTTAAAATATTTTCTTAATTTGATTAACTTTCAAAAATTGCAAAGCCTTCTAAAAATTTTCTAATACACAAAACTAATACAATAACGTCAAATTGTAACTTTCTTTGCTGTAGTTCTTCAGAATTAAAATTAGAGCTTGTTTAAATAAACTGAAATATAACAAAATGCTTGGTATAATCAGGCTTGCGAGATAGACAATACAATGGCAAAAGTCTCGCCGGTAGTGAACATATGCTCAATTAAACCTATTTTACCCTCGATTCGGATGAAGTCATGGTGCACTGTATTCAAAAATCTTTAAACAAAAAATAATAGCTTTTCACCCTTTGAACATAGTTATGAAGGGATATCAGTGCCACAAATTTTTTTATATTTTGCGAATATATTCATCTTCGAAAAATTCAACTTCGAATCAAAAAATTAGACTTTCGAAGTTGAAACTTTCGAAGCTGAAGCTTTCGAAGCTGAAACCTTCGAAGTTGAAACTTTCGAAGTTGAAAGTTTCGAAGCTGAAACTTTCGAAGCTGAAACTTTCGAAGTTGAAACTTTCGAAGTTGAAATTTTCGAAGTTGAAACTTTTGAAGCTGAAACTTTCGAAGCTGAAACTTTCGAAGTAGAAACTGTCGAAGCTGAAACTTTCGAAGTTGAAACTGATGAATATTTCGAAGACGAAATGGATTGGGATGGGTGGTGGAAAATACTGCTGCTGGTTGTAACGGAAGGTTTTTTTTTCGTGGGGCAAAATTTTTATTTTACTTTTGTGTTGTTGAGTCAGCTGGGCTCTCGATGCTCATACACGTCCATGACCGGCGTGTTTTTCTGATTCGGCTCCTGCTTCCACGCTGTCTTTCCTTTTGAGNCGGCTCCTGCTTCCACGCTGTCTTTCCTTTTGAGTTCCGCTCTCAATGTATTTTACTCCTAAACTCTCAAAACCTTTCTTTTGGGCTTCTCTGCGCAAGGCTGTGTAAATTTCGTTAGTGACATCTTAGCTAATTGTGAAAATTTTTTTCACTTTTCCGAGTTTGACTCAAAAAATATATGGGAATAAAGGTTTCTTAAAAATTTCTTGTCATTATTCGAAGTTGAATTTTTCGAAGATGAATATTCGCAAAATATAAAAATCTTAGTGGCACTGACATCCCTCCNATTATTCGAAGTTGAATTTTTCGAAGATGAATATTCGCAAAATATAAAAATCTTAGTGGCACTGACATCCCTCTATACGTAGTGTCCTGATTGTATGAGTCGCACTACTTTTCAATGTCTATCATAATAAAATATGTTGCACCAAAAANATTATTCGAAGTTGAATTTTTCGAAGATGAATATTCGCAAAATATAAAAATCTTAGTGGCACTGACATCCCTCCATACGTAGTGTCCTGATTGTATGAGTCGCACTACTTTTCAATGTCTATCATAATAAAATATGTTGCACCAAAAANATACGTAGTGTCCTGATTGTATGAGTCGCACTACTTTTCAATGTCTATCATAATAAAATATGTTGCACCAAAAAGAATTTATCCATCATATAATAAACGGAAAAATTATTGTTCGAATCTATTTTATTTAGCAAATATCAAGAGTAACAGGTAGTTTATCACTCGAATAAATTTTTTCCCTGCAATGTACTTTAACTGATATATTCAGTATGAACCAATGCTTATTACCGTACTTCAGTGTATTCGTAAAGCAAAGTGAAATTTAAAAACATTAGAGTGAGAAATACACTAATTATTTAAGTTACTAGGAACCATGTAATTATTTATATCCAAATCGAATTAACTGCTTCATCGTTTAATTAGTTTAATTGTTGACCAGACCAGAAGAGACAGTTTCTACTTTCAACTAATGCCCATAGTGGATTGCTGACTCCTCATATGTGGAGCGATGAGGGTGACTATTATGAAAATTTAAAAATTATTTATTTTAGCGGTCACTTGTAACAAATTTCGCGCTTTTCTCATGGGTTTCTATAAAATTAGTAATGGGTAACATTAAGACAACACAAACAATTGCTGCTGTTACAAACCAGATCACATTCAGTATTGTGTTATCTAGATATTACAAACTAGGGCCTTTTTGTTAAATGTAAGCCCACTTGGGCATATGTACAAGTCNTATTGTGTTATCTAGATATTACAAACTAGGGCCTTTTTGTTAAATGTAAGCCCACTTGGGCATATGTACAAGTCCTTATAGCCATTGAAGCACTTATAAAATGATTCACAGTTAGTTGAGTTTGCGTAAATCCCATCCTCTTTCCTGTAGCAAGTGAAATCTTCAGAGGTCGAAGATTCCTGTCACTGGTGACAATGTCGTTGTAATTTCGGGAGGTCTCTGACATGATGGAACATTGTCTANTATTGTGTTATCTAGATATTACAAACTAGGGCCTTTTTGTTAAATGTAAGCCCACTTGGGCATATGTACAAGTACTTATAGCCATTGAAGCACTTATAAAATGATTCACAGTTAGTTGAGTTTGCGTAAATCCCATCCTCTTTCCCGTAGCAAGTGAAATCTTCAGGCGTCGAAGATTCCTGTCACTGGTGACAATGTCGTTGTAATTTCGGGAGGTCTCTGACATGATGGAACATTGTCTANGTCGAAGATTCCTGTCACTGGTGACAATGTCGTTGTAATTTCGGGAGGTCTCTGACATGATGGAACATTGTCTATCCAATCACAGTGAAGAGAAACTGGATTAAAAACTAAGTCTTCTGGACATGTGTAGAGGAAGGCTTTAAAATTCGAGCATTTGTAGAATGTACTGCAGTCGGAAGGATTAGGATACAAGCCGTCAGGACGTCCTAAGCAATCAAAAGAGGGCGGAGAAGTAGTTGTTGTGACGTCTATTGGCTGTTCAGTATCGAAAGTAATTGATGGTGGAGTAGTTTGAACAGGAGGAGGTGTCTCTGTTTGTTGTTGGCAAGATGGCACATTCTCCAGATAGTCACATTCAAACTTATCAGGATTGTAAACTAGACCAGCGGGACAGTCGTAGCTATATACAATTCCATTAGAACATATGTAGAATGTCGAACAATTGGAAGGATTTGGGTATAGGCCGTTTGGTTTTCCAGAACAATCGAATGGTTTTTCAGTTGATGAAGGTGGGTCTTCGGTTGAAACCTTGTGTGATTCGGTTGTAGGTTCTGGAGTGGGTTCGGTAGTGACAGGTAGATCTGGAGTTTCAGTGTTAGGATTTTCTGTTGTTTTTGGATTTTCTGTTTCGGAATTGTCAGTTGAGCCAGAATACTCTGTTGTCTCTGGCTTTCTTGCTTCGGGATTTTCAGTTGTTGCTGGATTTTCTGTTTCAGAATTCTCAGTTGTTTCTGGGTTTTCTGTTTCAGGATTTTCAGTTGTTTCAGGGTTTTCTGTTTCAGGGNTTTCAGAATTCTCAGTTGTTTCTGGGTTTTCTGTTTCAGGATTTTCAGTTGTTTCAGGGTTTTCTGTTTCAGGGTTTTCTGTCTCAGGATTTTCAGTTGTTTCAGGGTTTTCTGTTTCAGGATTTTCAGTTGTTTCAGGGTTTTCTGTCTCATGATTGTCAGTTGTTTTAGGGTTTTCTGTCTCAGGATTTTCAGTTGTTTCAGGGTTTTCTGTTTCAGGATTTTCAGTTGTTTCAGGGTTTTCTGTTTCAGGATTTTCAGTTGTTTCAGGGTTTTCTGTCTCATGATTTTCAGTTGTTTTAGGGTTTTCTGTCTCAGGATTTTCAGTTGTTTCAGGGTTTTCTGTTTCAGGATTTTCAGTTGTTTCAGGGTTTTCTGTTTCAGGATTTTCAGTTGTTTCAGGGTTTTCTGTTTCAGGATTTTCAGTTGTTTCAGGACTTTCAGTAGTTGTGGTCTCTTGACATTCAGGAACATTTTCTAGATAATCGCAAACCAAGAAGGCCTGATTGAATACAAGACTTCCTGGACAATGAAATAAGTACGTGTATCCATTAGAACATTTGTAAAAAGTACTACAATCTGTAGGATTTCTGTACAATCCGTTGGGTTTATTAGAGCAGTCAAACAATGGCAAACTTGTCGTTGGGTTGGACGGTGGTGTAGTTTCCTGTTGCGCAGTTGTAGTTCTGTCATCTGATGTACATTGAACATTCTGAGGCCAATCACAAACTTGTACCTTAGCATTGTACATCAATAGGGTTGGACAGCTGTAGAGGAAAGCGTTTCCATTGGTGCATTTGTAAAACGTTGAGCAATTGTTCGGATTCTCATAGTTTCCATCACCTCGACTCTGACAGCTAAACTCTGAAAAAAGTATAATTATAAAATTAAAATAAGTTCAAAATCATTTTCAGGAAATTTTTCTTACCTGCAGCTGCAAATTCTGCATTTATGAAAAGTGAAAATATAGTCAGGACTATAACAATTGTGCCTTTATAATTGCCATAGGGCATCATTTTGANAGTCAGGACTATAACAATTGTGCCTTTATAATTGCCATAGGGCATCATTTTGAGTCGTACAAAATTAAAGATCGTTTAGTTAGTTTGAGATTAATTTGTAAAGTTTAATAAATTGTGAACAAAATGCTTNTTTGAGTCGTACAAAATTAAAGATCGTTTAGTTAGTTTGAGATTAATTTGTAAAGTTTAATAAATTGTGAACAAAATAAAGTATATATACAGAATTAAATGAATTAATGACTGCATTAGCTTGTTGGGATATATTCTCATCTTATCAGTCTAAACGCTAAAACTAAAACAATTCACAGTGAATCTCTTATGAATTGTGATTTCGTAGAAAAAATTCAATTATATCAACAAAATGCATAGGCGTTGCCACAGTCATACAATAATAATTCCGTATTAACGATTTATTACTTTAGTTCCTAACTGGAAATTCTTATCACTAGATTTCGATATCGATGTTAAGTTCAATTCTACAAATCACTTACCAACTTCAAACGTATGTAGACGATGACGCAAAGCGGCCGTTAAGTCTATATTGCCTTATAGGCTTGTACAGGGTGAGTAATCTTTTCTAGTACCCTAGAAAGCATGCTTTCACATGGCGTCATTTTTCCATGTTACCGCGAGGGGGTTTCATATTAAAATTGACAGTCGGCTACGGCAGAATATTGAACGAAATAACCAAAAGCTACAAGTGGGCGGGATTTAGATTGAAAAAAAATGAGAGTGTGGCATATGCTTCGTAAGCAGTCTTCACTTTTTGTCTCAATTGAATTGAATTGAATTGAATTGAATGTAATTTATTTAGGTGTCACAAGAATCATTTTAGATACAAAAATNCAGTCGGCTACGGCAGAATATTGAACGAAATAACCAAAAGCTACAAGTGGGCGGGATTTAGATTGAAAAAAAAATGAGTGTGGCCTATGCTTCGTAAGCAGTCTTCACTTTTTGTCTCAATTGAATTGAATTGAATTGAATTGAATTGAATGTAATTTATTTAGGTGTCACAAGAATCATTTTAGATACAAAAATGTTAATATACTTAGACACCCCCATACGGGACTAAATCTAAAGAGTTAAAAATTAGTATTAGTTTTAGTTTTGTTTATAGTCATACATGACTTTAGAGTTGAAACAGATATTAATTATCAACTTAAGTGTAAATTACATAGTACTTACTTCCTCATAGATAGTAATACAGGAAGTGAATATTGCAGTTAAAAAATAAACTAACTACAATACATTTTAGTTTTGTATCAAATTTCACAAAAACTCAAAATTCCAAAGTCAATCAGTCAATTATAGTGGTATTGATTCATTCGATCGATCATAACATATTTTGCCGCTTTCTCTTTAAATAGGTTAAAGGATGATGGTAAACCTCTATTATGAATTACAAAAGAGTTCCATATGTGAATTGCTCTATAAACAAATGACCTCTTAAAAGTTTCTGATTTGTGTACCAAAGGTTTAAGAGATCCCTCCGATATAGTAGCTCTAGTAGAAACCTTCGGAATTAAATGATCCGATAGATTTTCAATGTAGTCTTGAAAATTCAATAATTTATAGGTTTGGATCAAAGTGTAAAATTGAGATCTTTCTGGAACAGAGTGCATATTGCAACTTTCATAAATATCAAACAGTACCGACTCATTTATATCCAGTAAATTTTCACGGTTAAGAGATGAGTTAAAAATGATGCGCGAACCAAATATCTTCTTCCTAGATTTTGAAAGGGTAGGGAAAAAGAAAGCTATTAAAAGTCTATTGATTTTATTCTGAATGAATTTTAATTTATTGATAGACTGAACAGCCCATACCGCAATACAAAAATCTATATGCGAAAAGACAAAAGCATTTAATAGAATAACAAAAATTTGTTTATTAAAGGACCGTTTTAACCTATTCAGTTTTGCGCAAGAAACTGAAACCTTTTTACTGATATTAGCAAAGTGTAAATCAAAATCAAGAGCTGGATCTAATAACACTCCCAAATATTTAAATGAATTTGTCCTTCTAATCCATTTATTATTATTTTGAAAAAGTGAAGACTTAGTTAAGAAGCATAGTGCAGCAGGGTCATTCCTGGACTTGGTTTTTACTCTCACAGTTAAGTACCAATTAGAATTACAGTATGGCGTATTCGCACAAAAATAAAGCAGAGAAGCAGAGTGAGGGGTCGGGAGGTTCTCTGTTGAGCGAGGTGGAATAGATCCCAAGGTATCATACCCCATTCTCTACTTTGGCTTCATTCACTCAACTATCCACCTCTCACCATCGCCATTATAGAATCGTCTTTCTTAAAAAATAATCCCTTTGATTTGATATCCGCAGATATTGCAAGCAACCACATAGATTGGGAGGAGTTATGGTGAAAGTGAAGAAAGAGGGTACTAAAAAAGATTACTCACCCTGTATGTTCGCCGAAATTAGTACAAGAGGTTAATAAATGTAAAGGAATTTGTCACGGACAGTGTAGCTGTAAATGGTTAGTAACATCAT
The DNA here is from genome assembly GCA_002738285.1 of Holacanthella duospinosa. NCBI lineage: Eukaryota > Metazoa > Arthropoda > Collembola > Poduromorpha > Neanuridae > Holacanthella > Holacanthella duospinosa. Next base: position 156,418 of record NIPM01000102.1, read on the forward strand.
ACGGATTAATACAACTGATGCCAGCAAATTATTTTATGCGATAATACTTGTCGAGCATAATTATTTAAATGAACGATAGGAACGAAAAAAACTATCCGTAGATTAAACCTTATTGTGAAAACATAAATAATAGGATGGAATATCCATGATACTAACATCGCCAAAACCATACCTAATTGAAACATTCGCGGGATTAGATACACTTAAGCTCCAGTGATATCAAGGCTGCAGCTAGCAACAGACAGAAAATCGGTCCGCAGAATGTTTGTTAATAATTTGTGCAGTGTCTGTAGCAAAATTTCGTGCGTCAAGTCTTATCGGATTCTTTTGACGCTAAAGATATTTTTGCTGCATATACATTCAGACAATAAATGGTGCATCCATTCACACATAAACTGTCGAGGAGGGGATGTATGTAACATATTTTCTGTCGCGTCAATATAATTTTTGTATGACTTCGTCTTGGACAACTTACCTTAGTGTACCTTATTTACTATGAGGTGAATGCCGCCACGTAAGAAAAAATTTAGTTTGACAGTTAATTGAATCACAAATAATATTCAGCGGCTTGATTCCAGCCTAGGGTTGCTGAGTGACACACATTACACTGTGCCATTCAAGCTAAGGAAGTTGACTGTGGTTACTGTCTCGATCGTTGTGATTCATTGAGCTACACTAAACATGTAGCACCTGGTATAAGTGTTATTTCTGTTAGTTTTTCAGTCTTTAAGTAGTCCTTTGACAAGGTTTGGACCCAGAGTACCCATATTTCGTTATTAGGCGCCTGGATCCAAGTCATATGATGCAAAATCCCGATAAGGGTTTCCCAGCAGAGTAATATAAATATCAATAGCTCACCCCCTTTCATGTAAAGTAAGTGAGGTTTGTCAAGTAGCATATTTCGTGGGAGCAGAAATACCGAAAGCATGTCCTAAGATGCATGTCCTAAGATAAAGCCTCTTAATCTTTCTTCCCTCTCCTCTTGATTGAGCTAAAGTCAATTATGTCAAACAAACATACCTTTAACTTTATTAAATCAGGGAATTAGTTAGTAAACCGGACATAAATTCAGAATCTGATCAACAATGGGTTTTGATTTTGTTTCACCGTAAATGGTAAAAGCAGACTAGTAAATACGCAAGTGTGATTTATTCATTCTTAATTGAGAAATTTCTTAAAATAATTAAAGAGAAAAATTCATGCAAGAGAATTTGTCATCAGACCCGACTGCCGAATTGAATTCAACTGTACTGTAGGATTTCTTATCAACAGCCAGCCGCCGACTCTTTTTCTTTGTGTTTGTAAGTGTGTGATTTCACATGCGAATCTATATCTTACGATAATGAGTCGATTCAATTTCTGAAAAACAATGCAGCATTGAGCTGCACGGTATTCAATTTGTGCGAATGGCTCAATATATGAGATAGTTGAAATCACATAGTCCGATACAACGAGAACCAAATGCCTTATGTAATGCATCGCCTTCCGGACAGACAAAGCAATTGTATAAATCTCTCCAGCTTCACTGTTCGCGTTGATAATCGTTGTTCAAGGTTACTAAATGAAAGATACGTATACTTTTTTCGCTTTATTCTTCGAAGGTGAATAATGATCTACTGACGGTTTCACCTGGATCCGTCTTCGTTGTGATACACCAATTCCTAGTGATACACGCAATACCAACTCGTCGTATACAATGAATTTGTAAAATAAATTGAATTTTCACTTATGTCTACATGATTTCTATTTAANCTCGTCGTATACAATGAATTTGTAAAATAAATTGAATTTTCACTTATGTCTACATGATTTCTATTTAATGCATAACAACCAATTATTTTTTCATTCCAAGAAATCAACATACAATTAATGAAATCAAATGATTCTAGGTTTCAATTTAGACTGTCTTTGTTATCAGCATTGAACGTAAAGTTAAATTTAACAAATTATATTTAAAGTTACCTTTTTGTTCGAGTCATTAATCGTTTACATTGAGTGATTCATAGCCTAGGACATATTTTCGTTGGTCCAGAATTAGTTTGTGATTAAAGTTAAGTTTAAAAGTCATTCGTTTTCTGTGTAATATATTTTTGAAAATGCTGCCCGCCGACTCCTATNTCATTCCAAGAAATCAACATACAATTAATGAAATCAAATGATTCTAGGTTTCAATTTAGACTGTCTTTGTTATCAGCATTGAACGTAAAGTTAAATTTAACAAATTATATTTAAAGTTACCTTTTTGTTCGAGTCATTAATCGTTTACATTGAGTGATTCATAGCCTAGGACATATTTTCGTTGGTCCAGAATTAGTTTGTGATTAAAGTTAAGTTTAAAAGTCATTCGTTTTCTGTGTAATATATTTTTGAAAATGCTGCCCGCCGACTCCTATCCTTTCTTTTTGAACACCACCAAACCAATCACTAATATACTAATGATTTAGCTTTTTGAATCCTTCCGTGACCTATAAAGGTCAACAAATGTCATAAATATTAATAATTTTAACATTGTCAAATAGGGTATCATTTGAAAGTTCTTGCAAAGTTCAACACGAATAAATTAATGTTTGACCTTTGTGAACTGATTTGTGATCTTTACAGGTCAGGGAAGGTCATAAAATTTATATTTTCCATTATTTCCACAGGTCACAAAAATGGTCAGANTGATCTTTACAGGTCAGGGAAGGTCATAAAATTTATATTTTCCATTATTTCCACAGGTCACAAAAATGGTCAGGGAGCATAAAAGCACTTGGTATTACAAGGGATTTCAAACGATACCACATATCGCTGTTTAAATCAATAATTTATGACATTCCTTAGTCTCCAGAGGTCATAAATTAGGTGTGAGAGCTCAACTAATTTTTTTTTTTTTTTTTTTTTNCTAGTTTGGATATTTCGGCTGAAATAAGGGGCGTCCCAGTCTCAAATCTTAGGATGTATCTTGGGATAGACCAAGGTAGGTGTAATGTTCGCTTTAAGAATTGCTGCTGGACTTTTTCAATTTTCTCGGCGTGTAGAAGACCCCAAATTCCAGCTGCATACGCTGTTGTTGAGTTAATGATTGATGATAGGAGTTTTTTTGTTGAATTTAGCGAGAAGACTTTGGGTAGTTTTAGAGTGTGTAGTGTTGTGGCGGTTGCTGCTAGCCCTCTTGTTGTTGCTTCTTGGGCAGATAGGTTTGCTAGGCCCGACGAGTAGAAAGTAATTCCCAAGTATTTGTAGTCACTTGTTATTTCAACAGGATTACCGTTCCATATAAATTTATCCGTTTTTTTGATCCGTCCTCCTTTTCTAAAAATGACCACTTTTGTTTTCTTCATATTAATTTGGAGGTGTTTCGATTTAAAGAATTTAGATGCTATGTTGATTTTCTCTTGTAGTAGTTCTTGCGATGATGCCACAATTACTAAATCGTCGGCATATAAAAGGCAATGTACCTTACGTCCATTTATGCGGATCCCAAGATTTTCTGTGCACGATATAAATCACAAATCGAGAAGTTACTAGAGGTTGAACAGAGATGGACTGGCAACTTCACCTTGTAATACACCTCTTTCTATTTTAAAATTTTTGGAACGTCCCACTCCACCTTTTACACTCGCCGTAGCTTGCGAGTAAATACTTTTGAAGCTGTTTATGAATTTAGTTGAGACGCCGGCTTCGAAGAGGGTTGACCAGAGGATGCATGGTATGGTGTGTGAAATGNGATCCCTTCTAAAAGACACGTGCTATATTTAGTGTTTAGCTCTTCAATGAAGAGGTTGAACAGAGATGGACTGCCAACTTTACCTTGTAATACACCTCTTTCTATTTTAAAATTTTTGGAACGTCCCACTCCACCTTTTACACTCGCCGTAGCTTGCGAGTAAATACTTTTGAAGATGTTTATGAATTTAGTTGAGACGCCGGCTTCGAAGAGGGTTGACCAGAGGATGCATGGTATGGTGTGTGAACTGCTTTGGCTAAGTCTACAAAACATGCATATAGTTTTTGTAGTTTGAGAAGTTGGACTTGGATCATGGCCGTTGGTACAAAAATGTGATCCAGTGTGCTTCTACCTTTTTGGAATCCAGCTTGGTATTCCGAAACTGTTTCTTTTCATCCATCGTAGGAGTCTTTCATTTAGTATCGTGGTGAAGAGTTTTAGGATGGTATTGAGGAGCGAGATTGGACGATAATTAATTGGTTCAGTTTTGTCCCCATCTTTATAGATAGATAAGATAAGGGTCTCGCTCCAGTCTTTTGATGTTAATCCTTTAGAGTAGACTAAATTGAATTCTTTTGTGAGTCTTTCGACAGCCTTTGTAGAAAAAAGTTTCCAAATTTCATTTGGGTTATTGTCTGGTCCCGGGGCTTTTTCCCTTTTTAATTTTTTCATTGCAATCCTGACTTCGAAGATGTTGATTTCGCTGTCGAGATGTATGTCTGTCTGATTTGTCATTTTGTTGAGAGGCATCGCAATCAATTTTGACTTTCTTGAAAGGTATGGCTAAAGTGTTTGAACCATTCTTTTTGGTTAATTGTGTTTTGATGGAAGTTTTNTTGACTTTCTTGAAAGGTATGGCTAAAGTGTTTGAACCATTCTTTTTGGTTAATTGTGTTTTGATGGAAGTTTTTCGGTTTTAACGATTTTATTGAGTTCCAGAATTCTGAAGGGTTTTTGAGGTTTAGAAATTTTTGTTCGATTTTTTCTTGGTATTGTTTTGATTTGATCTTGCATATTTGATTGTATTCTTTCTTTTTGCTTAGGTAGTTTTCGGTTTTCTGTTGGTTCTCCGTTGAGTTAGTGTTCCTTCTAAACTTTCTTAGTGCATTGTTCATAAGGTAACGGGCTGAACGGCATTCTTTATCGTACCATCTCGGTTTTGTTATTAATTTTGTGTCAAGCGGTATATTCTTTATTTGTTTTGTGACAGTAATTTCTTTAATTGTCTTCGTGAGTTGTTTAAAGTAATCTGTGACGTCACACTTTGGGTCCAGAAGCTCTAATTTGGCATTTAACTTTTTTGAATATTGTATTTTTTCTGGTGTGGTTGGAACTTTCAGTTGTGGAAGGTCTTGCTTCTTCCTGTTGTAGGATGAGGTCGGCTTCTGGAATAAGTTTACACATATTGGAAAATGGTTTGATTGTGATATTTCTACAACTGTGAATGCGGAAATATATTCTTCCATTTGGGTTGTATGAAGAATGAGGTCAATCGTGCTTCTTCCTCCATTGGCATCACTAATAAATGTAATCATGCCTGTTTTGTCTCCTTCAAGATAACCGTTGCCAATGTTTAGACCTGTCTCGTTGCATAGGTCGAGGAGGAATTGACCTCTTGCGTTCGTAGTGCTATTTTCAGAATTTCTTTTCCCTCCCATTATTGAGTTGTGTGCTCCTATTCTGCCATTCATATCTCCCATGACCAAAATTTTGTTGCTATTCAGTGAGAGTTCACTGATTGTGCGAAACATGTCATTTAGTTCGGTGTTGTATACTTTGTTCTGAGAGATGTACATTAGTACAATTATAAACGGAGGGACNTCATGCCTGTTTTGTCTCCTTCAAGATAACCGTTGCCAATGTTTAGACCTGTCTCGTTGCATAGGTCGAGGAGATATTGACCTCTTGCGTTCGTAGTGCTATTTTCAGAATTTCTTTTCCCTCCCATTATTGAGTTGTGTGCTCCTATTCTGCCATTCATATCTCCCATGACCCAAATTTTGTTGCTATTCAGTGAGAGTTCACTGATTGTGCGGAACATGTCATTTAGTTCGGTGTTGTATACTTTGTTCTGAGAGATGTACATTAGTACAATTATAAACGGAGGGACGTTATATATTGTGGCGGATTGAATTTCGCGAAGACTGGATGACGTCATTTGTATGATCTCGAAGTTTTGGTGAAGATTATTTTTCCATCCTACTATAATTTTTCCGTATGGTCCTCCTCTGGGATTTTGCTTTGCTNAGTTTTGGTGAAGATTATTTTTCCATCCTACTATAATTTTTCCGTATGGTCCTCCTCTGGGATTTTGCTTTGCTAGAATTACTATTTTTTTGTATTCATTAAGGAGGTGGTGGTTGAATTCCGTCGCTTTACTCATTGTTTCGGTGAGACAAAAAATANTTTTTTTGTATTCATTAAGGAGGTGGTGGTTGAATTCCGTCGCTTTACTCATTGTTTCGGTGAGACAAAAAATAGATGGGTTCGCTTTAGGCAGTTCCTTGTAGAAAAGTTGGTCTTTATTGTTAATACCTGTTATATTGTAGTGAAATATTGATATTGAGTTAGGAATGTTGGGGATTGTTCTGATATTGGTGTTTTATTTGTTATTCATTAGGATGTCAATTTCTCAGGATTGAGAAATGTTTTGACTGTTATTTTGGTTCATCGATTCCCTAGTTTTCTTCCTTATTGAGTCCTGGTATCCATCTGTGCCCGTTATTTAGGCAAACATTNGGTTCATCGATTCCCTAGTTTTCTTCCTTATTGAGTCCTGGTATCCATCTGTGCCCGTTATTTAGGCAAACATGTTAAAACGTGTTGCAATAGTAGAAAATTTCGCATCCTCAATGTCAAACGTAATAAAAACAAGATAATACAGTTANGGTTCATCGATTCCCTAGTTTTCTTCCTTATTGAGTCCTGGTATCCATCTGTGCCCGTTATTTAGGCAAACATTTTAAAACGTGTTGCAATAGTAGAAAATTTCGCATCCTCAATGTCAAACGTAATAAAAACAAGATAACACAGTTATCAAATTATTTATTACATAAATAATAAGGATTATATACAATAAATTAAAGATAATGTAATTGATTAATATCAATTACTTCAAATTAGTTTTGCATNTAATATCAATTACTTCAAATTAGTTTTGCATCTTACATATTGTAAGATTTTTAAGAAAATTTGTAAGAAATTTAAAAAAAATATTATTATTTAACAATCATAATTTAAAAATGTTAAACATATCATTTACCTTTAACTAGAGCAAATCTTTGCTCTAGTTCGTCGGTGCCTTGCTGGATCAACTCCATAGCAATGTTTTCAACCACTAAAGTTGTATTTTGCTGCTCCACTGCAGCAAGTTCGTTTTGTGTTGTTAGAAGACGATAGTGGATATATTCGATTGTAGATTTTGCATCTCGAATTTCTTGGTCTGAAATAAAAAAAGATAATCAGACTAAATAAAAATTATAATAAATTAGTCATAATAGCTTGTACTGTACCTTTAGCAAGAGAAATGTCTTTCTCTTGCTGCACCAGCTCGTTGGCGTGGTGAAGTAGTCCCTCGGAGTGGGCAAGCTCAGCAATCTAAAATAAAAATAAAAATAATTGTTTCATTAAAAAATTGGTTAAAAATAATTATTAAAATAAGACTTACCTTCTCNATGTCTTTCTCTTGCTGCACCAGCTCGTTGGCGTGGTGAAGTAGTCCCTCGGAGTGGGCAAGCTCAGCAATCTGAAATAAAAATAAAAATAATTGTTAGTAATTTTTTAACCAATTTTTATTAATAATTTTATTCTGAATGGTTCTCATCCAAAGCTAATCGGAAATCGATGAGCGTTGAAGTGAGAGTGTCAAATAGCTCAACAGTCACAAAGTGGTAATCCGTGTTATTCATCCTTATTGTCGTAGGCTTGATGACACTTGTAGAAAACATCGTGGTTTATTTGAATTTGATGTTTGTTCATGAAGTTGAAGCTAAATTGATGTGATGAATTTTGAAAAAAAAACTAAGTCATTTTATACCAAAATTTTAAGGGTAAGGTTGCCATGAACTTGACAATGCTCAAAGGTCTCAAAGTTTAAGGTCTCACAGTTTAAGGTCTCAAAGATTAAGGTCTCAAAGTTTAAGGTCTCAAAGTTTAAGGTCTCTCCAATGCCCTAAAAACATACTCTCTGAATTCCATTTTTAAGATCTTAGCCATGTTAGACATAGTTCCTATACACATATAGGCATATATTCAGAATCTTTACGCTTCTGAACCTCGATTGTTATCCAAATGTCATAAAAAATCAAAACATGTTATTTGATTCTCAGACAATATTTTTTACGTTTCTGAAGGTCGATGTGAGACATGAAAACAATTGGTTTTACTTTGGTTATCCAAATGTCAAAAAATCAAACATGTTTGATTTTCAGACAATATTTTTTACGTTTCTGAAAGTCGATGTGAGATATAAAAACAAGTGGTATTACTAAAAAGTTTCTTATTTGATTTTAAGCGTTAACGCTTCACCAAACTCTTCGTTACAATAATTTGTGTGCAATTGAAAATTTTTAAAATACAAACAAAAGTTAATATCAACTTATTGTGTAAGTCATATTTATTTCATTTCCATAAACCAAAACAATGTTCATGGGAATAATAACCATTGAATTATCTTAAGAGAAAGCTAAANTATTACTAAAAAGTTTCTTATTTGATTTTAAGCGTTAACGCTTCATCAAACTCTTCGTTACAATAATTTGTGTGCAATTGAAAATTTTTAAAATACAAACAAAAGTTAATATCAACTTATTGTGTAAGTCATATTTATTTCATTTCCATAAACCAAAACAATGTTCATGGGAATAATAACCATTGAATTATCTTAAGAGAAAGCTAAAAAATAAAAAAATTGTTGGGGACAGCCGTGTTAGACATAGTTGCTCATCAAGTCCACCTATTGAATATAAGGAAAACTAAATATTAAACAGGAAAATACGCAGTTTAAAAAAAATTTTATTAAGGAACTCTTATTACCCCATACCCTTAAGTATGGGCATTGTGGAATGAGTAATTTTTTTTTCTATTAAAAAAAAATTTTTTTTCATAACTTTTTTTTTCTGCCGATAACATTTGGCATTTTCACAATTGGCACACTTTGTGATGAATTAATTAATCAAATTTCACAATTACCACCAAAAAGAATTTTATGGNTACCCCATACCCTTAAGTATGGGCATTGTGGAATGAGTAATTTTTTTTTCTATTAAAAAAAAATTTTTTTTTCATAACTTTTTTTTTCTGCCGATAACATTTGGCATTTTCACAATTGGCACACTTTGTGATGAATTAATTAATCAAATTTCACAATTACCACCAAAAAGAATTTTATGGTAGTTAATGGGTATTANAATTAATCAAATTTCACAATTACCACCAAAAAGAATTTTATGGTAGTTAATGGGTATTACGGTTACATGTTAAACAGGTTACCTAGCATGTACCCGTTAACTGCCATGGACAAGTATACAAGTTTTTTTTTTCGTCCCATATTAAGCCACTAAAACATCCCTACAAAAGTTGTTCCCATTAGTGAGATAAACTTTTNTTTTTTTCGTCCCATATTAAGCCACTAAAACATCCCTACAAAAGTTGTTCCCATTAGTGAGATAAACTTTTTTCCCCATAAAGATTTTCTCCGCGGTCAACCATTCTAGAAATTTTTAGACAAATGAATTTCGAATCAAAAATTTTTTCCCGCGTTTTTTTTCATCATATATTAAGACACTAAAGCATCTCTTCAAAAGTTATTCCCATTAGTGAGATAAACTTTTTTCATCCTTGAAAANATATATTAAGACACTAAAGCATCTCTTCAAAAGTTATTCCCATTAGTGAGATAAACTTTTTTCATCCTTGAAAATTTTTTCTGCAGTCAACCCTTCCAGAAATTTTCAGAAAAAATGAATTCTGGATCGAAATTTTTTCCCCCCATGTTTTTTAATTTTTTTCGTCCGATATTAAGCCACTAAAACATTTCTACAAAAGTTATTTCTATTATTTAAATAAAAAAACTGTTACCCACAAAATTTTTTCTGTGGTCAATCTTTCCAGAAATTTTTGGACAAAATGTATTTCGGATNATATATTAAGACACTAAAGCATCTCTTCAAAAGTTATTCCCATTAGTGAGATAAACTTTTTTCATCCTTGAAATTTTTTTCTGCAGTCAACCCTTCCAGATATTTTCAGAAAAAATGAATTCTGGATCGAAATTTTTTCCCCCCCATATTTTTTAATATTTTCGTCCGATATTAAGCCACTAAAACATTTCTACAAAAGTTATTTCTATTATTTAAATAAAAAACTGTTACCCACAAAATTTTTTCTGTGGTCAATCTTTCCAGAAATTTTTGGACAAAATGTATTTCGGATNAAAAAACTGTTACCCACAAAATTTTTTCTGTGGTCAATCTTTCCAGAAATTTTTGGACAAAATGTATTTCGGATCGAAATTTGTTTGATATTTTTTATAGATTCCACCAACTTCAATATCAGAATGAATACAAGACTGCTAGATTATTCATCCAGCGATGAGTCTGAATTGTATGATTTAGATGAGACGAGATATAGTAGTAGTGACATTGAAGATGAAATAACTGCTGAACACTTTCGTGGTAGATTTTGTTCATTTTGCAAGATAAATTTTATCTCTGTTGCTGAGCTGCAGTGTCATCTATCAAATTCTCACAGACTATTATCATAAGTTTCAAATATTGAATCAAACTGGCAAAGGCGTAAGAAGGAATGGCGATTTAAATATCGAGCATGTAAGATCAGTAGTCGAGAACACTTACGAAGAATACAAAGTTGATTTATCAAATCAAATACCAATCACCATAAATTAAGTCTTCCGACGAATGAAACGTTTTCTATGTCAGTTAATGAAAAGAGAACTAGAAACAAAGTAAAATTTAAAGATCCAGTTTGTAGCGAATTTACATTTCGAAAAAGCCAATGCGGACGGCCAAAAAACATTATTTTTTATAAAATTATTTTATTTTTTTAAAAGTATTTTTTATTTGGAATTAATCATGATATTGACTTTTCGTTTGTTTACACAAAGGGTCTTCTTGAATTCAAAAACAGAATAGAAAGTTACACAAACATGGCATCATCCTTTGTGTTTATAACAGTAGTTGATTTGATAATTACTATTGTTGAACATAAAAATTTTATTGGCGGCAGTTGTGTGGAATCATATCCAGAACTTCTGAAGCGAAAAAAACGCCAATCTATATGATGTACCTTTGTTTTAAACGAGCAGTCCATCTACATCCAAAATTTAGACCACCATTTCCGCGTACAGCTAAACTAAAAAAGAAACTACTGAATAGTGTCTCCAATTATGAACAGTTGTTTGTAAATTCATCAATAGATTGGACTGGAATTAACTTCCCTTTCAGTTTATCTCAGCTTAAACGATTTGAATCAAACAATCCTACTATTGGTCTATGCATAATAGCCTTTGACCCAAATTACTCCTTAACTATTCCAAAATCAAAAAGCTCTAGGAGTCATGTGGACGATGTTATTGATTCTGTAGTAAATACACAATGTGTCAACGGAAATTATTTGGGAAACATACAACTCAATGTTACAGACAATACTGTAGAAAATATACAACCCGATAGTATAGATTCTATCTCACATGATCCTAACAGACGACAGAGAAACGTCGAATTACTTGAAAAATTTCGAAACAAATGTTATACGCTTTACACATGTAAAGAAGAAAGAGAAATTCAAATTGATTTGCTTATGTATTTGGGAGAACATCATAACCATTTTCTGTATATACAAAATATGCATGGACTGTTGTTTAGAAACCAAGGTTATTACGCAACAGAAGTTTGTCGCTTCTGTTTGCAAGCTTTCAACATTCGTAACTATGAATCACACAAGGAAGCTTAATGCTTTCTGCACTTAATACAGTTCGTTCGTTTCTTGATTTCCTCTAGATTTCCAGTTTTATTCCGGAAGTGAGTTTTCTTGTTTTCATAAACACCTGTTGAATATGCGGCTGACTGGGGTCGTGATTTCCTGGGATTCTCAACTTCCGTTTTTAATTCTNTTTTCTTGTTTTCATAAACACCTGTTGAATATGCGGCTGACTGGGGTCGTGATTTCCTGGGATTCTCAACTTCCCTTTATAATTCCTTTTTTTCTAAGTCTTGACAATAACATGGACATAGATTGGGTAGCTTCTGGAACTGAATCCCAAGCCCTCTTAAACGCTGTAAAATTATTTAGCAAGGCACTTACAATTTTTGTGATGACTGCAGTCTCATCAAGTTTCACTCCAATTTCACTTAAGCAACGTGCGAGTACCTCGATTTCCCTGTATGCCTCCACTACTATGGATTGATCCGGTTCAATCGTGTATTTGTAAAATAAACATAGCTAAGGGTTAGAAAGGGCCTTTGATAGAATTAGAAACTGTACTATCAGTATTTGTAAAACTCGTGATTGTAGCATCTTCTTTTCCAACAATTTTTAATTTATGAAACATGATTGATGTAATACATTAAGGGTCAAATTATACTTAATTTTTGCTAAAGAGATGGATTGCTTGCTTGGTTCTTTGAGAATTTCCCCTTTCTCTCTCGGAGAAAGTAATTTTTTCGGCTGGGTTTGGGTTTCTGCCAAGATTTTTTTAGTTATTTCTGAACTCTGCTCTTCCAATCCTCATTTCAATTTTAGGATTTGACATCTTATTTAGCACATGTGCTTCAACCTGACCTTTTTCAAATGAAGTTAAAACTTTCCCCTTGGTTTGATGGTCTAAATTATTTAAATCACAGAAATTTTGATGAGGAGTCCATATTCTAAAGCCCATAGTTTGAAATAACTGACTTACGATATTAAATTCTCACGAAACAATTGAGGAAACAGGAAACTAATGTGTGTATACTTACAGTTTTGGAACCTCTTTCTCTCACTTTCTCCTGCCTAAAATTAAAATCGCATCTGTAACTTTAGTTTTAATCAAAGTTTCTCTTTGAGAAAATTCTATTGATTATATTTAAAGTGTATAAATATTTGATGACTTCGATAAAAATTATAGTAATTGAAATCTGAAAAAAATAGCTGGGCTTTTAGTTTTGGAACAAACTGTACAAGGACAACTTAGGCATGCTGGAGGAACTGAGCTGAAATGATAGCCTACCCTGAATGGAAAAGTTAAGCTGAAATGACATCAGAAAACAGTTTTCAGTTGCTGTTTCAGTCTGAGGGGTATTCAGAACTAGCGAAACTGAATTCCATTTTGTTGTCTTATCATACATTTACTAAAATTTATGTCACACTCTCTCTATTTCAACATTGGAGAAAGTGTGCAGTTACTTTTGGTAGGAACTCGAAATATAATTGTCAATAAAATTATTAGTTTGGAGTTGGTGCACGAATGTTTCAGTCTCCGCAAACTGCGCACATTTGCAGAGATTTCGCTATGACTCAGCAGAAAGAAACGGGTCTCACTCAATCCAGGACATGAAATGTTTTTTCAGCTCTTGCTGAAAGACAGGAGTTTTTCTGTTCTTTTCCGCTTTGCTTGAAAACTCAAAAAGTTAAGCAGAGCAGAATTTGTAAAAATTTCCCTCTAATTTGCCTTAAAATGTTTAAAAAATTCTTGCTAAAATCTAAATAAAAACGATTCTTCAGAATTATAAATATCAAAAAATAACAATTTTATTGGATTCACATTATAATCGAATAAAGTTATGGATTGTTTCTTCAGTTATGTGTTCAAAGTCGGTGTCATGGACAAATACCTGTGGCAGTCTTGAAATTAGCTAAATGTTTTTAGTGAAATTTGAAAAAAAAATTTTCAAAGATAGCGTTTAAAAAAACATTTCACCAAAATCTGAAAAAATCTTTCGTAAGACATTAAAAAATACTGAAAATCTTTTAAATAATTTAAAAATCTTTCCTTATTCGTCATGGAATTCCGTTGATGGGACGATAAATAAGACCCGAGACATGTGCATATGAATAAGTTCATTAGCAAGATTTGAGTAAGAATCTACAGAGTGAATGAATAATGGTTACCTAGAGATCCTCACTCCACCGGACCTTTATGTGTCACCTACCATAAATCGGCATCAGAAATTTATTTATTTCTTAACTAAATCTAGCAGCTACATCTAAAGATCTAAATCTAGAACATTAGATCTAAATCTAGATCATTTGTTCAAAGTGACCACCGTCCATGTCTAGACAATGATTAATTCGTTCATAAAAACCACGTCGGACNATGTGCATATGAATAAGTTCATTAGCAAGATTTGAGTAAGAATCTACAGAGTGAATGAATAATGGTTACCTAGTGATCCTCACTCCACCGGACCTTTATGTGTCACCCACCATAAATCGGCATCAGAAATTTATTTATTTCTTAACTANGATTCACATTATAATCGAATAAAGTTATGGATTGTTTCTTCAGTTATGTGTTCAAAGTCGGTGTCATGGACAATACCTGTGGCAGTCTTGAAATTAGCTAAATGTTTTTAGTGGAATTTGAAAAAAAAATTTTCAAAGATAGCGTTTAAAAAAACATTTCACCAAAATCTGAAAAAATCTTTCGTAAGACATTAAAAAATACTGAAAATCTTTTAAATAATTTAAAAATCATTCCTTATTCGTCATGGAATTCCGTTGATGGGACGATAAATAAGACCCGAGACATGTGCATATGAATAAGTTCATTAGCAAGATTTGAGTAAGAATCTACAGAGTGAATGAATAATGGTTACCTAGAGATCCTCACTCCACCGGACCTTTATGTGTCACCTACCATAAATCGGCATCAGANTACTTAATAGATCATTTGTTCAAAGTGACCACCGTCCACGTCTAGATAATGATTAATTCGTTCATAAACACTACATCGGACATTTTGTAGCATTTGTGGGTTTTCATTTATGGTGGCAACAAAGGTTTCAATCCTATTCTTGAGCTGCTCTATGTTTACTGGGCGAAGTGAGTTGAAAACGATGCTTTACAAATAACCCCAAAAGATCTGGGTACCGATAGCGATATTTGATCAAAATCAGTCGAAGGATAGGCGGTACTCCCATTTAGTTAAAACAAGGACAACAAAATAAAAACAATAATTCTTTGATATTTTGTGTTTTCTAAAACTTTCGACTAAATGATTCTTTGGTTTAAATGTAACAACATGTGATGTTATAAAATAAACAAAATTCTGNTAAATTCTGACACCGATTTATGGTGGGTGACACAGAGAAAGGTCCGGTGGAGCGAGGATCTCTAGGTAGCTCTTATTCACTCACTCTGTACATCTTACTATACACAACACAACCAAAGTCGCCTTATGTGACGTGAGGTTCATTGTAATCCTTTATGCCTAACATAAAGTCTTAGGTTGTTATGAAGAAAATCACCAATCGAGTTATCAGCTTCATTAACAATTTCAATTGTATTCAATTGGTTTCATGTACGTAATGGCCAAAGTCAAAAACAAAAATGTGTACTTATAACAGCTGACCNTGGTGGGTGACACAGAGAAAGGTCCGGTGGAGTGAGGATCTCTAGGTAGCCCTTATTCACTCACTCTGTACATCTTTATACACAACACAACCAAAGTCGCCTTATGTGACGTGAGGTTCATTGTAATCCTTTATGCCTAACATAAAGTCTTAGGTTGTTATGAAGCAAATCACCAATCGAGGTATCAGCTTCATTAACAATTTGAATTGTATTCAATTGGTTTCATGTACGTAATGGCCAAAGTCAAAAACAAAAATGTGTA
Source organism: Holacanthella duospinosa (assembly GCA_002738285.1). NCBI lineage: Eukaryota > Metazoa > Arthropoda > Collembola > Poduromorpha > Neanuridae > Holacanthella > Holacanthella duospinosa. The sequence continues at coordinate 171,960 of NIPM01000102.1, forward strand.
CTTATAACAGCTGACCCATGCAGTTTACTAACGCAAACATTAAATTTTTGTTCTTTCGCTTTTGCCATAACCATATGCTGCGTCTGAAACCCAAACAACAATTGATATTTCTAATCAGCTGGTGATAGTGTTTAATTATTGTGGGAGTTTTCAGTGTACAGAAGAGTCTTTTGTTTTTTTCTCTTTCGAAGAATGTTCACTAAACGGACAGAACTTCTCTTATCAACGACTGAAACATCAACCTCTTCAGTTAGTTATGAATCTATAACCTCGAACAAGGTAGCTGTGAGGGATTTATGCGATTATCAACTTGTCCGTGTGTCGGTCACACATGTATCATTTCAGCAACCAAATGCCTATGCTTCTTACAACCATTCCCTTTTGATTCTTAGTGCATATTAATGTTGCATTTTTCCATAATTACCAGCCACGTTATTGCTTCTATTTGGTATTTTGATTTTACTCAAAATATATTTTCCCATCGTGGCAGCCAAACGTAATGTTGATGGAATGAATAAAGTAGCGGCTATATGTACTTTACCTCCAACTAACTTTCCGATACTAATCTGATCATATTTTCGTATTATACGCTATGCTCCTAAAGTACTCTTCACTTTTTGAATCCAATTGAAACAAAAAGTGAAGACTACTTAAGGAACATATGCACAACTTAACTTTATCCCTTAAAATACAAACGAAAAACTTTCGATGCTACTGAAAGTATTGTTAATAGAAACAATTATCCAAATTGTGCCTTCGTTTGATCGTTCAATCATTTCTTAAGCATATTTTCAGAGGATCCTTACTAAAGTTTTTGCTGACGATATTACTACTACCAATATCACTTGCGAAGAGGCCGATGTTGAAAGTGTAGAATTCAAAATCGGCTTTTTCTAAAGTTGTATGTACTGTAGAGAACCTGGTATCTGTACTTTGAATCTACTCCAGCATTCGATACCAAATGAATATTTTTTTTTCCTTTAGGATACCACCAAAACTTTGGATTCATTATATCAGTAGAGAATCAATTTTTACCTCCGCTTCATGTTTCAATGCTTGCCTAATCACATTTTCAATTTGTTACAACTAAATATTCCCAATGCAACTCGCTCTTGCTTCTCTAAAGTTTACCTTGCATCCACATCGTTCTTGCTCGAACACCTGAAAAGGTTGATGGACCACAACTTTCCGCCTCATTTCCGACAAAGTGTATAGGTGACACTAACCATACTGTCAAATAAGCGTAACTTTTTGTTGATGCTATGATAAGAGAAGCAGCTATCTAAGTTTTGCCCATACTTGAGATCGATGTGTAGGCATATCTTACTATTATCCGAACCAAATTTTAGGTTGACTTTTATAAGAAAAGCAAGCGTCTATATTTTCCTCCACTTGAATTTTTTATTTTATTTTAGTTGCAACAAATATTTTAGGTGTGGTCTCTTGCCGATTTTCTCTAACCTGAAATTTTTCTTTTTCTAGCACTCTTCCCTTATCCGTTTGCCGCCATTCTTATCTTGTTTCTCTTGCTTCTCTTATGGTGTTCGCCTATGCTGTTGAATTCCCTTCGAATTCTCAATTCCCTGTGTCCACGGTTGTCAAGAGTTACTATCTATTTTTATAACTTAATCAACAACTCTCTGCTTTTGAAGTTCATTCTGGCTGCTGGGTCTGTAGAATCAACTGGGCTTTGTGGTATACTTATTTTTAACTTCTTTGACCATTTCTCAATTATCGAATATTGCGATTACCGCTTTCAAAGAGAGTTCCGAAAAAATAATAAGTTATACGGTTAGAAAGTCTTAATTGAATTTTGCACATCTATTCTTAGGAATTGCTCATTTACCTAGAACGGGCTGCGTTACCGAACGAAGCTGGGCGTTGTTTTTGCTATTCGTGAAGCGAATTACTTTGACTACTGTTGGCCGGGATTGCAGCAATTGATACGTCAATCGAACAGAAACATTCAGATTAGGAATCTGACATCAACGGTGGTCAACAACCTAAGCAAAAAAAGAATGAAAACCTAAAAGAAACCTAAAAAAATCTAAAGAAGACTTAACAACCTAAAGTATAAAGAAAACCTAAAAAAATATAAAAAACNAAAGAAACCTAAAAAAATCTAAAGAAGACTTAACAACCTAAAGTATAAAGAAAACCTAAAAAAATATAAAAAAAGACCTAAAAATTTAAAGAAAACCTAAAGGAAACATAAAGAAAACCTACACAAAACCTAACAAAACGACAAAACCTAACAAAACAAGAAAACCTAAAGAAAACCTATAAACTTAAACCAAAAAATCTAAAGGAAAACCAAAACAACAAAACCTAAAAAAATCTGAAGGAAATTAAAAAAAAATCTAAAGAAAACCTAAAAAAAGTCTAAAAAAGACCTTAAAAANGAAGACCTAAAAAAATTTAAAGAAGACCTAACAAATCTAAAGAAACCCTAAACAAAACCTAACAAAAACCTAAAGAAAACCTCAGTGAAACAAAAATCTAAAGGAAAACCTAAAAAAAACTAAAGAAATCCTAAAAAAAAAAATCAAAAAATTCCTTTAAAAAAAACCTAAAAAATCTAAAGAAAACCTAAAAAAGTCTAAAGAACTAAAAAATTTTAAAGACCTAACAAATCTAAAGAAAACCTAAAGAAAACCTAACAAAAACCTAAAGAAAACCTAACAAAAACCTAAAGAAAACCTAACAAAAACCTAAAGAAAACCTAAAGAAAACAAAAAAGGTCTAAAGGAAAACCTAAAAAAACTAAAGAAATCCAAAAAAAAAAATCAAAAAAATCCTTAAAAAAATAGCTAAAAAATCTTTTTTAAATTCTAAAGAGTACCTTGAGAAATCGTATCCTCTGTTTACCCATCGCATTGCTTAAACTAAAAAAAAATGGGNAAATTCTAAAGAGTACCTTGAGAAATCGTATCCTCTGTTTACCCATCGCATTGCTTAAACTAAAAAAAAATGGGAAAAAAATTTGTTTTAAATTTAAAATTTTTTTTTAAATCGACTTCACCGCCAACTATGGATGTCAGGTTCGTAATTTGCGTAAAATTTCTGATCGATTGAATTATCACTTATTGACCAGTACCTACCTGACCAGTGCCTTTTAGTAAGTCATACTAAAAAANTCTGATCGATTGAATTATCACTTATTGACCAGTACCTACCTGACCAGTGCCTTTTAGTAAGTCATACTAAAAAATTTTTTTTTGGCACATAATTCTAAATTTTTTTTTGGCACATAATTAAATTTTATGCAAAATTTGAATTGACCGCCAACAATGGATGTCAGATCTACATTAAATTTTCAGTTGATTGACTTATCACTTACCCGAATTCCAGAGAGAGGAGTTATTCTGCAAATAAGGCAAACTTTTTTTTCTGATATTCAGAGGAACTTCAACTGTCCGGAATTTAGAAATTCAGTTCGAGAACATCGTAGTAAATTGTTGCATGTCGCAGAGATGCTAGTCTAAGTTACTGAAGCAGTGGAAATTCGAATTAGATAGAGTAACAAACTTGTTTCTTGTTTAACTAAAGCATAGTTATTTTATTTTTAGACATCGACATATCCGCTTGTGTCTGGGAAATTAGGGAAAGACAATCCGGGGCTAATAAATCATGTCAGGATTTCAACGAGATGAAGATCAAAACCAAAGTAGCACATCGTAAGTTAAAACAAAACTGGACATATGACCGTAGCAGTTGTTTATCCTATCGGATTGTGTNTGTTTAACTAAAGCATAGTTATTTTATTTTTAGACATCGACATATCCGCTTGTGTCTGGGAAATTAGGGAAAGGCAATCCGGGGCTAATAAATCATGTCAGGATTTCAACGAGATGAAGATCAAAAACAAAGTAGCACATCGTAAGTTAAAACAAAACTGGACATATGACCGTAGCAGTTGTTTATCCTATCGGATTGTGTNCAAAGTAGCACATCGTAAGTTAAAACAAAACTGGACATATGACCGTAGCAGTTGTTTATCCTATCGGATTGTGTAATTGAATTTGAAGTAATTGAGAGCAAGCAGTTTTGATCAATCCTAAAGTATTTGGGGCATATATATATTGAATTAGTAGCGATGGATTTATACTTTGGTTTCGTCCTGCTACTGTCGGAGAATTGGTCAAATAATTCATAATTTTTTAATACATTTTTAACTCCGACAGAGGGCCGAGACTCAAATACATGTGTGTAAATAAATGAGCCAAGCCATTCCAATGTCTACGATTGGTCGATGGTCTGCCAAAGTGTAAATCGGATATAAATTAATATTCTCGGGTAATGTTTTCTGCTCAACTCATGTGTGAATAAGATATTTCTTGAATTCGAGTTATGTGAATATCACGTCGGGCATCTTTTGTGTTTCAGGTGGTGGAAAATTGGTCTCGGGATAGGTGCTGCTGTAGGTGTCGCTTGGGTTGCATATGAAGGATACTCCTATGAAAAAGAAAGGCTTGAGAATAATAAAACATGTGAAAATTTATTTGTCTCCGTCGAAGAATTAATAGACAGCGATGAGCTTGAGGATGGAGATTTGATTGAAATCCAAAGATTAGGTTACCAGCACTGGGCTGTATACGTTGGAAAAGGAAGAGTTGTCCATGTCATCAACAATGGAAAAATCAAGCTTGACAACCTCAGAGAAGTTGCCGCTGGACATCTATGTCGATTGAATCGGCATATGCCCGCAGCCATACGCCGTGAGCTAGAACCAAGAGCCTCACGTGAATACATCGTTTCTTATGCTTTACAGCAAGTTGGCAGAACAATTGCTTATGATGTCAAATACAATAATTGCGAACATTTCGCCACTGAGTGTTTCTATGGTACTGGCTTTAGTGAGCAAGAGATCAATTTGGACAGGAATTCTACAATATGTGGATCTGCAAGGTTTGGAGCTTCATCAGTCCAATACGAATAAAAAGTAATCATACATTGTATTGAGACGCGCGCTCTTCCGAATTTGGAAGATAATTTGAAGTATGGAGCAGGGATTAAAAAACTCAGAATGTGTTGCAAACAATGGGTAAGGAGAACATCTATAATTCTATTTAATATATCAAACTAAATCCCCACAATTGGTTACATGTAGATGAAATTTTAGAAAANAACATCTATAATTCTATTTAATATATCAAACTAAATCCCCACAATTGGTTACATGTAGATGAAATTTTAGAAAAATAGGTTATTAGTTTCTTTTCCAAACAGTTATTGGGACACTGTACATTGTAACCAGGGTGTATAAAAAACAATGTTTTTTTCAAAAAAAACAAAACAAACGTTTTTTTTGTTTAAAACATGTTTNACATCTATAATTCTATTTAATATATCAAACTAAATCCCCACAATTGGTTACATGTAGATGAAATTTTAGAAAATAGGTTATTAGTTTCTTTTCCAAACAGTTATTGGGACACTGTACATTGTAACACAGAATGTTTTAAATGAATTACCACTTTTCAAGAATTAATATTAATAAAATGAATGAATCAACTCGTGGTGTCATTGGATCATTTCACCGCTGTAAAATAATAAGGCGAAATGGTGACCAAGTGCATAAGTAACAACGGTTGTTGACCTTTCCTTCATGTTACCATTTTGCTAAGCTCGATAAATATTCGATTGACATTAGTAACCGCTGTGTCTGAGCAAAGGCAAACAAGGAAAGGCAACAAATATTCTGTGTTTCACCGAATAGTTTTTGCATTGGAATGATATAGGACAATACGGATTAATCCAACCGTTGAATTGGTTGTTAAAAGTGGTACTTTGCTTTAAACTGAACGTTGGTGTACTTGTCCACTAGAGTTATGATTACCAGGGTGATTTTAGGTTGTTTGTTGTCGCTTCGCTTTATAGGGTGGAGACATTCCCATCTCTATAACATTACGCGAAAAGTTCAAAGATACGGGACCTTTTCTGCAAAATCTTTCAAACCTCTGATTCACAGGTTTCCAAGGTAAATTTTGAAATGTAAAATTTTAAGATTTAAATCTACAAATTTAACCAAAGAAGGCATAAACCTCAATGTGAACATTGGGTAAAACCCCAATACTCGTCAGTACTCAGGGACCCTCCCTTGATGGGTCCAAGAAATAAAGTAAGATAAAGCCATAGATCTTTATCCAAATTGTGTCGACATTTATAATCGAAATTAACTTATATTAATTATTGACCTATCGTGTTTTAAGTTCGTTAGAATCGCTTTTAAGCGTAAAGACTTTAGCCTTGGCTCTGGCATCGCTGTATTCGTCCGGTTCAAAGTGCCTCTTGCAAACCCCAGAGTTCAAAACGTTTNGGAATCGCTTTTAAGCGTAAAGACTTAGCCTTGGCTCTGGCATCGCTGTATTCGTCCGGTTCAAAGTGCCTCTTGCAAACCCCAGAGTTCAAAACGTTTATGTTGCTTTTCTGTACTAAATCTTTGATAACGCTAAGTCTCGGCAGGAAATAAATGCGCTGTATCGATTGGATACGCGAATTAATACAATTTATATAATTATTATTATAATGGGCAGAAACTGTAGGTTCAACCCATTTTAACTGACTCGAGGAAGGAAAATACGAAAGAAAATTATCTTAAAACTTTTGTTTAATAATGATGAGTAAATTGAAGGTTATTGTCCCCAACTGTTGTTTGGCATTTGTTTATCAACAAACTCCGGGTACAGAAAAGGTCCCGTATCTTTAAACTCTTCTCGTAATGTTATAGAGATGGGAATGTCTCCACCCTACAAAGCGAAGCGACAACAAACAACCTAAAATCACCCTGATGATTACAATATTTATACAATAAAGCATAAACTTATTTGAATAAAAATATTTCATGTTGTCCCGACAACCTAAAAAAAATGAGTAGGTCAACCATTTACCAACCATAGAAAAGCCATCCATTTCCTGGGAAGATTGGCAAAATCCACACATCGCGTAAGATCTCATAATGGATACATCTTGTTTCCTGGTCGTCCCGCTTACCCTCCTTGATAACTCTAGTGTTCCCGAATCATTAAAGATTAATAATATTGGCAACTTCACTTGCGAACATATCGCATAATTCGAGACAGTCTATGATTTTGTGTGGGTATATATATTTTTGTAACAATTTTGAACAATTTTGGGGTGAAATATTGCATTTTGTTTGCTTTAATCAAACGATATATGCTTGTCTAAATCTAAATTCAGAACAAACAGCATTTAACTGGAATTTAAGTCGTTGTAAGCGGACGTAGTCAAACCCTGCAACACTGCGCCTTTTGAACCGATAAGAGAATGTGTACTAAAGCGTTTTAAACTTCTAAACTAAGTAGAGAGGTACAGCGCTTGCGTCTTTAGCATTAAACCCAATCAGAAGTCAGATTAAAATACTATGTATATTTAAACACTACTATTCAAGTCTCATGAGTATACGGTGAACCGTTTAGATAATACAGGGCAGGCCAAATTAATCCGGGCCTTCTTTCTCCGGCTTTCAACAAAAACGGCTTGGTGCAGCCGATACACAATTAGTAAATAATGGAAGTGAAGTTAATTTTATTATATCACTATAAAATATCTGTTTCGATTAGATACTCTAATGCAAAGCAATGGAGCAAAGCAGAGAAACTGAGAGGGGTCGACAGGTTCTCTGTTGAGTGAGGAGGAGTAGATTCACAAGGACCATACCCCATTTCTCGACTTTGATTTCATTCTCTCAACTCTGCAGCTGTTCTTAAATTAATTTTTGCTAAAGTATGTTTTCTCAAACATACGCCAACTTCATTCTTACCAACTTTTGGATTTAGCGCTATTTATTTGCTGCCTCAAAATTTGTTGGTGAAAGCGACTTTCTACGGCCCGGATTAAATTGGCGGGCCCTATTTATCGACTCTGCGCAGGACATGTAAACAAAATATTTCATCTTCTAATTTGTCCTCTCCAATCACATGTAGACTGTGCTAACTGAAAACTCATTTAACCATTCAAGTGACAATTGGGTGAAGGATAATAGAGACGAACGAACGGATGGACATTCAGCAAACAGATTATAATATGTTTTGCGACAAAAATTACATAAAAACGTAGAAACCGAGAAATTACAAGAGCTGTTGATATACCTAGAGATAATGTAGATGGGTGTAAACATATAGAGATAGCCGAAAATTCTCACTGTTCACGTAAAATTAGTTGTTTTGAATTAAACAATTTTTTTTTCATTAGNGCGACAAAAATTACATAAAAACGTAGAAACCGAGAAATTACAAGAGCTGTTGATATACCTAGAGATAATGTAGATGGGTGTAAACATATGTATAGAGATAGCCGAAAATTCTCACTGTTCACGTAAAATTAGTTGTTTTGAATTAAACAATTTTTTTTTCATTAGTTTTATTGAATTAGGTATCAACCGTTTGTAAATGAAGTATCTAAATTATAGAATTATATAATAAATACAACAAAAGATTCAAAATTTTACCTCCAATTTGAAATGTGGAGATGCCTAGAACTCAAATAATGTTTCCAGGATGATACTTAGAAATAAAAGATTGTTTGATTAGCACCCAGTAATGTAATCGTGCAAAATATTTGCTCCAGGTTTCATCTGAATAGCATCAATTTTACAATGTGACCCTAAAATTCTATTTGCAAATTAGCAGCATACAGGCATGAACCCCAGTAGCAAGAAGTATGCGTCAGAAGACCTAAACTGGTCAAAAGTAAACCGGTCCTAAGAATTCCGGAAACAAGAATACATAAGAATTCCCCACTATTTTCTTTATGGAATTCGTTTAAGTTCTTTAAGCATTCCTTAAAAGTATACACATTTAAACCATGCATTGGCTTACTTGCTAGACTTCATGAAAGAAAGCTTATGTATTCTCAAAATTTCATATTTTGGACTACCGAATGGACAACTACTATGAACCCGACAGCCGACAATTGTCGGCCCTAACTACTCGACAGCTGTCGGGTAGAAAGTAGATTTTGTTGATACACCCGACAGACAATTTAGGTATNTCGGCCCTAACTACTCGACAGCTGTCGGGTAGAAAGTAGATTTTGTTGATACACCCGACAGACAATTTAGGTATTATGGACCCGACAGCCGACAAATCTACTTTCTACCCGACAGCTGTCGGGTAGTTTGTCGGGTAGATAGTACCTATAACCAGAGTTTGTCGGGCCTAACTACCCGACATCTCTTCAGTTAATTTCGCACACAGAAACAGTAAAGAAAAATCTCTTCAAAGGAAACAGGGATTCACTAGTTGGATTCAGTGTAATGATTACGAACAACTTATCTGAATCATGGAGAACCCTACCTTTGAATGGAATATTCTACGGAAATAATCGACTGCTAAAACCATGATAACCACATTGTACAATGCTCGTCACAGATTCAGTTTTCTCAATTTTCACTCAATGCAACAGCTCTGCCAATAGTAACAAAACCTATCATATAGAGTTGTTAACGTAACCGTTCGTAGGCACGAAACAATACGATAAATTTGTGTCGTTTTATATATTTACGGCGCGATAAATTATCGTGTTGTTCCGTTTCATTACGCTTTCGGCCCAGCAGAACCATGCATCAATAATCGCAATTCATAGTTATACCATGTTTATCAAAAATCAAAGAAGAATTTTATGAAGTGACTAGAATTTGTTTTACACTTTTAACTTGCCAAAGGAGAAATTATTAGAGCTCAACTACTCATTATATACTACGATTACGAAGAGCGAAGAACTACTATCGATGTAATATGCTGAAGGTAGGGATAAGGTGAACTAATATTGATTAAACCAATTTAGTTAAATTACCCACATACAAGATTGAATTCGATTTTTTCTGGAACTAAAACAAATTTATGAACATGTACAGCAAACCTGCATAAACACAACGGCACCAATCGTTTTCAACTATTTAGTTGATACATGAGTTAAAGTTTTCTTTATCTGTCCAAAATATTACGCGACTAGCAACATTTGAAACAGGAGTAACTGTAGGAAAATTGCTTTCAGTTGGACCTGATTTGTTTCCCATTAATCGTCAAACGGTGAAACCAGAAAGTATTTCAAATGCGTTTCTTTAAAATATAACATATTAAACAAAAGAAAAACTGAATAGTGCTTCTCTGAGTCTATTGGACAAAATATTGGACTAAGGTTAAAAATTAGGTCTCTAGCAGTAGAACTCTTTTATATTGCTTTGTCACGGGTACCCGGGTATATTCATGTAGTTTCACGATGCTCCAAGAAAAAGAAAAATTTCAATTAATTATTTTCTCCAGCAGTAGTTTGTCAAGTTATTCAATTTTGAATATTTTAATTTACTTGGAATATAGAATGAATGAAGGAATGAATGAATATTTAATACAAAAGTAAACAAAGTAAATAATAAGTAAACAAAAGTAAGTAAAAAGAAACAAAACACAACAAAAAAGTCATTGGTCATGAGCCATTTTTCTATGATAGCTGTTTTTGTGGTTTCTAAACTACTCAACGGATGTACATGCATGGTGCTGACTATTCACATTTTGCATTGTAAAGACCTAATCCAACGTTATAAATAAAACTGCAAACTTTAAAAATTTTTTATTGATGGAATAAATCCTATGAATTTATTGCAAATCCAAGTCTCACTTTATTTAATACAAACTTTAGTAGAAAAAAAAACTTCAGCAGCATAAGAATCAGTGTTAGGTACAGACTTACGTACAGAGTACATAAGAAACTTAAAAAGTAGGCAGGAAACAGCAATGGATTTTTTATGTAGTGTTGTAGGAAGGAAATGTTTATCTCCAACACTCCAACGGAACACAAACTTCGATGACTAATTTCTGAGCAATGCCTTAAGGTAAGTTCTCATGGCTGCTCGTATATGAGCTTCGAGCGATTTTTATGAGCGTCGAGCGTCGAGCTTCACGCGTTGAGCTTCCGAGTTCCGGCGTCCACAGCGGAAACAATTCTCATGAAAGCTCAAACGAAAAGCGAGATACTGTCTTGAACAGCTGATCCTACTTTATTATCCTTTTAAATAAGGCTTAAAATATTGAATAAAATTTATTTTATTCATTAAAATAAAAGAACTGAAAATTACTGAATTAATTAATTTTTTACATAATTAATGAAAAATTTAATTTTTTACTGATTTATTCAAAATTACTGAAAATTTGAAAATTAAACTATTTAAAATTCCTTCCAAAAAGGTGTTTATGATACCCCAGTAGAGTAAAAACGCGTGTAGTTTGACGCAAGNTGTAAAATGACATCAACAAATATTGTTTGGCATCAGCAGGTGAACAAAGGCCTGAACAACTTTTGTATATGTCATTTTGCCACTTACGGGAAAATGGAGTTTGACCTTGACCTGTGACCTCAAGAGGTCATGAGAGAAAAAATATTTAAGGTAAAAGTTACTCAGATTAGCATCCTGAAAAACTTTTGTATATGTCATTTTATCGGTCACACACTAACATAAAATTGTTTTGTACTTAGAAAAATGTAAACATATACAAGATCCAGTAATCGACAGTCACAAGACAACCACTTCCGCAATGAACAAGTGGAATATAATATCCATGGTAGTCTTACAACAAAATCGGTTTCTAAATGAAGTTGTGCTATTTCAAATTAAATAACTTCTAGCAAAGCAAACTCAAATTCGAAATTTTATCTATGCTAAATTTAAGTATTANGTTTTATCGGTCACACACTAACATAAAATTGTTTTGTACTTAGAAAAATGTAAACATGTACAAGATCCAGTAATCGACAGTCACAAGACAACCACTTCCGCAATGAACAAGTGGAATATAATATCCATGGTAGTCTTACAACAAAATCGGGTTCTAAATGAAGTTGCGCTATTTCAAATTAAATAACTTCTAGCAAAGCAAACTCAAATTCGAAATTTTATCTATGCTAAATTTAAGTATTAACTTATATAAAATTATAATGTTTTTATAAGGTTGATTGTGAATAATAATAACCTCAAACAGTCAATAACCCTTAAAAATTATTCTGAAATGAAAATAGCGGTTTGAATGAGAATGAAAAAGTATTTTTTGAAGTTGTTAAATGAAAAATCCATTTGAAATTCACAATTAGTCAAAATGAGTGAAGATGGAATGTTCAATGACTGCAGGCGACAATAAGCTAAATAGTCTTAATCTCACAAGTGTCAGTGACGTGGTATTTGAAAATAAAAATTATGAGTGTGTACGCAAATTTCATAATTTTGTATTTCCCAATATGCCCATTTTTGATTTTCATTTAAACGCTGTACTTTCACTTCAAAATAATTTTTGAAGTTCATTGACGTCATTCATAGGAAGTAACCTTTAGCTGTAGAAGTTGGTATGAGCTAATTTTTATTACGTAAATGGGAATTATTACTACAGGTAATGTGAATCTCCTTGTTTTAATTAGGTTTTTTGTGGCAATGAATGAAATGTCGGAGGAATGTGAAGAGCATGGTAAAGTTCTAATAGTATCTGTTGACTTTAAAAAACCATTTGACTCAGTAAATCATGATTATTTATTGGAGTTACTAACACAGGAATTCAATATAGATTCAACATACGTTGCATTACTGGAGTCATATCTAAAAAGGAGGAAAGTCAAATTTAAAATTAATGATTTGCTTTCTAGTGAATGCATTGTTCAAAATGGAGTACCTCAAGGCTCAATTCTAGGTCCACTGTTATTCACGCTATTTGTCAAAAATCTTCAGAAAATATTTACTGGTTTTAATATTAATATAATTTTGTATGCTGATGACCTAGCAATATATTCATATGAGGAAGAGTTAAAGTTATCAATGCAAACCATAGAAAAAGCACTAGAACTTTTAGGTAACTGGTACATAAAAGTTGGCCTAGAAATGAATTATGACAAGACAGAATTCATGGTGTTTAGAAAAGGAAAAGGTCAAGATAATGACCTCCCACAATCAATAATTTTTCACAATATGCATTTGTTTTATCACAGATCAATTTCTGTTTTAGCATTTGGGCGGACTCAAATAGCAAAATTCTAGGTACACAAAGAAAGATTAATAAAAGTCTAGCCCAATTTAGTTAGCCGGTTATGACTAAGATGAATTTTAATAAGAAACAGTACATAAACTTCAAGTATTACAATATGACTAATTCGGATTATTTTTACAATTTATGACGACTTTAACATGCTAAGTTTGACTGAAAGACTTAATTATACTACATTAATTGAAACATTTAAAATAATTAATTATTCAGATATTAAGGATCTAAATGAATACTTTGAAAATAAAAAATTCTCTAGAGACTCAAAATTCGAGAAGATGCTCGTAGTTCCTACACTAAGAACGAAATTTTCATCTAAAGCGTTCTATGTACGGGCTATATCACTATGGAATAAATTTGTACAAGTAAACAATTGTAAAGAGCAACAATCTTTTAGTACGTTCAAAGAAAAGGTTAAAGCATGGGTTAAAGAATCTAGGACTGATATTTATGCCTAAATCTAGACCTATTATACAACAATAACAGAAACATGATTGAGTTATGATAATCTTAAGTGAGCTCAATGTCAAAAATTGTGATGAGTGCCACATTAAAACACTTTAATTTTAATTTTAATTCTTAATTTAATTAGGTAGGCCTGTTGCAGGCGTGTCTGATCAAATAACATTGTAAAATGATGATCTTGACACGAAAATAAATGAAACAAAGAAACAAAGAGCAGTTGCCTTTGTGATGAAGCTCGGAAGAGGCAGGAAAGTAATTGTGTTGAATGTGAGAAGGATTCTGTATGACCGGTGGTCAAAGATGAGAGATAGTAATAGATACGAAAAGCTCTTCAGAGAGATTGAGGCCAAATAGTTTCAACGGGGGAGGGATTTGTAATTTGTAAATCCAACATCACCAGCTTCCATATACCCCTGTTCGTGGTTGGTCCCCTTATATATTCTCTCTTAGTGATTGGTTTTCAAAAAACTAATACTTTATCAAGAGCTTTTCCCATCTTATTACTATCCCTTATCTAAGGGCCGGTGGTTAGATGTGAGGAGACTCGTACTCTCAGCGTAGCCAAGAGAGGCTTTGATCCCCAGAGGCCACGACAAGTTTGAGTGAAAAACGCCATGGTCCAGTGTGGAATTCTACTGGCTACTCTACTTCTTGTCTCACTTAGATCATAACTGTTTCTGAGATTTTGATTACCCTTATTATTGAATAAAAGAGTTTAGTCCGATTTTAGGCCACAATTGGATCACATAAACTTTAAATATACTTCCTCGCTCTCAAGAAAATAATTTTAGTAATTCAACAAGAAATAAAAGAATCTTATCAAATAAACGAAAACACTTTAATAACTAATCACAAAGGGTTGTCTCGCTATCATTCTCCAGCGGAGGAAAGGAATTAAGGTAGGGATAATTAAAATTTGGATTTAAATAATAATTCATATATAATTAATAATACAACACAATGCGCTATTAATAAGGGATTACAGATCTCTGTTGAATAATAATAATTGAAGGGTTCAGTGGAAAAAGTGTCACTTTCAGATTTGTTTATTTTTAAATCAAAGAATTTCCTAAGTTATTTGGTTTCCAAGGACAGACAGTGAACCTCGATTATAAAACTTTCCAAATAATCTGTTAATTCTCAAAACATTTACTTATTACAAGCACAATAATTATTGAGAATACCGCGTTCAAGAAGTAACCCTTATGTTTATTTTGAAGCCAATAATGTTATTATCATTTTTTAGTTTAATTTGGAAATAATTTTATTTCTTCTTCAAACTTAGTTCGAACAATTTCAACTTTTTAAGCTTCTTCTTTTCTTCTTTTGCTTCTGTTGCATTTCTGCCTTCTTTTTTCTCAATCTTAGCTTGTTTTCTTAACTGACTCTTAATTTCAGATTTCACCTCATTAAAATCGTCCCCTGGTATTTCGACCTTGAACAAATAGTAATACATGAAGGACTGACCGCTTATGATATGAGTACTCTCTGTAATAGGGTTTATATTTGATTGAAGTTTTAAGTCAGATGTTTGGTTAAGACGACAGGAATAATTTCAATCGGCGGACAGTGCAATACTTCAACCAACAAGAACATCGTACATGTATCAAAAAGGTTTATCAAAAAATTTAAGTTTCAAATTAAGCCAATCGTACTCACACTTGTAACTTATCTCAAAATCGAAATTTGACATTTCGATCACTCGAAATCAAAATAGAAAGCGAAATTTTGATATTGATTTTGATAGCCTTAAATGTTATAGGTTTCGATTTCGAGAGTCAAGGAAGCTGTTTCGATTTCGATTTGGAATGCTTAGTGCTAAATTTCGATTTCGCTTTCAAATGAAAAGTTGTTTGATTTCGATTTCGACTCCCCGGGATTATGGGTTTCGATTTCGAGCAACTTNAAATTTTGATATTGATTTTGATAGCCTTAAATGTTATAGGTTTCGATTTCGAGAGTCAAGGAAGCTGTTTCGAATTCGATTTGGAATGCTTAGTGCTAAATTTCGATCTCGCTTTCAAATGAAAAGTTGTTTGATTTCGATTTCGACTCCCCGGGATTATGGGTTTCGATTTCGAGCAACTTNTCGCTTTCAAATGAAAAGTTGTTTGATTTCGATTTCGACTCCCCGGGATTATGGGTTTCGATTTCGAGCAACTTGAAACTATGGATTTTGTTTTCCTGAATAAGTACCAAACTATATGTATTTTATTTTAATGAGTTGAGAACAGGTATTTAACATCAACACAATAATGTCCGTGTTTCACGCGGGAATGTGAAATATAAAACAAGTTAAAAACTGCACTCTAACTTTCATACGACTCCCTCACACAAAATAAATATCAATTTCTCATCTTTTCCCTCTACAGGTTACCTGGGATTAAGATTATCGATTTCGATTTTGAATGGAATATTAATTTCGATTTCGACTTTGATTTTGATATCTGGGGATTAAGAATTTCAATTTCGATCACCTTGGGATTTTGAATTTCGATTTCGATTTCGATCACCTTGGGGACTCGAATTTCGGTTTCTACCATTTTGGGATTTTGAATTTAGGTTTCGATTTCGATATCAAGGACCTAAAAAGTTATGGATTTCGAATGGCTAGTATTGAATTTCGCTGTCGATATCGATTTCGAATTTTATGGAGAATTAGACTTCGATGTCGGTCTCGGTTTGTATGGAGAATTGAATTTCAATTTCGATTTCGATTTCTCTTTCGAATTGAANTTTCGATATCAAGGACCTAAAAAGTTATGGATTTCGAATGGCTAGTATTGAATTTCGCTGTCGATATCGATTTCTAATTTTATGGAGAATTAGACTTCGATGTCGGTCTCGGTTTGTATGGAGAATTGAATTTCAATTTCGATTTCGATTTCTCTTTCGAATTGGAAGGGGATTCCCATTTTGACTGATCTAAGTTGCAACTGTGATCGGACCTAACTTTTGAAAACTTAAGGGATCTAATGGAGAAATTAGACTAACTGGCATAAAATTTATCCACTTTATTCTACTTCTTCAATTAGTTTCCTTAGGTTTGGAGAGTGTGTTGGATTGGATTCAACGAAAGCGGACTCGTATTTTACGTGGGTACTCTTTGATAAAATCCAACAAAAGAACGTTAACTGCATTTCTATTATCAATTTGCTTGAGGTGTCGCTGTCGGATGACAATGTGTAAAAGAAAATATTTACACCGAATTTAATCGTTCGGAGTTAACTAAAAGGTGTTTACTTTTCACAGCCCAATACAACCCAACACTATTTTCAAGTCAGACAATTACTTAGTCTGTTCTATCTGATTAGGTTTTACGTGCTGTGAAAAATTGTAAACTCCAACTAAGTAATCCTAATTAGTAATTACCTTACGCTTCAGTCGTGAACAAGTCCTTTCAATTTTTTCACGTTGGACTTCATCCTTTATTTCAGGTAGCAAGAGAGGCTTCCGAGGAATCTTGTACTAATAATAAAACAAACAATTTGAAATCTAACTAATTGAAGCAATACAAAATTATTAGCCAAAATTTGAGTGTTACTTCTTTCAGGTTCATGTTCGAGCAGTCTAGCCTGGTCGAATAAAATTTACGACCTGAGCAGGTAAATTCAGGCACTAAACTGAATACCTAAATTAAAAAACCAATAAGTTTTGTCTGATTGTTAACATGATGTCTGATTCATCTGATGTCAACAGCATTCACAAGTAACAAAGTGTACAAAAAATAAGTTTGGAAGGTTGAAAGTTAGGACCCATTCAATATTAAGTTTTTCGTACATAATTATGTGATTGCTTATGCTTTACTCCAATGCAACCAAATTAAGTTCGAAACGCTTGGTTTACAATAAATCATAGCTGATTGTGTAGAACTAAACACCGTTAAACATTTACCGAAACAGCCTGCCCGCATCCCTCCTGTCCATGCCTGCCTCCCTTCTTCTACTCCCAGAACCCCTCTCTTCCTTTCAGTTTTGTCTACAGTGTATGAAAATTGAAAAACTTAAATTTGAAAGGAATAATCGAGTAAATTTAAGATTTCAACTTAATTTTTTAGGAAAGTGCTTTTGTGATAAGGGATACTTTTCTCATATATTAATTAAATGAAAATACCGGCATAATGAATAATATAAACTAATCGAATAGTTGATAGCTTTTCTGCACAGATCGTCTTTTGTGTGTAAATAATACTAAACTTTCATTCCAATCCCTCCAATATTTCGAGGCCTTCAACTAAATCTTCAGGATCCATCTCAAACTCCGGATCTACTCCACCGGGCAGAAGTGAGCTGTAGAAAGTAATCTGCGGGGTGAGATCAACAGCTTTCAATAGTCCAGTAACATCGTTGAATTTTTTCATAGGTATTGAAATAAAGCCATTATATGCCCGTTGCACTTCTTGAACATGATGAAATACATTTTCTGCTGTAATTCCCGGTTTCAGTAGATCAAAAACTTCTGCGCAGTTCCCATGTGTTGTTCGTCTGCACCTAACGCCGCCATCTTCCATTAAGAGAAATCCTCTCACGGATTGAATTTCTGTGGTCTTGAGGATGCCGTTCAGTCCATGGAAATCATAAACGGAAGCAATAAGAGACCCATCATTCGCAAGATCGTCTGTAAGTGGGTGCTCTACATAGATAATCTGGAAGGGGTTTGTAGGTTGAGCCGATCTTATTAATTTAATCCAGTCTGATGGGTATGAGAATTTATCTCGCTTCTTTTTAAGCTTCTCAATGTGTGCGAAATCCCGATCGATAGGCATTCTGCTGTGACCAGGAACAGGATAAGAAAGGTGAACCTCTTTGAATCGGGCCCCAAGTAAAGAGTAGAGATAACCCAATACCAAATTATTCTTATTCTGGCCAACAGAATTATCCGAGAAAAGCTTCAAAGCGTCGACGTGCTCAGGTACAAAATGGTCTATGAAGTGCTTTAGAGTTGAGACAACTTCGTTTGCTCCTTTCTTTGAAAAAGTCTCAGAATATACATACATAAAGCCTTAGTCTGTCTTCAGGTGGTGAAATCCAATATTGTAAAGCCAGAGTTGAAGATTGAAAAATTCTTTTGTAATGTTTGTGACTGGAAAAGGTAAATTCTTCTCATAGTCAAAACACAAGCACATTACGTTATTTGGTTCTTCGGATATTCTATTTTTTTTTCAATTGGTTGTAAAACTCGTCCGCTTCAGATAGATGATTATTCTTCTGCACTTCAAGCTCTTCAACAAGGATTTGGTTATTTTCACGCTGTGCAGATGTTATTTCAACTTTCAATTTTTCACACAGTTCACAGCNTTCAACAAGGATTTGGTTATTTTCACGCTGTGCAGATGTTATTTCAACTTTCAATTTTTCACACAGTTCACAGCTGTCACTTCTTGGGTAGCCGAATGCGATATTATATTCATTATTGAAAATTTGTCTGAAAACCCAACACTTAATGTATGGAATGACAAGAGGGTCATGTTGCTCCACGTTGATGTTACGATGAGGATATTGTACGATAAATATGCGATAAAGCTCAGCAATTGAGAGACCTGACGATAGATATTTCCTATATGTGTTCTGAGATCTGGAGTAGTGTGACTCTCTAGGTTCAAGTGAATCCAAAAATTCGCGAACTTCCAAAATTGCCGCTGGATCAATCAGCTTCCTCGTATTATGTTTTCCTCTCGTATCAGCAACTGGGACTCCTCTGGCGAAAACCTAAACAAAGTTTATTCATAGTTGCTCGGAATTAAATATAGAGATAAGCTCACTTTTTTGCGCAGCCGCGATCGCTTTATATCATGCATTCCAAGAAAATATTTCTCACAAACATCAATTGACATGCTTCCAGGACCAGGAGTGACTTTGAAATGATTTCTACCATCGTTGAAAATGCAGCCGCGCAGATAAAGTTTTTTTCGGCTTCGGTTAATGACCAAAAATTATCAAAAATTTTTCGTTTTTGTTCAAGTGTAAGTTTATTGAAACAATTATGTCTACACGCAACGTCTTTTCTCTCTGCTTTGAACAACATCTCCATCTTTGTCGACAAATTGAAGTTCTAAATGTTAAAGGATATTTGAAAATGAAAATACCTAATCTTCTGTATAATTCGTTAATTAGTTACCATGATTCCTTGCATTCTTTGCGAAGTTCTTCTTCCACTGTGGCAAATTAGGCTTAAGTTTTTTTGGGCGTGGAGCCGGACCTTGCATCTTAGCTGGAAATGAGAATAATAATTGGGACATACGGATCAAATAAATTCTTATAACCAGCGATAGCTTAATTGGTCAAGCAAGAAAAAAATGAGCATGACCTGTCTCATTTCCCAAAAATCCCCTGTCTGCCTCTTCGCTTTGGTTCATCACAAATACAATGGAATAATACCATAAACACAATGTACCACGGCTAGTTTGGTCTTATGACTTTACAGCAGTAACTTAAAAATCAATCAAGGTGAAAAAATAATTACTCTAAAATCGCGAATAAACTGCCCCAGTTATAGAATTGTTTTATTTATTATCAGTTATAACCTAGTATTTATTTTTTCACTATATTCTTCCGTGCACACTTTTTTCGACCCAAGAATATGTGTTCCGTCACTGAGAACAGAATTCCTCACTTAAAGGAATGTAGGGTACAGGGACGAAATTGTTTTGAGGAAAACACCGATTACACTTAAATTAACCAAATTTAGGCATCACTAAGACTACTTGTGTATTTAGAGATGTGCAAAATTGTAATGAGTTATGCAAAGGTTCACAGCAGCGTTGTCGCAGCTTTAAGTTCAAATGTAAATTTCAGGTGCAGGCCCAGATTCAGGTAAATGACGGACCTGAACCTAGTTAGCAGATTCAGATTAAGGCTGTTTCTAATGCCTGCACCTGGAAATGAAGGTTCAGGTTCAGTTTCAGGTCCCTAAAAACTGGACATAAAAAAACAAGTCCAGGTTCAAGTTCAGGTAACTTGCTCTTCATAGACGTGATGCAGATTCTGATTTTGATGGAATTGTGATACACCTTCTGACAAAATCCTTAACTTAGTAATGTTTATAATATTAGTAACATCCATATCCTGTTAACTTCGGACTCAATTCATTCTCCACCGGAAAGTTTTTATTTTCTACAGAACTTAAGCGTACCCTAGTAAGAGATATCATGGCCATGTATATTGTCGCAATTTTTCGAACAGGTTTAACTTTGTAGCCGGTGAACGAAAAATTCACCAGTGGGAGAAAAGATTTATCATTTAGAGAAATATGCAACTACATTCAAAGCTGCAAAAATTCAGCAGGTAAACCAACGGTAACAAAAACTTTCCCACCAATTCTTTTCAAAAAAAGAACAAATGTAAGTTATCGTAGATGTATATTTGCTATACTCCCAAAATAAGTTTGTTGTTCTCCTCACCAATCAAACAAACAAAAATTTCACCGGTGTGAAAAAATTCTTTTCCACTTCGTCGAGTTTTTACATGCGATTTTAGGGTATTTAAACAAACAAATAAATCCATGATCAAAATAGTAACTTACCTTATTCAGGGAATCTCGAACAAAAGATGAACCTAGTGAAGTTGAGCTCTAATTTTGTCAATTAAAGATGAACCTTGTGAAGTTGAGCTCTAATTTAGTCAATTAACCGATGAAATCTGACCAAACTCTTTATTAGAATTGGAGAACTACTTATGAAATGACGGAGAAGAAAAGTGTGTTGGAGGTGAATGACCTTTTGATTTTGACAAAATGAAAACGTGAGTGGATTAAATTAGAAGCGCGGGAAACCGTGAGTATAATTTAAATGTTTTGATATTTTTATTCAGAATAATTCTATTGCAATATTTCGTATCAATGAATGCGTATAACTTTTTTGTTGACGTCCTTTAGCAACAAGCTTAAATGTGAAAATAAAGATTATTGGAAGTGGTAGGGGTTTCTGAGCATTGTCCAAACTTTCAGGTTAAGTTTCAGACGGGTATAGCTAAAACCGAAGTTTACTATCAAACCATGGAAACTGCGATATTAAGTTTTTTTTTTCATTTAAAAATAAACAAATCTGAAAGTGGCACTTTTTCCACTGAACCCTTCAATTCATAAGGAATCAAGTCTTAGGGAACAATTACACCCATTGTATACTTTGCTTTCTCTGTCCGAAATTCACTAATCAAACTACAATTTCTCCAGACAACGAACAGAGTAAACAAAGTATACAACGGGCGTTAGGCATCTCAAATTTCTTCAGGAAAACAATACGAAGTCAGAGGTCATCGTCGCGATAGCAATAAGGGCAGTTAGTAAGTTAACGATTTTTGAATAATTTTTTTCACTCCGGCCTTCATTCCCTCTGATAACGGTTTGTTCCAGGGAACTTAAGATAGGGAATGGCGGTATGCAATTTCTTTTTAAATTCTTTTTGTCTCAAGTACAGGGTGCTAAAAAAGTAGATGGAGTATGGAGAAAGGTATCCCATCACTACCAAACCCCTAAATGATGATCCCACTGAATATTTGCACCACGCGCTAATGGAAAAAAGAAATGTTAATATTACATAATATAAAAAAATTGATAATGTTGTTAATTAAATTGATAATGGAATTTGAGCGAAGGAGAGTGGATTGAGGGACGAACAAGACGCGCTCTTTTCTCTCTCGTTTTTTACTAGCAATTTTTTATATATTTACTCTCTCCATGCTCCATCGACTTTTCTAGCACCCTGTAGAAGTGGCGTCACTGTTATGCAAGCTCTCAAAGTGCACAACTAAACAACATGCCTTATTCATACTTTAGATGACTTCAGACAGATTTAACTTCAATTTTAAAATAGATAAGCATTTTATTTTGACTCGCAAATGTGTACAAAGAATTGAGTAATTTTTCACAATATTATTTATTTCGCAAATTGTTTAGCCTTTATTTTAATTTTAGACTTCCAGAAAGTCCTTTCGTTGACGTTTAATTTTCTCTGTGTATTTAAAAGTTTGATTCTAATTTTTAATCTGATTAAGCCTTCCTGCAATAAATTTTAGAATTCTCGGACGATTTTTACAATTTTCAGGTGGGAAAATGTCGAATAAAATAAAATTTAAACATTCAATCCATCTCATAAGTGTTGAATTTTGTCTACTTCAAAACCAAAAAGTTCAAAATGCTTTGAGCAAATGACAGCAATGGACAAGTTGATTTTGTCTTTTCTTTTGCACCAATTTAGCCAAATTAAAGATAACGATTTTCCTTTGGGAAACGAGGAAAACTACGTTTCTTTATAATTTCTGTATGTTACTTTGTATGAGGGGGCATTACTATCAAAAACATGAACCAAAAACACCTTTAAACTTAAACAACGAAAATGAATTATTCCAATAATATTTCAACAATAATTTCAAGCAAATAACTATGAGATGGGCTTATTTGTATAATAGTCCTCCCACTCTTTTGGAATTCTTGTAACTGATACGTTAATCGATTGAAAATTTAGCATAGATTACGAATCCGACATCCATTGTTGGCGGTCAAGTTAAATTTTGCAAAAATTTTACAAAAAAAATATTTTTTTCGAATATGACTTACCCAAAGATAGTATTCCGGATTTCAATAAGTTATGCATCAGTCCATCAGAAACTTAACGCAGATTACAAATTCAACATTCATCGTTGGCTGTCAAGTCGAATTTTTTAAACAAAAAAGGATATTTTTCCAAATTCTTTAAAAATTTTATTATTTATATTATTTAAATATTTATAAACAATGAGATGTAGAGGATACAATTTCTTAAGGTTTTTATGGGGTTAGGTTGTTAGGTGTTTTTAGGTTTAGGTTGTTAAGTTTTCTTTAGGTTTAGGTAGTTAGGTTTTCTTTAGGTTTAATGTTAGGTTTTTTTTAGATTTAGGTTAGATTTTCTTTAGGTATAGGATGCTAGGTTTTTTTGAGGTTTAGGTTGTTAAATTTTCTTTAAATTTTTTTAGATTATCTTTTAAGTTGTTGTCACTAATTTCTTTTTAGGTTAGTTAGGTTGTTAGAGTTTCTTTAAGTTTAGGTTGTTGACATCCAATGGTTGATGTCAGATTGCTAATCTGCATGAAAATTCTGGTCGCTTCTTGTATAACTATCTGAAATCCCTACCAATACCGTTGGGTAAGTCATACTAAAAAAAATTTCTTTTTGGCACAAATTTGATTAACTTGGTTGCGAATTCTTTTTTTTTTGTAAATCACAAAAATTATTCCAAAATAATCTAATACAACTTAAACTTTCAAGCACATATCTGGTTTCATGAAAATACCAGATTTAGTGGCGGATTAATTTGGTCCTAGAAATTTTTTTGTGAAACCCAATTAATCCTTCCGAAAAAAACTAATATCGGTTGCCCAGAGTCTAAACACTTGTCGTAGTGTGAAATTGCTAATTTTAATCGCGGATTAATTTGGTCCCGAAATTCTTTTTTTCTAATTGTAAAAATCTTTCCATAATAAACTTGAATCACTTACTGAGTGTTGAAAGACATATTCGGTTGCATTAAAATACCAAAATCAGTCGCACATTAATTCGTCCCCGGCAATTTTATCTTTTAGATATCGAAAAAATCTTATCGAAATAAACTCACATCATAGTAAGTGTCATAAATTTATTACAGAATAGAATTTTGTAAATTTCAAAAAAAATGTGACTAAATTTAGAATTTTTCTGGTTACACAAATGTGTTTTAACACTTAGTAACCCCCGATATATACTTTGTTTACTTATGTTCGTTGTCTGGAGAAAGTGCAGTATTCGTGAATTTACTAACCATTTCAATATTGTTGCTAATAGGAGAAATTAGATTTGTTGACATGAATTTCACTAATAATACTGCACTTTTCCCAGACAACGGACGGAGAAAGCAAAGTATACAACGGGCGTAAGTGTGAAAGTTTACTTCGATAAAATTTTTACGATTTTCAGAAAAAAATTTTTTGGGGGCAAATTAATCTGTAATTGATTTTGTTATTTAAATGAAGTGATACAAATTCATTATGGGAAGATTTTTATGATTTAAAAAAAATAACTTTTGGGTCAAATTAATCCGTGACTAAATTTAACATTTTCCTTGTACATGTTTAAATTGAGCAGGCGATATTAGTTTATTTCGCAAAGATTTTTTAGATTTTCAAAAAAAAATTCCTTGGATCAAGTTAATTCGCTACTAAATTTGGTTTTTTCATGGTAGCATACATGTTCTGAACGCATTGTAAATGATATTAGTTTTTTTGGAAAATTACTTATGATTTTCGAAAATAAAAATTGCCGGAGACAAATTAATCCGCCACTAAATTTGGTATTTTTAAAAACGAGATGTGCATGAACGCTTAGTAAATGGTTTTAGTTTATTTCTAAATAATTTTTGGGGTTTACGGAAAAAAAATCGTTTGTGGCCAAATTAATCTGCGACTAAATTTGGGATTTTTCTCGTACCAAATATGTTCAAACTCTGAGCAAGTGAAAAAAAAATAATCCGCGACTAAGTTTTGTTTTTCCCTGGTACTAGATTGGATACGGGAAAATGTATATTATACTAAATACTTTAACAATATATTTTTTTGAAAAGGGAGAAAAATTTTGGACCCAGCTGGTAGCACAAATATTAAGGCATTCTGTATGCATCCAAGGGCATTATGCACTAAAGCAAATAGCGAAATAGATAAAACAAAATGTACACCTTTGGAAAATTGAAATATTCCTTAGAAACAAACCTTGAAGCATAAAACTGGCAAACACCGCTTACTGAATACGATTAATGATAAATACAATTTTATTTTCAAGATAATCTTCTAACTTATTACTGGTTATAAAAAAATATTCGTAAAATGATTTTACTTATTTAGTATGGACATTTATTATTTATAATATTATTCGTAGTAAATTTTTTTATTTTCTGTCACACATCGAAATAAGGCGTCACCTATTCACCGCCTTCCGTGTCCCCTTGTCTATTTTTTGCTCTTTCCAGCGACAAATTAAAAAAAGGGATTGAAAGAAGAAAACATGGCACATCAGACTTTATTTTGTCGCTCAGTAGCACCGTTTTAAATTGTCTAATAGGAGTTTAACATGTAAGAGAAGAGTTCTCGATGTTCATTTTATCAAAACTTGACAGATCATGTTTAAATTTACAAGGATGTGCCTAAACGCATTGTCAGAGGAGTTTTGGAGATTTTCGTAAAATATTGAAAATACTTTGAAGTGAGGTTTATCTTAGGAGTATTACAATCCCGCACGTTGCAAGTTTTGTGGTTAACTCGACAGTAATGTACAATCTGAAGGTAAGCCGCAAATCAAAGATAAATAAAATCATACTAAACTTAAGATTATTGAAAATTGGATGCCAATGATGGGATAAATGATATAAAAAATTCAAAAGTGCATACCTTATAATTACTGCGTATTATAAACGTCGACAAAACTATCAGTCTTTCGTATATGATTCTTAGGTTTGGTTATTTGGTCGAATTAATGAAGTATTTCATTGAGGCAGAAGTGAAATTGTGGACATCACTGTTTGACGAAAAGTTGAATCACCGTAACTATCGAAATATTCAAAAAGGGTAAACAAATTTGACGATTATCGAATGAATCCAGTTTGACGAATGAATGGAGGGGACAGTGCGTTAAAAACGTTAGTTCTAGATTGCTGAATATGTACTATCAGGGTAACTTTAACCAGGAGCAACCTAGACGTAAGGGTATCGGTATCCCATGATTCATGGTTCCTTTTCACTTAGGTATCTCATTAATAACTTGACTGGAGCGGGAAGAATTCGAATTATTATTGAATAGTAAAGCCAAGCTTCTATATTCCAGCCTTAAATAAGTTATAGACTTCTATACCCTATAAATCTCTCATCTCTTTAACCCCCTTAACCTGTGACGTAAACGGGTGACCAAAGATGGAAATGGCATATGTGATGGTTACTCCAACAACCTCAGAAAAATTTCAAAATGAGAACTCAATGTGAGAAATATAGAATTTTTTTTTATCCTTTGGTCGAATCCAACCTTAAATAGTGAAAATACCTAACACTCTACAGCCGGTCCAACCCTACAAGTCCAAGCACTCGGATGAACCACTCAAAACCTGCTTATACCTGTTCCTAGGAACGATTTGGTAGTTACGTCAATCAGTCATTACTTTGAGTTAGTTTTACAGAAGTAGTTTTGGTATACTTTTCGTGCTTGTGATATTCCTTGGGTTGGGCTGCATATTGTGGCGAAATTGGGTTTTGTATGCGTATTATGCCAGGTGAATTAACTGAATTAGTCCGGTTAACGGGAATATAGGTTTTCTGAATCGAAATCAATTGTAAGGAAAACTCAAGTAAATTCAGATGTGGTTTTACTATGACACAATCGACATGGTAAATAAAACTAATGTTTTCCTGTCTCGGGAGAGGAGGGGTTCAGTCGAGTGTTGAACGTCGAACGGTTAGGAATAAGATTTGCTATTGTCTTGGAAATTATGTGTAAGTGTCTTGTCGGGTATACTAATGTAATTAGCATTAAGTCTTTTGAAAATAAATCTATTACTGATAATAATCAGTCTATTGGTACCAGTTTCTGTGAAAGTGGCAAATTATTATTGTGTTATGTTTTGTCCAAAAGGCCAGTGAGTGGATCCAGTGAAAAGAAAGAGAGAGATTTCAGTTTTCCCCATTTTCGGACAGTAAGTGTGTCGTGTAGGAAGATTCCCATCCATCAAGAGACCGTGGACTCGGCAGGGCTTCATCCCTGCTTACGGGTCGTCGAAGTCCCGCGTGGCGATTTCAAACAGCGAGCAGCACAAGTCTTAGGATCTTCCCGCAGTGCCACACTTCATCCCTCCACAGTAACCGGTCTCTGGTACTCCTGGTATCGTCGGTCGGAGCGGNATTCAAACAGCAAGCAGCACAAGTCTTAGGATCTTCCCGCAGTGCCACACTTCATCCCTCCACAGTAACCGGTCTCTGGTACTCCTGGTATCGTCGGTCGGAGCGGGATTCCGGAGTTTGAGAACGGAACCCGGAACCCCCGTCTGCTCCTGTGATGCCTGGGACACCGGAGCCGAGTTCATCTTTTACTTCCCCGTGGATATGTACCAACTGGTATAGAGCCATCCCACAGACAACTAATCGGTAGGTTCCCTAGGACGGTGTTCTCCGGAGAAAGATGCACTAGGAGAAGAGTTTGATCTCATGGTAGTGAGCCTCTGGACCAGGAGAAGAGTTGCTCAGGTCGAGTAAGTTGAACCGGGAGTAGACTCCAGTTCCTTGCAGAGTGGTCATAACTCACTCATTAGTGATTCCCTTTCCAGTAGGAGTAATAAACTCCGATACCCGTAGGAAGTGACTGAGTTCGGGCCGAGTCCGTACTGCAGTGACTGAGTTCGGTTCAAGTCCGTACTGCAGTGACTGAGTTCGGTCCAAGTCCGTACTACTATGACTAAGTTCGGTAAAATCCGTACTTCTAGTGCCTGAGCTCGGGTCAGGTCAGTACTGCAGTGCCTGAGTTCTGGACGGCTTCAGTGTCCAGTAGACCCAGTAGAACAGGCAGAGAGCTCTGGTCTAGTAGACCCAGTAGAACATGCAGGGAGTTCCAATCCAGTTCACCCCAGTAGAAAAGGCAGGGAGCTCTAGTCTAGTAGACCCAAGAGAACAAGCAGAGAGTCCTGATCCAGTCAACTCAAGAGAACAGGCAGGGAGTTCCCAGTATAGTCAACCCAGAGAACAGGCAGAGAGTCTAGATCCATCCACCCTATAGTAGAACATCCCGTAGTTAGGTGTTAGGTACCTAACGCAGGGAGAGTGCCAGGGCCGGAGACCCAAACCCGCCTACACCCTACTCAGATATACATCAACCCAGAGTCGGGAGTCTTATTGGACTACCCGAAATTTGGTATAGTACCCCAAAATTTGTTACTTAAGGAATCATCCCGTAACTCTACTATTTACCATTAGGCCCGATAGTAAACCAGTTCAGTTCACATTTACGGATTTATTCAATAAGTTTTAGATAATTTCCCTAACCCCGTGCAAGGAAGTCATTAGTTAAATTACCACCGTGCCACAATATCTTGAATCTTGTTAATTATGAAGAACTGTTGCAGTTGTCGAAAACACTGAAGAAGAGCAAGGGGTTGCAGTTGTGTGTTGTGACTAGATCATTTAAGTGTTGTAAAATTATAAGAAACTTTATTGCCAATTTGCATCAATGGCAACGGTTGATTATGTTAATCTCATTTGTGTTACTTTATTGCTAAGTTCGATGAATGTTCCATTGACACAAATATTCGTTGTGTCTGATCAGGCGAAAGAACAATAATTATTTCTTCTAGTCTTTTTCTATTATTGACATGAGACAAGCACAACAAGAATTGGTCCTCCCACTGAACTTTTATTGATTCTCAAAAGTGGTACTTTTTTTCTATACTCTGAACGCTTCCTATGCTTGGGTACTACAGGGTGCGAGAAAAGTCGATGGAGCATAGAGAAAGGTTTCCCATCCCAACCAAACCCCTAAATGATGATCCCACTGCATATTTAGTGTTGCACCACGCGCTAATAGGAATGAAATGAATTCAAACCTGTGTATTCTTGATCCTAACCGAATCCAGAATCCAGAGATTTGAAAATAAGAAGTGATGGTAGGTTGATGGTCAATCAAACAATGAATCAATGTGTGCGTGTGTGAGATTAGCGTCAGACCAGAAAATAAAGCAGCTAAAATATTTGGGCGCGCAAAT
>NIPM01000102.1:202183-221253 GCA_002738285.1 Holacanthella duospinosa
TTTAACAACCTCCAATTTCGTAACACCCGGGTTGGATTCAATCAGTCGTCCGAAACGAATTCTAAGAACTTCTTGTTGTGATGCTGTCATTTCCTCAGTGGTATTACTAGGGAAATTAGGAAACCCGTTTTCCACAATACAAAATCCCGCTTAATCCAAAAAAAAATACTACTAAATATGAAATTCGCGCGATTAGTAATAGTAAATTCTCAATTTACGTCAGTCCCTTTTTTTCCTCTGCATCCGTTNAATATGAAATTCGCGCGATTAGTAATAGTAAATTCTCAATTTACGTCAGTCCCTTTTTTTCCTCTGCATCCGTTAGTCTGGCTATACTGAACTTCGGCTTTAGTGAACCAAACATACCTGTCCCAAGAGTCAGTTTGTCCGGTTATAATGAACACGCATGAAATATATATGAATTCTGCAATGAATTGTTCCTTATTTTCTATGCACATCTATGCATCCAAATTAGATGGAACCTTAGAGTGAGTTTTATTTAACACACTTTAGTTTAAAAGTCAAATCCACAGTTACGATGTTACGAAACATTTTTCTTTTGAAGAACTTCTTATGGGAAGACGTTCATGGAACATGTCACTATTGTACGCAAATGTGATTAGATCCGAAAAGTAGAAGCCAATTATCAAGGATGCCGTTTCTATGCATTTGCATAATCGCAGCGAAGCAACACTAATTGGTGATACTTAGGATCTTCACGAATTATGAAAAATGGAGCCGATTAACACAATGTTAATTCTCATAATAACGCATAATCACAACGCAAACGCATAATTTATTTTTAGTCTGATTTTTAAAGCTTTTAGTGCATTTTATACCATCGTGAGAGCATTTTGTTGTTCAGTTACCAACAAATTGACGATTTTTAGTTATCGAAAATATTTAAACAATAAGTAAGTTAATAATTTTATCGAATTCGAATTCCCACTGCTCCAGCAGATTCAGGCAAACACCGCTGCTGCAAGCAGCCACTAACCGTGGTGTACCCCAACATTGATTATTAGATTGCAGCTAAGTTTGCTAGTTGAGATTACGCTGAATATGTCACCAGCAATCTAGAAGTAAAGGTTCTCACATATGTTTCAGGCCATCGTTGAAGTGGAACAACAGTTCACTGTGCTCATACTTCTGGTTTACCTGGTCACAGTGGCTGGTTTTGTAAATTGCAGAAACGCATTACAATACCAAATTTCGTTCAGTTCCCTACTCTCCGTTTCACCCGTTCTACTTGAACACTGCATTTACATGTGTAAAATAAAATTAAAATTGTATTAACTATAACATTATTTTTTCTGCATTCTTTATGGAAGCGGGAATATTTGATCCTGTGTAATTGACAGAAAGTTAACCAAAAATAAGTACCACATAACCTAGTTCAAATTTGTTAAGTGAACATCAAAAAATAATGTATAAAATACTTACAATTTTTTGCATAGTGATTCAAAAGACGGTGGAACTTTGCTCTAATTACTTTTTTGACCGTGAATACACAAAAATTTACTGAAAAATTAAGTGGAACCCTGTAGTTATCATGCATAACATGCAGAAATATTGATAGATATAAATGGCTTACCTTCCTCTTTTAAAATTAATATGTCTTTTGGAAAATACTAACAAAAAATATAGGTACCGTTTGTTTCATTTCAAGCATAAAATTTAGCCACAGGTATTCTATTCATCTTCTCATTTTTTCAGGAATAGCTCATCAATTCTTATTTGATATTAAATATTGATTGCGTCCATAAATTGTTCGAAAAGTGAACCTTAACTTACTGCTCCTAAAATTTCAAATTCGCAGAATTAAAGTGGAGGAATTGAAATTGGGACACCAAAAACGACGCCTTTGGTGTTCATTTCGATAATTCATATGTAACGGTATATTTATTTGGAATTGGTAGTTGGTTATGGACTTATTGTTATACTAATAAAGTTAAAATAATCAGAACATTAGAATTGCGGAACTCATAATCGCAGACAGTATTTACTTCGCTAACAGTACTTAGAAAAATATAGTAAGTTATAGATATTTTTACCTGAAGCAATAAGGTTGTAAGTTACTATTTTGTCGCTATGATATCCAACCAGCCAATACTAGCTCTAGGAATAAAAACTTTTGACTAATATGAAATAACAGTGGTCGACGGTTATAATACCTTCCGGTTTAAGGATTATTGATATATTGGTTATGTAAAGCATAAGTAATGATGTATGCACGCGAGCCTCTTGGTCTTAGCCCGCGACTCTCAGCTGATTGCTTAACCCCTCCCAATCTATGTACTTGCTTGCAGTATTTTCGGATATCGAATCAAACCCAGTATATTTTGGGATAAGGGATTCTGAAATGGTGAGAGGTGGTTAGTGGAGAGAATAAACCCGAAGTCGAGGAATGATCACTTCGCATCTACTCCACCTCACTCAACAGAGAACCTGCCGACCCCTTTTTCTGCTCTACGCTTTGCACTAGCATAATGCGTAACCAAAACAGTTATTAAAAAAAGTTTGTGACGATACACCATTCTGTCATGCTGATAGATGGTGAATTTACAGAATATGACAAGTCGAGAAAAGGGGTATGACCTCTGGCATCTATTTTGGATACCAGAAGTATCTGGTATATCTTTGCTACTCTGCTTTGCTAAACTCTTTTTCATTGCTCATTCCTTATTTCAATCTAAATCCCCCCATCGTGTTTTTGGCTATTTTTTCCAACATTCTGCTGCAGCCGACTCAATTTTTATCTAAAATCCCCTCGTGGTGACATGGAGAAATGTCGTCATTTGAAAGCATACTTTCTATGGTACAAAAAAAGATTACTCACACTGTATACCCTTTAAAACCCCATCTTGATGGAAGTTTGCTGCATGCATTTTCAAACCGGAAGTTGCTGAAAGAAATTTTTTTGCCATCTGTCGACAATTTAGGAGTTTGTTCTACTGCCTTTGGCCTATATGTTAGGCTAAACATTGAAAGAATAAGTATAGATGGTTGTTCGTGAATAAAATAATTCAAAAAAAAAATCAAAATTCTCATGTTAAAAATTTGAAAAGCATCTGTATGGAAGATCATGGCACAGGATACCCAGTCCCCATCTGGATGGAAGTTTGCCGCACGCTCATGTATGAGATAGTGCGATATACTTCCATCAAGATGGGACGTAGTTCGGAATCGCGTGCGATGACTAGCCATCATGATTGGACCCTATCGACCAATTGGCTTCAGGGGTTTCAAGGAATATGGCAACTGTTAAAAATGTATTCTACTCATCAATTTCACAAACTGAAACTATTCTTGCGATCATTAATGTCCGGTCTTGTTTCTACTTACGATGTACTACGTTGGTTTCGATTATTTGTATTGTCTCGTTGAAATCCTGACATGATCCAGACGATTTAAATACCGTGAATTGATTTTCCAGACACAAACAGATATGTTGATATCTAAACAAAATAATTATGCTTTTAGTTAACCAATTTTATTTCAAAAATTTTGCTAAATCTAGCAATATCTGTATGCGTTTCTTTATCGGAGAAACTAAATTTTCGAAATTCATGGCTCTAATTCAACTAATCATAAACATAAAAGTTTACCTCTGTGTGTTCGTTTGTCCGCTCTCTTTATATAATATGTATGCTTAAAAATAAATCTATTCTAGTCATATACATAAAACTTTACCTCTGTATGTTTGTTTGTCCGCTATCCTTAAATAATATGTATATTTAAAAATCAGTCTATTGTAGTGTTCAGTTAACTATGTTATG
Organism: Holacanthella duospinosa; assembly: GCA_002738285.1. Lineage (NCBI taxonomy): Eukaryota > Metazoa > Arthropoda > Collembola > Poduromorpha > Neanuridae > Holacanthella > Holacanthella duospinosa. The sequence continues at coordinate 205,963 of NIPM01000102.1, forward strand.
TGGTTAGCAGCGAGGCTCTCTAAGTGACGNCCGCTCTCTTTATATAATATGTATGCTTAAAAATAAATCTATTCTAGTCATATACATAAAACTTTACCTCTGTGTGTTTGTTTGTCCGCTATCCTTAAATAATATGTGTATTTAAAAATCAGTCTATTGTAGTGTTCAGTTAACTATGTTATGTGGTTAGCAGCGAGGCTCTCTAAGTGACGGTACTNTATTTAAAAATCAGTCTATTGTAGTGTTCAGTTAACTATGTTATGTGGTTAGCAGCGAGGCTCTCTAAGTGACGGTACTGTGTTCGATTCCGACGGTTGTGTGTGAGTTTTTTTTCTTTCAGGTTAAGTATTTTTGATTTACTCTCTTCATCCTATTAACCTTCCGATAGACAACCCCCTCACCAATTGTCTACGACCCCCTAAAGTCATACACATAAAACGTTACCTCTGTGTGCCTGTTTGTCGGATGAAAAAATTTTCTGGCCGACATTTTCTGGACTTCAAATTTTGACAATCCCCATTACCTAAAGGGCATGTGTGGAGTCAGAAAATATAATTTAAAAAATTCCAGAAATAAGGGTGGCAGGGGGGGCGGGGCTAGGTTCTGAAGTTTAAAAAATGGGTTTCAAAAACCTTCAACTTTTTCATTTATTGACCGATTCCGTTGAAATTTTGTATGAGCATACCTAATCGCATTCCCCAGGTGAAATATTTTTTAGTTTTTCAAAATTTTGATTTTTTGAATTTTTATTAAATTTTGAAAAGAGGATTTTTCAAAAAAATTTTTTTTTGATCATGTTAGGTATTGTTCAACTCTTACTACTCACAGAAGGTTTTTTCCCTATAATTTTTGCCCAAAAGTCCAAACGCTGTGAATTAGCTTCGTGTTGCCTTAATCCACTTTGGTATACGTAAATTTGAATGAAAAACGTTATCGTAAGCGAGAAAAATTGAATTACACACGAATTAGAATTGATGAAGGTTATGTAATTTTATGCATCCGTTTGAAAACCTTTTTCNTTACTACTCACAGAAGGTTTTTTCCCTATAATTTTTGCCCAAAAGTCCAAACGCTGTGAATTAGCTTCGTGTTACCTTAATCCACTTTGGTATACGTAAATTTGAATGAAAAACGTTATCGTAAGCGAAAAAAATTGAATTACACACGAATTAGAATTGATGAAGGTTATGTAATTTTATGCATCCGTTTGAAAACCTTTTTCTTCGACGTTTCTTTCTCCTACTGACGATTTTGCTTAACAACGTTATTGCATATAGTCTGATATAACTTAAATGATGTTAAGCAGATTCCTAGAAATATTTAATAAAAGTTGAACATGCATTTATAAATTTGAAATCATCCAAGCTTCGTTTTCACAACTTAAAGTAAATGTGGAATAAAGAGCTAACACACACGGGCGTTTGAGGTTCGGAAAAATTTCATCGAACCGCGAACCGAACATTATTCGATACAGGTTCGGCTCGGGTTCTATATTTTTTAATTAGTTAAGGGTTCGGCTTGGTTCGACATGATCTAGCTTCAGCGCTGGTTAGGTCGGTTCTGTTCCACAGAGTCGAGGCGCGGTGTGCTAAAGTAAAATTTGAAGTTGGTTCGGGTTCGGCTCGGTTCGATATAGTCGAGGTTCGGTTCGGGTACGGTGAGGCAAAATTTTTTGGACTAGATTCTGGTTAGGAAGGTTCGGCAAACCTCAAAAGCCCATGTGTGAGCTAAAGTAAAAGAAAGCTTTCTAAAGCTGCCTTTCATAGACCGTCTTTACAAAAGTTACACTAAAAATCCCTTTCTATTTGTTTCATAATTTCAGTTGTTTATTTTCGACAAATAAATACCACAGAAATGAGTAACCATTGATAAAAATATACCATTCATTAAGAAAAAATAAGAATTCATTGATTCTGTAATTTTTATACTTCGTAAATTATTGAATTTAATCGGTATAAGAATACTCAAATAACTTATTGCAAGAGAATAATATTATGTGTAATATTATTTATTATTATAAATTCACTATACACAATGTATCGAAAAAGAGCAACGCGGTTTTCATTAAGTGCGCCTCTTCATAAGGTCATAACTCCTTATGGTTTTGACATGGGCAGCTGTAAGCACAGATCATGGTGTTCACATAATTGTGTAATATTCAATTAATGTCTTTGAGCCTGGGGTTTTGTGGGGTTTTAATTGAAAAATCAACTAATGCACTTCCATGTTAAATCTTAAATTGGAAGGGCCGTCGCTACTGGATACTTCAACCAAACCTCACCAAATTTTATGAGTAATTTTTATTAGCCCTACTTAATAATTTGTAGTGATCAAAGCTGGAATTGATATAGATGAAGAAGTGACACTTTTGCCCAAAAATTATAGAAAAAAACNACTGGATACTTCAACCAAACCTCACCAAATTTTATGAGTAATTTTTATTAGCCCTACTTAATAATTTGTAGTGAAAAGCTGGAATTGATATAGATGAAGAAATGACACTTTTGCCCAAAAATTATAGAAAAAACCCTGTGCAACTATAGGAACAAAAATAAAAATATATTAAAAAAAAATTTTTTTTTTCAAAAAATTAATATTTTTTATGCTTTATCATCACGTTAGTCTGAGATTCTTTGCAGCCTTTGCGCCATTTGCTGTGATACACCAATTGGACCAAAAATTTGCATTTGAATTTTTAAAATTAATACCAAGGTGCCATATTTTTTGGTTTTTCAAATTTTGCTTCTTATTTTTTAAAAATAAAATAAAATTTTTTTTTGTCATATGAACACTTGGACCATGTAGGGTCTTCTTCGACACTTAATGCTTTCATAAGTAATAACTGAACGCAACAAATAACATTTTGACGAACCATCAAACTTATTTTTATAAAAAAAATTACTTTAAAAAATTACTTTATTAAAAAAAAGTTTTTTTTTGTTCTCACCATTGGTATTACGTTACTTTGAGTGCTTACACAGTAAAAAATTTTTTTGAAAATTTATCAAAAATCGAAAACGCAAAATTTCGAAAAATTAAAAAATATGACACCTTACCTTGGTATTAATTTTAACTATTCAAATACAAATTTTTGTCTCAATTGGTCCATCATAAAGCAAATGGCACAGAGTAAAGCGAAGAATTTCAGACTAACAGGATGACATAAAAAAGAAAAAAAAAAAAATTTTTTTTTAATATTTTCATTTTAGCTCTAAAAATAGTTTGAGGCGTACAGTGATGCTCCCAAGAGTAGTAGGAGTTCAACAATACCCAACACGATCCAAATGTTTGTTTTTTAAATAGTTTTTTTCAAAATTGAATAAAAATTGAAATAAATAAAAATTTTGAAAAACATAATAAATATAAACATAAAAAATATAATTATGGCAGCTTGGAATTAGTTTTAACAATTCAAATTACAACTTTTTGGCTCAATTGGTCTATTACAGAGTAAATTGCACAGAGTAATGCGAAGAATCTCAGACTAACGTCATAATAAAGCAAAAAATGAATACCGACTAATATTTTCTTCATTATTGTGATAAAAATTTGACGCCCGCGGCAGCGCTAGCCGGCTCGCGAGCGCCGGCTAGTATTCAATAAAGCAACGTCTGTCGTGCTCAAATATACGCACACAAATTCTTTTAAATGTTTTCATGCTCATCAGAAAGTCAATATAAGCTTATAAATCACCGCGCATAATATCGCATAATTTTTTTGTAAATGCCGCATAATATTTTTGAATTTCAAGCAGAAAAACGGCGCCCTTGCCAATTATCATAGGAAGGTTATGCATTGTGGTGCATTGTCATGTTCTTAATGTTTCCATTAGTTTATACAGTAAACCTCGGATAAGCTTGATTTCAAGGGCCCCGAAAATATGGTTCGTGGTAACCGAGGTTCGGCTTAAGCGTAAGCCGAACATACAACTTGGGGAATAATTTGTTCGTCTTAGCCGAGGTAGTTTTAATTTACCATTACTTTATAATAGTAAGTTGTTGTGGAGACTAAAAATGACTAAAAAATATATCATTGGTTCATTTTCTGTCGAATTTCCATATTTGAAAAGTCATGANTGGAGACTAAAAATGACTAAAAAATATATCATTGGTTCATTTTCTGTCGAATTTCCATATTTGAAAAGTCATGCAAAAGAAGTTATTCGTTAAATTTTGTAAGAAAAAATGTAAAGATTCTTTAAAAATTGATCAATTAATTGGTGTTCGTGTTAACCGTGGTAAAAAAGCATGTGACTTATGGACTGGGACCACGGAAAGGCGTTCGTGGTAGCCGAGGGTTCGGCTTAACCGAGTTCGGCTTAGCCGTTCCATTTATACACAAATTCCCTATTTCAGGGCGCGGACCGGACCAAGTGGTTCGTGGTAACCGAGGGTCCGTGGTAACCGGGGTCGGCTTATCCGAGGTTTACTGTAGTTTTATTACTCTAAAGAAGGTCAGAACCTCCACTGGTTTCTGTGGAGTTTAACATTTAGAACAAAAAGTTGGAGTTTTCCTTTGACAACATATTCTGGTCTGAGTCCTCTATTTAAATGTCATGAGTATAACCATAAAATCCATCCTTGCCCCTTTCTGGTTTGAAAAGAATCTCATCCTAACCCATGGATTCGGCGCCAATTGATTGTTTCATTTAAGTTTTTCTTTTTTATATATTGTTTACTAGAGTCAAGATACCCGATCTCGAACCCCCCACCTGACCACGAAAACCTACGACAGCCTAGCCCTTGGAATTACCCAGAAAACATTATACTAAACACCTACATCTGCTACACCTACACCCATTCGAAACGAAAAGATACAGCGCAGACAACAGTTCAGTTCACTTATAACATATTCCATTTCACTAACGAAATTCAGCTATATTGAGTTCTTACCTTTTCGACATGTGCCGACCTCGGCAATTATCCGATGCAAACACCTAATCTAACCCCTGACAACCTAAACCTAACACTAACAACCTAACCTAACAATAGGCTAGTTTAGTTACTACAGTCCATTACTACAGCCCAATGCTAGGTAAGGTTTACGTTAGAAGTTAGGTTTAGGTTGCTTCCTTAGGTTAGCTTAGGTTGAGGTTGTTAGGTTAGGTTTAAGTTCTTAGGTTAGGTTTGGATTGTCAGGGTTAGGTTTTTGCATCGAATAATTGCCGAGGCCGCCACTTGTCAAACACCTAACGACACAGTATAGTTGAATTTGGTCGGTGAAATGGGTAATTTTATAAGCGAAATGCACTGCTGCCTGTACTGTCTTTTCGTTTCGAATGGGTAAGCAGACGTAAAGGTTTAGTAAAATGTTTTCCAAGTTANCCTGTACTGTCTTTTCGTTTCGAATGGGTAAGCAGACGTAAAGGTTTAGTAAACTGTTTTCCAAGTTATTCTGAGGGCTGGGCTGTCGTGGTTTTCCGCGGTCAGGGTTGGGGTTTGAGATCGGGTATCTTGACTCTGGTATAATATTTATATATTTCGAAATTTAAAAGTAAAGTTAAACTACTGAATTTTAATTAATCGAATTACTTTCACAAATAAGAAGAGAGGTACTTTATCATTATTATTTAAAATGGTTCNCTGAATTTTAATTAATCGAATTACTTTCACAAATAAGAAGAGAGGTACTTTATCATTATTATTTAAAATGGTTCATTTAGACAAAATACCGGGTCAGAAAGGTCATATGATTATTCAGGAGGATGGAACTCTTGTCTCTGTAAGTAGTAACATTACAAACACATTTGTATGATAATCGTCTACTGCAAAGCTTATCTAAGTATATTGGTGGGCGTTTGAGGTGCATCGCACTTTTTGCACACTCGCACTTGCTTCGGAAATTTGAGACCGCACTCGCACCCCACTTCGACCCCATCGCACCACCTGCACTTGCACCTAATTGTAAAATTCTGAAGTCCCACCGCAACCGCATCGCACCTTGACCTCCCCTCACCGCACCTGCATTTGCACCTTGACTTCCCCGCACCGCACGGCAACTACTATGGACCCGACAGCCGACAATTGTCGGGCCTAACTACCCGACAGCTGTCGGGTACAAAGTAGATTTTGTTGATACACCCGACAGACAATTTAGGTACTATGGACCCGACAGCCGACAAATCTACTTTCTACCCGACNACAAAGTAGATTTTGTTGATACACCTGACAGACAATTTAGGTACTATGGACCCGACAGCCGACAAATCTACTTTCTACCCGACAGCTGTCGGGTAGTTTGTCGAGTAGATAGTACCTATAACCAGAGTTTGTCGGGCCTAACTACCCGACAGGTTTGATGTACAGTGTGGAAATCTTAGTAGGAGACAATGATACCCAAGTTCACCCGAACTAAACAGCATATACGGGAACTATGGTGTTTATGGTGTTTATGGTGTCTGGGACGAGTGGGGTGGGTGAACTTGGGTATCATTGTCTCCTACCAAGATTTCCTCACTGTATACTTTTAAAATTGCTTGTAAAATTATTATATTTTTTTTTGAAAAATAAGACGATTTGAACCCATTGTGGACTTTTGGTTGAATCACCCATTATGGAGGCAAGGAATAAATTTTATATAATTTTTTTTTTTTTTTTTTTTTTTTGCACAGAAATCGTTTAGGACATTCTGAAGTGAGTCTGAAAATTAAATTTTATGTTTTTTTTTGAATAATTTATTTTGTTTTTTGAATAGAAATATCCGCTTCATGGCATCCTGAATCGATTCTAAAATTTTTTTTTTCAGTTTTATATGCAAAACACTATTATAAAATTTCATAGAAAATTATGAATTTTATTCCTTGGTCCCTCTATAGGTGCTTAGGAAAGTGACCTCATTTTTGACCTAACGGTGTCACCAAAGAGAAAATTATTGTATATAAAAGTTCAAAATTTTTTTCTGATCAACTTTTATACAAATTGTTATGGTCATAAAATCAAAAGTTTTGACTAAAAAAATTTATGACTTAATATTACTTCAAAATTTATTGACTTAAAAATTTTTGACTTGGGAAATATTCAAAATTTACTTTTATATCAAAAATTAGTATGAATCGCTTCAGAACAACTTGAAACGGAATTGTATGCAAAAATGAAACGGAAAACAAATTTCTCAAAACAGCTAAGATAATTTATACCGTATGGTCAGATTCGACATAGTTTTTTTTTCTCTCTCTAAATCACCAAGATATGTGCGCTTCTCATTACATCATTGTCACCCGAAATAGATGGGCGAACACCTGCATCCTGTAAAAATAAATTTGCAAATGGAACAACTTTTAGACTTTTAGTAGTCATTTTACTTAAACTCTATCAACTACCAACAATACAGTAGTTTTCATGTCATGATGTTGTCATGAATTTTCAAATCTAAAAAATCCAGTCTTCCTCGCCGTGTCTAATTTTTTCACCTGCTTTGGTTACAATGTACCGTACATTGACATTGCCGTAAGGAATTATAGTTCGTATCGAAGGACCGGTTGAAATCGTCCATAGATGGGGAGGTGGGACGTAGCAAAAGCTGGATTCGACTAAATAGGGGGCAGTCAGAATTTCTAAGTATTTTTAAAATGAATTCCCTGTCTACAAAATTTTCTAAGTTTTTTGAGGTTTTATGTTCCCTCATAAACCACAAATTGACCTCCATAAAAGTTGTTGGAGTTGAGGGGAGTAATGTTTCCGTCAAAAAATTTTCTCTACGGTCATCCGTTTAGGTCATAGGGCATAGGTGAAGATGAACACCCAGTTTCCGCATGACCGATAAATTATCCTATCTGGATGACCACAGAAAAATGCAGGAGGGNGAACACCCAGTTTCCGCATGACCGATAAATTAACCTATCTGGATGACCACAGAAAAATGCAGGAGGGTAAATTTATTACACTCAACATTTCCAACAACAATGATGTAATGAGAAGCGCACATATCTTGGTGATTTAGAGAGAGAAAAAAAAACTATGTCNGAGGGGAGTAATGTTTCCGTCAAAAAATTTTCTCTACGGTCATCCGTTTAGGTCATAGGGCATAGGTGAAGATAAACACCCAGTTTCCGCATGACCGATAAATTATCCTATCTGGATGACCACAGAAAAATGCAGGAGGGTAAATTTATTACACTCACCATTTCCAACAACAATGATGTAATGAGAAGCGCACATATCTTGGTGATTTAGAGAGAGAAAAAAAAACTATGTCGAATCTGACCATACGGTACCTTGCCCCACAATGGGTGAATCAACCAATATTTGTTTTCAGACTATTGCATTTCACAACGAATCTTGACATTTGAAGAAGTTTGAGACAATTAATGAAAAAAAAAAATTTCTATTTACGAAAAAACCTAACCTAACATAATGTCAGGTAAGCTAAGTTAACCTAACCTCTGACGTCAAAGATTCACAAACGCCTCAGGAATATTGTACATACTTAAAATTTTTTATTTAATTTATTAAAATTAAAAAAAAAATTCATATAAAATTTATTCCTTGTCTCCACAATGGGTGATTCAACCAAAAGCCCACAATAGGTTCAAATCGTCTTATTTTTTCAAAAAAAAAAAGTATAATAATTTTACAAGCAATTTTAAAAGTATACATCAAACCTGTGGGGTAGTTAGGCCAAACAGCTGTCGGGTAGTTAGGCCCGACAGCTGTCGGGTAGTTAGGCCCGACAGTTTTCGGGTAGTTCGGCCCGACAAACTCTGGTTATAGGTACTATCTACCCGACAAACTACCCGACAGCTGTCGGGTAGAAAGTAGATTTGTCGGTTGTCGGGTCCATAGTACCTAAATTGTCTGTCGGGTGTATCAACAAAATCGGTTGAATCACCCATAGTGGAGGCAGAATTTTTTTTTTTTTTTCGAAAAAAAATTTTTTTTTTTTTTTTTTTTTCCCATAGAAATCCGTTTCATGAGATTCTGAAGCAATTCTGAAAAAATTTTGAAAAAAAAATTGAAATTTTTTTTCTAAGTTCAAAATTTTGATTTCGGGTTCCAGTATAATCCAAAAAAAATTCTTGTACAAAAGTTGCTCAGATTGAAAATCTGAACAACATTTCCCAATAACAATTTTCTCTGTGGTGACCCAATCCGGTCAAAACTCAGGTCAAAGGTCAGGCCAATTTACATTGCGCTTATGGATGGAGCAAGGTAAAAATTAAGTTTTTCTCGAAAAAATTTTTTTTCGTTGTTTCGCATAGAAATTTGTTTTACGACGTACANATTGTACAAAAGTTGCTCAGATTGAAAATCTGAACAACATTTCCCAATAACAATTTTCTCTGTGGTGACCCAATCCGGTCAAAACTCAGGTAAAAGGTCAGGCCAATTTACATTGCGCTTATGGATGGAGCAAGGTAAAAATTAAGTTTTTCTCGAAAAAATTTTTTTTCGTTGTTTCGCATAGAAATTTGTTTTACGACGTACAGAAGCGATTCTGAAATTTTTTTGTAATTTTTTTTTTTCGAAAATTTTCCAAGTCTCAAATTTTTTCTAAGTACAAATTCCTTTAAAACTCAAAAATTTTGATTTTGGATTTTCTTTGACCCAAACTAGCTCTACAATAGTAGCTCAGAATGAAAATCTGAAAAACTTTTATATACAACAATTTGTTCTGAGTTGACCCCTTCAGGTCAAGTGTCAGGTCAACTTCTAAAGTACCTATAGTGGGAGCAGAGAAACAATTTTTTTTTCTATTTTCTGTTATTTGCATACAACTGGATGTTCTGCACCGATTCTCAATAATTTTTTCAAAAATTTTCAAATAAATTTTTTTTTCAAAATTGTTTTTTCAAAAATTTTTATTATTTTTATTTTTTATTTTCTTAGTTATTTGCATACAAATGGATATCGGTGCAGAACATCCTGATAATGATTTGTATGCGAACAACAGAAACTAAATAAATAAATAAAATTTTGAAAAAAAAATTTGAAAAGAAAATCAATTTTTGAAAATTTTTGAAAATATTATTTAGAATCGGTGCAGAATATCCATTTGTGTGCAAATAACAAAGAAAATAAAAGATAAAAAGTTTTGAAAAAATAATTTAAAAAAAAAAACAATTTTGAAAACAAAATTTTTTTTTTCAAAATTGTTTTTTTTTAAATTAAATCAAATTAAAGACAAAGTCTCTAAAAAAAGTAAATTAAGTTAGGAAGTTATCATGAGAGAGGTCAATGAATTGAAACTAATTTGTGAAAAACTTACCGATATTTGTCCCGGTTCTTGTTTACGTATTAGTCTTAAAAATTAGTAAACAATTTTTAATTTTGAGTTGTCGGATTCTTCGTCGGCATGCCTCCATTATTTAAAATATTTAAATTTTAAAAAGCTCCTATAAGTAGGAGGAAAGTAACTGTATATTGCAGCTACACTATACTAAGCAGCAGAGCTGTTAATTAAAGCGGCCCCTATATACAGCAGCAGAGCTGCAATATTTAGTGTATCATACCTTACTGACATACGTGTATTCTGTTTGTGATGTAATGCTAAGAGTTCTACGCATGACATTCTTTTGGAACTGACTCCAATTGTGTGGAGTCGACTCCGGAGTCATTGACTCCGACTCCTTGTTTGCATATGCCTGCTCCGGAGTNAACTGACTCCAATTGTGTGGAGTCGACTCCGACTCCTTGTTTGCATATGCCTGCTCCGGAGTCATCGACTCCGACTCCATAGCAAACCACGGGTGACTCCGGAGTCGGAGTCAAGGAGTCGACTCCGACTCCGGAGTCGGAGTCATGGAGAACACTACCAAACATAGAGGAAAACCCCAATGCACCCTATTACTCGGGGACCTTCCTTGTTAAAAAGAAAAATTGAAGGTCACCGTCCGGAGTCCGGAGCACCCCGTTTCCTTGGATGAGAGATACAAATAAACAGGAAATACTCTTCAGTGAGATTGATACGAAATAGCTCCACCGCAAGAGGTATTTGCAAATCTAACATGAAGTTCCAATTTCTGAGAATGCTAATCCTCTTGAGTCACGAGTCTCTCCTCTCTTCCTGATTTGGAAATTGTCGTTTCTCTTATTGATTGTTCTTCAGAATACCACATACCTTCCATATAGTATTACCCAGGGGGTGGCGGTACAACATAGAGATGGTTTTGAGAATAAAATTGTCTGGGAGTGACGTCACTGTTCCGCACTTCGAATTCCCTAACATTTCTCCTTNCATGAGTCACGAGTCTCTCCTCTCTTCCTGATTTGGAAATTGTCGTTTCTCTTATTGATTGTTCTTCAGAATACCACATACCTTCCATATAGTATTACCCAGGGGGTGGCGGTACAACATAGAGATGGTTTTGAGAATAAAATTGTCTGGGAGTGACGTCACTGTTCCGCACTTCGAATTCCCTAACATTTCTCCTTGTGCATTTTCATGACTTTTCATGGAACATTTGTAGTGTAGTCCCTCTATGGAATTCAAGTAAGTGATACGTTAATCGATTGGAAATTTATCGTAGATTACGAATTTGACATCCATTGTTGGCGGTCAAGTCAAATTTTGCAAAATTTTTGCAAATTTGTGCCAAAGAAACAAAAAATTTTTAGGATGACTTACCCCAAGGTTGCTATAAGGAATTAATCTAAACTGACTATGATAAGGTTAGCCAGTTACTCAATTTTTTTTTCAAACTTAATTTTTTAACAAAAAGAAGACACTAATTTATGGTTTTACTTATAAATTTTTTTTTATACAGCGTGGTTCATAAGTTACTACGGGCTTTCAAAAATGTATAACTGATCACAGGAATGACCGATCGACACGGTTAAGATGCCAAGTTAATTAGAAAGCATTAGAAGGAATGCCATATTTTTCTGGACTATATTGGCCATAGGTTGCTAAGGTCAAACTCGTGTCAAATGTAAAAAAAAATTATTTTGCACTAGGTCGGCATGGGGTATTTTTGTCTGGAAGTTAGTCAATAATTTCAAAACAGTTCCTAGTTACCAACTTTTTAAAATCACAATTAGACTTGTGCATGATAAAATTTTTACTGTGAACTTTTTGTCTGAGTTGATTTATCCTAATTCGATTTAGTGCGAAATTTCAACAATTAAACTTAAGTTAGTTAGATGTGGGTAGTTGTGACTTGTGCTCCTTCAGCACCAATGCAAATTTCAAGTCGCCGTTTAACTGAGTCGCACGCAGCTTGACACATCATGGGTGAAATGAATTCATGACAACATTCTAGGATTCGTGTACTTAGGATTGGGATTGTAGTTGGGCATGTTTTGTACACTAAATCCTTCAAGTATCCCCAGAGAAAGAAATCTGGAGGTGTGAGATCTGGACTTCGTGGTGGCCATTGAATTGGTCCGTCTCTTCCAATCCAATTTGGTCCCCATGTTTCATTCAAGAAAGCGCGAACCAACAACGCCCAATGTGGTGGAGCTCCGTCCTGCTGCCATAAAAATTCTTCGTATTTGTCTAGTTCCATGACAGCAGGCATAGTATTTTGAATGAGCATAGAGAGATACGTGTGCTGGTTCACGTTACCNTTGTCTAGTTCCATGACAGCAGGCATAGTATTTTGAATGAGCATAGAGAGATACGTGTGCTGGTTCACGTTACCATGAAATAGAAATGGGTCGATAAGACCTCCAGCATGGATCCCTACCCATACATTTATGCCAGGAGACTTATTGGGTACTTCATGAATTTCATGGGGATTGTTATATGCATAGAGCACTGCGTTCCTGGTATTAATTTTTCCATTTAGCTTGAAAGTTGCCTCGTCCGTGTAAATTATTTTTTGAAAAATGTCGTGATGCACTTCCGCCTTATGAAGCATTTCCAGACTGTACGCCACTCTTCGAATTTTATCATCTTCGCAAAGAGCCTGTACATTTACAGCTCGGAATCCCTTTAATTCAGAGTTCTTCGGTAGTCGCTGAATGGCAGTTTTGTCCAAGAGAAGTTCTCGAGAAAGTTGTCGCTTGGACTTGTTTGGATTTTGGATCCAAGAATTTATGCTTATCTGATTAAACAATGGAATAAGTTTGTAAGTTCTCATGAATTAATTCAAAATTCGTAATACCTGTCGATTGTTTTCAATGCGGACTGTTCTTGGTCTTCCGGTGCGTTTCCTCTCTGCACTGTTACTAGTCTCGTTGAATTTTACCACTGTTTTTAATTGTTTTTTCATTTGGAGCCACTTTGTTGAATCGAGCTGTGAATCTTCTTCCCACTTCCCTGTAATTTTCCATTAATGCATACTCTTACTATAAATGATTTTTCTGTAACGTTAAATCCGTACCTTCCAAAAATTATTAATAATTAATAAAAATTAAATAGTTATTGATTTGTTTCTTGAAAAGAATTTTAATAACTTGAAAAATGATAAACTGAAACTGAGTATGATGTCATTTACCTTTGTGTGAAATTTTACTCATCGTAGCATGCGCAAGGTGTCATTTAGAATGACAATTTTTTAATAAGTTCATGACTCATCCGAGGTTTATTCTTTCACTCTTCATTCAAGCAGTTGGGAACATTTGTTTGGAATTAGCGTCTTGCACATGTCTAGTTGTTTTAAAAATTTGATAACTAGCAACTGTTTTGGAATTATTGACTACCACACAAAAATGTCCTTTGCCAACCTAGTACAAAATATTTTTTTTACATTTGACACGAGTTTGACCTTAGCAACCTGTGGCAGGTATAGTCCATAAAAGTATGGTATTCCTTCTAATGCTTTCTATTTAACTTAGCATCTTAACCGTGTCGATTGGTCATTCCTGTGACTAGTTACACATTTTTGAAAGCCCGTAGTAACTTATGAACCACGCTGTATTTTGTTCTCTTCCAAATTTTTGAGTTTGTAGTATATTCCTAAGCAACTATAGAAAGCGAAAAAATTTATTGTTTATTTGACTTTGTTGATTGTTATTTCTTCAAAAAATTAATTTTGAAAAAAACATTGAGTAAGTGGCTAACCTTATCATAGCCAGTTTAGATTAATTCCTTATAGCAACCTTGGGGTAAGTCATCCTAAAAAATTTTTGTTTCTTTGGCACAAATTTGCAAAAAATTTGCAAAATTTGGCTTGACCACCAACAATGGATGTCAAATTCGTAATCTACGATAAATTTCCAATCGATTAACGTATCACTTACTTGAATTCCATAGAGGGACTACACTACAAATGTTCCATGAAAAGTCATGAAAATGCACGAGGAGAAATGTTAGGGAATTCGAAGTGCGGAACAGTGACGTCACTCCCAGACAATTTTATTCTCAAAACCATCTCTATCTTGTACCGCCACCCCCTGAGTATTACCTACCGGCCTGGCTTTTTAAAAATGACAATTTTTTTGGTGAGGAGAGAGAGGGATGGGAAAAAGACAGCAGAGTAGACACTCTGGCACAGTCGGGAGAACACCCGGCCGGGTTGGGTTTTCTCCAGAGCCGGGAAAAATTCCGGTACAAATGACATTTGGACATTTTGGGACAGGATATTTCCTGGCCCAGCCGAGAAAAACCCCGGCCCAAAGGTCATTTTTTACTTAAAAATTTTTTGTGGTAAATTTCCAGTTTAGAATTTTTCTAAAATATGTTTAAACCAATCTTAATTGCATTTCGGAATTTAACACCGTGGGAGATTGCCCCAAACTAAATTCCTTGAAATAATTTAAAAAGGAGTGATTATTGCAAATTAAAGTTATTAGATACACAAATTTTTAATTTAAATGTTATTAATTATTCACATTATTATGCTGTTTCTAATGAACCAAAAAGTTTGGTATAGGTATACTAGTTAGTAGGTTAGTTAAATATAGAAGAATCAATTCGGGCCGGAATTTCTCCCGGCGGAACAGGTAACGTCTAATACAATGCATGGAAATAGGAGATAGATATGAAATTTTTGTTCGAATAATTGTTAAAAATTACAACTTTTTACAATAATTAGAATATTATTGCATATAAGGAAAATTACCATCAAGTAGAGTGACTTTTGACACTTACAGGTNGATGCATGGAAATAGGAAATAGATATGAAATTTTTGTTCGAATAATTGTTAAAAATTACAACTTTTACAATAATTAGAATATTATTGCATATAAGGAAAATTACCATCAAGTAGAGTGACTTTTGACACTTACAGGTAAAATATTTAATTGGTTGTCACATTTAGGAGTCTGATCGAATAGAAAAATCACAAATTGAACAATATAAAACAACCAATTGAGAATGTTTGTAGCAGTTTCAATGATTAAAATTCATTGTGTTCAACTGTTTTAAATTTTTTCTGAAAATTATCTAGTTTCATCATAAAAATTTAGTTT
>NIPM01000102.1:221553-377004 GCA_002738285.1 Holacanthella duospinosa
AATTTAATTTAATTTCTCCCTAAAGGTGACATCCACATTCAAAAAATTATTTTCAACAATTTCAGATAATAATAATTTTTTTTTACACTTAATACTTGTACTTTATTTTATTCCGTAAAATAAGATTCCAATAAATTTTTAACGTATAATTTGGATGTGGGAAATAACATGGTTTACGTTAATTTTTATATGTTCTTATAGAATCACTATATATAAACTGCACTAATTTTTCTGACAAATGTGACAACTGTGTAGCCGGGATTTCTCCGAGCTCAGAAAATTTTTTTCTTTTTCGAAAAATTAAATAAAAGTGGGACAGGAAAAACTCTGGACCGGCCATTAATTTCCCCGGCCCGTGGGTCGGACTTGAGAAGGGTGTTTCCCTGACTGGGCCATAGTAGTTGAACAGCTGCTGAAGAGACAGAAAATTTTTTGTCATTTTTAAAAAGCCAGGACGGTATCTATTACTGTCGTTCATATATGCCCGATGCCTACGATGATTTGCTCTCATCTACGCCCGGCGACTACGATAATTTTCACCTTTTTCTAATAGTTTACAATACCACTTTTAAAGATTTTAAACCTTTAAAGGATCAATAACTGGCTGGATATACAGTGTGTTCGAATAAGAAGGCGAAATTTTTGAGATTTGATTTTGCTAATAATCAAAAATTGATTCTATGTCACGCTTTTTCACACTTTATGAACTGCTCAAGCTACTCAAAACCGTTACTACGAGAGTTTAGTTAAATTTTTTTAAGTTAAAAAACGTCGGAAGAGCCTAATTCGTCAGAGTTTTTGAAACTCTAGTCCCGGATTTTCGCCTTCTTATTTGAACACCCTGTATAGGTGGAGACCCTTTTTTGTCGAGTTAAATATGGATACTACCAACAGACAATATAACCTCAAAATAAAATAGCATGATCTCCAGAGCCAGACAAATAAAACGTAGGGACAGACAGACGGACACATAACTTGCATAAACCCTAACTAAACCTAACAATACTGACCGATGTTAATAAATTAAATTCCGTAGTAAAATTATCTCACCTCCATCCCCTGGCGACCTATGAAACTAAACCTTTACTATGAAACTGAAAAAAAATATTGTTGAAATAATTACTGTATTTTTTGTTTTGGTTTTTTAGTCTTCTGGAGATCTGGCAAGTAATGAAGCAACTTCACAACATATCGTTGGTTTGGTTTCCCATGCACTTACTGCTAATTTTTCTGCTGGAGGACGTCGTAGAAATGATGGTGCAGACGACAACCATGATACATGCTCGACTGGACATAATGAACCCGGTGTGAACGGATTCCCTCTGACAACATGTGTAGACAGTGATACTGTACCAAAGAATTTCAAATGGAACCGTGTTACTGGTTAGTCTTTTTTTATTTATTGACTAGTTGCTCCACTAATACTCATAATCTAACATTTCTAAACAATTAATAATTCTCTTTAGTGAGTTTTGCTGATCAGTCTTACGTCGCCTGTCTTTCGAATCGGAAAATCCATGTTGCCAAACGAGAACACTCAGACACTAATTCAACAGGAACAGGCAAATGAGTTTAACTTGAAAACGTCAACAATCTCGGCTACTCATCATCACTTCGTTTCTACACATATTTCGTTCAATTTATAATTTAAGTTTATATGCGAATTCTTATGTAAATTCGCAATATATTTTCATTAAGAAAATAAAATTATGTAAATTTATAGTTAGAAGTATACAATGTGTTCCAACAAAAACATAGTGAGCCTAAACTCGAACCTTGGTAAAGTGAATAAGGAAGTGATTGTATGAGTGATAAGAATTCGGCAAGTAGATTAACAAATGTTGATTAGGAATGTGTTAGTTAAGAACCCACTAAATTCCAATTTTACACGCACATTTTCTTACCTTATTCACTTTACCAAGGTTCGAGTTTAGGCTCACGTATGTTTTTGTTGGAACACACTGTATAACTTGTTACTTAGATAGTGTACAACGTTTACAGTAGGATTTCGGACAAACAGGATCGAATATTTCTAATTTTTAATTCGCTTTCTTTACAAATATACATCATAATGGTTTCACTAAAATATATTTTATCAATTGATAAAAAAACTCCGTAAAAACTAGATTACGTAAATTGTTTAATTTTGCAGAATTTCCAAAATTATTATTTTTTAAAACTAGATACACATATGACATAACCTACTTCTGAAAAGTGAATAATAATAATGAAAACTGTTAGTCATCTGACTGTGTCCGTCCATCTGAATTGACGTTGTTGACTATCTTTATCATTCCTTAATAATTTAGTTAACTAGTTCTTCAAAATTAATAAATATTGTTAATTATTATAATAAACACAAGTTATATCATATGAGTAGCTTGTCTTAAGAAATTATGCTTGTTATTTTTCAAAATTATTTTTAACCTCGACTCTCTAAAAATTCGGCATTTTTTTGTGTTACGTTAGTAGACAATTTTATTATGTAATATTCAAAAATACAAAAAAAAAAATCTATCGCATGGGAATAAATCTTACTATGAGAAATTGACTTAAACCTCATCATCTCATGAGTATATGAATCACATTTATATAATCTCGTTAGCTCTATGTGAAGCTACCTAATTTTTAATTGACTACAAAGAATAGTTGAATGAAGAGTATAAATGGGAAAATTTTAATTCCTGTTTCATGTACATATGTATAGGATGTATGTTAGATTTGAAAGAAGTCGAATAAACAACTTTTTTTTGTTAACTATTGGGTAACAAATCTACTCTAATTCTTATAAAAGAATCATAGACGAAATACTCACAACGAGATTCAATTTTGTTAGGATTTTGCATCTTTTCTGTCTATTCATTCTGATAAGTAGGCTGCTAGAGCTATTCTAATAAGTTGACTCCTCTAGGTACCAAGTACCGAATTCTGAAGGGTTCTACTGATTTTTTATAACTAAGTCTATACTTCACTTGGTCTTTCAGTTTTTCACCTGGGGCAATTTTTTCTTCTTTTATTCAACTCACATATGAGAATTTTAGAGAAATTAGATAAGTTAGTATTGGAATTTTTTAAATTTTTTTTTGACTAGGTAATTTCTGATTCGTCCATTTTTTTTTCTTTTACAGGGCAATGAACTCCAAGATAAAAATATTGTTTTTGACTCTGGCTCTATTGATTCTAAGGGTAGAGAGTGGTGTATCTTCTCGATTACGAACTTTTTATTTAAGTGATGAAGACGATTTTTCTAGTTTAGAAACACCAATTACGAATGCTCTATATGAGAATGATGCTTATGGAGATATCGAGTCAATGGAAATGGACTTGGGTACAGGTCATGATAATCCGAATCCGGATATTCACCTCACCACTGTAAGTTCTCAGTTTTTGAAGTCTAGTTAGATATTTATCATTTTCAATTTGTATAAATTCTTTACCTTTACAGCCTGAGTTGATAGAAAAATATGGATTTCCCGCTGAAATTCATCAAGTAACGACAGAGGATGGATATATTTTAACAATGCACAGAATTCCTGGCGGGAAGAAGGATTCTATTATTAATGCTAAAGATGAGAGTTCGAGACCTATTGTTTTTCTTCAACATGGAATGTTCGGAACATCAGCAGATTGGATTCTCAATGCAGAGAACAAGTGTCTTGGTTAGTTTTTCATGTAAATTTCATTTGTTTTTAACTTACGACTGTTACAACCAATGATTTAATTGAAAAAATTTGAATTAATGCTAAAAAACAATTCACAGACTGCTTTCTTTATTTTATTTCACTGTATAGACATACAGGGTTCGCCAAACTCATATAGCCCTTTTTCATCAATTTTCTTCAAAATAGGCAAACGGTAGTCTATATACAGGGTGTTTAACATTTTTTTGCACCATAGAAAGCATGACGTCATTTTTTCACACTTTTTTGCTGGACGGAGAATGGGGTGGGAGGAGCTACGATGAAATTGGAGAAAGAGGTTGCAAAAAAAGATTAAACACCCTGTACAAAGATGGAAACAAGAAATACTCCACTAAGCTCGTTTTAGAGAAAAGTTAAGTTTCAAGTCGGTAAAAGAAAAAGTTTGGCTGACCCTGTACAATTTTACTTATGTGGTAACACTTTATACTCTGGGGGTACTACCACCGGATTGAATTGAATACTAAAATTTTATTGGATTAAACGAAAAAATTAAAGTTCATGCGGATTATGTTGATTCTGATTAATTGAGAGAATTTTCAAAAGTACAAAATCGCAAAGCTTGTTCAAACCGTTGTTATTGGTTTAATTTTTTTTTGTTATTTCAGGTTACATGTTAGCAGAGACTGGATATGACGTGTGGTTAGGAAACGCCCGTGGAAACAAGTATTCAACAGCTCACACAACGCTTTCAACTAAACGGATTAAATACTGGAGATTTAGGTTATACAAAATGATTTATGAGCTCTGCTCTAGACGAATGATATTTTTATTATTTTTATTTCCTACTAAAATCTTATGATTTGTTTTATTAGTTGGGATGAAATGGGTCGATTTGACCTCCCAGCAGCACTGGACTATGTCCTGAATACAACCGGAAGAAATAACTTAAGCTACATTGGTCACTCAATGGGAACAACTATGTTCTTCGTACTTCTCTCTGCAAAACCAGAGTATAACTCCAAAGTCAACTTCATGGGAGCCCTTGGTCCAGCCGTATATATCAACCACGCAACGAGTCCTGCAAGATATTTGGCAAAATTTTATGGTCGGATAGAAAGGGTATACAAAATAAATTTACCAAGTAAAAATTTTGTTTTAGCTTATTATAAACGAAATTAAGGGCGATGATAAACTTGAGCTGAGTCTTTCAGATAATCCTTGACTTCATCGGACATGGAGTTTTCCTACCACGATTTGTAACCAAAGCACTTCAATTAATTGGTCCTAAATTCTGTACAGTGAGTTAAATTTTATCAAGAAAACTAAACAATTTTGACATTTTTTTTCCTCTTAGCAGCCTGTATTTTTTGTATCAATTTTCAAAAATTTCAAATATGCTTAAATTTTTTAGGAAACAATGAAAATTGACAAACTTTGTGAGCAAGTTATGTTCCTACTTGCTGGACACGACCCTGCACAAACAAATTATGTAAGACTATTAAACAAGATTTTTTTTAACTAACTTATTTTCTAGACCTGTTGAAATGTATATTTTTCAGACAGAACTTCCAGTAATTTTAGCCCATGCTCCATCAACGGTTTCCACACATACGGGTTTCCACTACTTCCAACATATCAAATCAGGAGAATTCAGAAGGTACGACTATGGTACAGATAATATGAAGATTTATGGAACATCGTCTCCACCCGAGTATAACTTGTCAAATGTTCAAGTTCCAATTGGTATTTTTTGGGCTCCAAATGACGCCTTATGTACTCCTGTGGTAAATTGACTTAATAAAAATGTTGACCATAATGTATATTAAGGATTATAATGATTTTTTTTCAGGATGTTGCCAGACTCTCTCGAATTCTTCCCAATGTGACGCTCAACCACCGTGTAAATTTTACAGAATTCAATCACATTGATTTCATATTTGCTAAAGATGTGGACGTGCTAGTGAACAAACCACTTCTAGCTGTTCTTGCTTCATATGTTTAAATGATTTAATTCAGAAGTGCTTCACTTAAACAATACTTTTGACATAACGCAACCAACCGATGACCTTAGTCTAATTTAAAAAAAGCAATAGGTTACTAAACATTAGTTTGTAGAATATAGATAACATTGGTATTATACTATGATGAAGTAAGAACCTAGCCTTATTACCCAGACATACATACTACGATGGTTAGAATCGTCAAATATTGAGTGTTTTTGTCAAAATCGATTTGATTTAAAGAGGTGTGCAAAACACAAGGTGTCTACTATTGATAAATCGATAAGGAATTGTAGGGTTTTCCTTCTACAGAATTTTACAAATAATTTGATAATGGACATATTGAAGATAAGTAAATAGCTTGGAGATTTACTGATATTCATTGATATGATTAGAGTGATTAGGTCACATTGAATGTGATGAAGAGAGTACTTGTGAAATAGAATAGGAGACAAGTATAAGTACTATGACTCAACAATTGACAGTCTCTTTCGTGCAACAGTGCCCTCAGATCTATTCTACCAAGTGATCCTAAGGATGACTATTGACTTTTACTACACTGATGGAAGTTCGCCCTGTCGCGCAGTCCTTATGACTGCGGATGCTCTGGGTGTTAAGCTCAATTTGAAAGAAGTAGACTTAATGGCTGGAGAGCAACTCAAACCAGAATTTCTTAAGGTAATATATCTAAAAAATTACTAGATCATATGGATTGGTTAGTCTAGATTGTAGAGATATGTAAGTTAGCTACAGTGAACCTCGCCTATAACAACAGTTTAGGGACCAAGAAATTTGGTTCATAACACCCGATGTTTATTATAGCCGAATAATGAACAAATATAAAATTTAAAGTTATGTCCATGACATCCGATGTTTTGACTTTTCTTAGTTCAATTATTTTCTTTTTCTAAATACTGCAGCCTCACAATCCAAATAAACCAAGAACTTACTTGAACAGAAAAAAATGTAGATAAAACTGTGTGGAATATCTTCAGAATTCTGCAATGATTTACTCACGATTTAGAGATGCTGTAACAGAGGATAAAGTATAGTAGATAATTAAAATTTGACAAGTCTTATTTTGTCCACTGCGCCACGGAATAATAGGAAAAACGATGGTGCAGTGATTCAAAACTTCAATTCTTCATTCATTCACAACTCATTTTATTAAATTGGCATAACTTTTTCAACATAATAGGGTCTGGTTCATCTCTCACGATGGTGAAATGAAGGGCTAGACCGCAAGATATGGTTCATTACACCCGAGTGTTCATTTTAACCGAGTTCATTATGACCGAGGTTTTTAATGTTAATTTCGCTATCTCTAGACAGGGACCGGCGGTTCAGGTTCATTATAACCGTGTTTCTATTTCATCCGGGTTCATCATAGGCGAGGTCCACTGTATTTTGGTATTCTTGATTGAGCTATTTAGTATAATTTTGACTAATCATCCCGTTATGTGAAACAGCATTTTGACATGTTTCTGTCATTTGAAGGTCAAGTATGCAGTACACCATGACACGGTATTAACGGTGGTTATAAACTCACTGCAAAATCTTTACTTCAACATTACCATTAGTTAAAACTATCCTGATGCTAAGCGCTTGAGAAGTTTGACGTAATACGGTTTTGTTATAATACACGTGAAACCACCGTGGCAACTGTGTTTCCTAGTGTATCGTGTTAGAGCAGAAGCTTAGCCACAGCAATTTGACTTTCAAGTGTTAGAGAAATGACAAAGTATCTAATTTTGTATGGCTTCATCGCCAGAACCTATAGGCATGTTAAGGTTTCGAATCAGGATTGGAAACGAAACGATAATTCTCATTCCTTTCGTTTCGTTTGGTAGTTTTGGGGAAATTGTAAACTCTCGTTTCGTTATGTTTCGCGTCGGGTGAGGGGAAGTGATGATTAGGGAACAAATCAGAAATGGCAAAAAATTCTAGATATTTATTTTAATAAAATAAAAAATAAATTATTATGTGTTGCAGACACATTATGGATCTGTTCTGTAAGTCTGTAGGACAGACAGAAAAATTTGAGTGTAAACTTGAGTTTCAAATCGCTATATACCTTGTCAGTCTATTTTGGCTTCATTTTACTCATATTCTTCATAATTGTAATTGAATTTTTTGATAATTATCCGAAAAGTGTGTTTTGTTATCGGGAGTGACATCCGCTTTTTTGTTTGTCCATTCCATTGCATGCATACTGCGACATTCGATGATAATTTATGATAATCTATAATATAAACCATTGTTGAATTCGCATCCATTGTCGGATACTGGATGAAGCAATCTACGATTGCAATCCATGAAAGTTAATTCTAGAATCCCTTAGCAGAAATAATTCTTAGGCATCACACAAACAGGCTTTCCTCCACACTTGCAACTTCTAGAGTATGTTTTAAACTATTTCAGGTAAAAATGTTATAAGCTCAAACATCTACAACTACCAGCTATATTTAGTATTAATCTCACAGCAGAATTAATCTTACCATTTAAAACAACCCTGTATTCGGATCAATAGTGCAAGTACAAATTATACTCTCTTTTGACTCTAAATAGAAATTCGCTATTTTAATATTTCCTTTATATTTTATAAATGTTTCTGTATTCTCTCTATCTGCGATCTATTTTTGTTAATTATTTATCCATAGTCTGCTTTCCCACTACCCTTGGTTTCGTATTTATTACCAGTTGGTATTATGTTTATGGAAGCAAGTCACTCAAGCATCGGCAGAACTAATAGTTTCTCAATTTTTATATTTTTCACCATATATACACTTCAGATTGAATAAGGAAGCATACATGGAAATAATTAAATTCTTTATGGTTTTCGGATCGTTTCGGATTGACAGACACAGGTAATATTTCGTTTCGGATTGAGAACTCAGGTTACCGTTTCGTTTTCTATCCATTTTGGAAATGAAATTATCCGTTCACAAGCCTAGATTTTCACACATTGTAGGTAAGCACTGGTCCTGGATTTATGCTGGAGATTCAATCAGAATTTTTATGTTAGTATAGTAGTAAAACTGAAAGACGTTGTTTTTGTTTTTTATTAGATAAATCCTCAACACACACTTCCAACAATAGATGATAATGGATTGTATCTTAGTGAGAGCAGAGCCATTATGATGTATTTGGCAAATGCCTATGGAAAATCAGATACACTCTACCCAAAACCAGCCAAGCAACGCGCACTCGTAGATCATAGATTGTTCTTTGATGCGACAGGTCTTTATAGCGCATTCGAACAAGCTTATGTAAGTTAATGGATTAAAATTTTTATTTCTGTTGATATGACTAACTTTTGAATGAACAACTACAGTTTCCAGCAATATTTGCACATCAACCAATCCAACAAGACAAGCTTTCAAAGTTGGATCAAATGTTTGGTGTTTTGGAAGAATATTTGGATAAATCCAAATATGTTGCTGGTGATACTCTAACGATTGCTGATTTCGGCATCATAGCTACTTTGAGCACGATGGAAGCTGCGGGGGTAAAAATTGACAAATTCAACACGGTATTCAACTACTTTAACAAGTGCAAGAAAGAGATTCACAACTACGAAGGACTGAATGGAAAGGGTGCAAAAATATTTGGTGAATTTGCTAAACATTTAGCCTAGACCATTTATCTCAGCTGATATTCATGCAATGAAAATCAGTAAGAATCATTTTCAGGAAAATAAAGTTTAAGTCAGTTATAAAAGTTGCATAATAATATGACATTTACTACCAATAAAAGACAAAATGAATCAATAATGTATGATGAATTTAGTGTCATTCCTTTATAAAATAAAATTATGAAATATTATGATTATAATCAAATATTAGAAATGGAGCTAATCGGCGATTCGGGCCAAAGTGCGAATACGAATATTCGCAATGAACAGTGTATTTTGTATTGCCTTACATCGCACACTCAATATGCACTGGTAGGCAATATAGTATTCCAGCTTAGCACCGATGGTATTTTGTAATACTGAAAACATCTTGTTTGACAAGTCACATCGTTACTTTTTCCTGCAAGTTTTTCAAATTCTTCTTCTGAACTCTGACTACGCTTAAATGTTGGTAGAGTGGTAATTATTCTCAAGTGAATATCAATCAAACCAAATGCACATTGGTATGAGTTAGGTTTAAACCACTCTACTCATCGGGGTGAACTTCAAACACGACTGCTAACGGCAAGCCAAACCGTCAACTTCTGAACGGCAGTGCACTTTGTATTCAGACTAGCTGAGAAAGGTCAATGGAGACATAAGCAATGCTATAAATGACTCAAGGGTGATTTTAATTAGAAAAATTTGTAGAAAACCGCGAACGAAGTAGACATGACAACCAAGTAGAAACGGCGTATCGTTAACAAAGTTGATAAAGAGCTATGACCATCAGGAGATACAGAATCCTCCACACCACACAAATGTAATAACAAAGCTCTGAATGAATTCTTTCATAGCACACTACTAATAGTTTGGTTGGTTAACAGGAAAATGTACTTTGGATAGATTAAAAATTAAGAGGAAGCATCTAGCCAAATTTTGTTGGGATTATAAAAAAATATGATTAAAACAACATGTCCAATCAACATTCAAAGAAAGCATATAAAAACAAGGTGAGAATTTACTATCGTGGACCAGAAGGGATTTTGACCTCCCTCCCTCCAAAAATCTCTCCTACCCCCCTGATCACAAAAATATATTTTTTTCGAAGTGGACTTCAAAAATAAATTCTAGAAAATTTTTTTTCGGAATTTCAAAAAATTTTTTTTTTTTTTCACCAAAATTCATTAAAATAATATATTCACTAAATTTGAGTATGGCTAGGTTAGGTTGTTAGGTTGTTAGGTTGTTAGGGTTCAGTTTGAGTATTTTCCCATACTCAAATTTAGTGAATTATATTATTTTAATAAATTTTGGTGAAAAAAAAATTTTTTTTTGAAATTTCGAAAAAAAATTTTCTAAAATTTATTTTTGAAGTCCGCTTCGGAAAAGATATATTTCTGTGATCAGGGGAGTAGGGGGAATTTTTGGGGGGAGGCGGGTCAAAATTCCTTCTGGTCCACGATAGTAAAATAATTCCAAAAACAAAATCTTTGTTTGGGGTCATTAGAAAACATTGTTAGAATAGCAAAGAAATATCAACTAGTGGCGACTTACGAATACTTGCTTTCCTTATCACAGAGAAGCATAAATCTTGGTTGAGATCATGGGAGAAGCTCTTAGAGTAAAATCGAAGGGTTTGGTTGGCAAAATATAATATGCGTAAACTAGAAATGAATCTAAAACAAGTGCAGATGTTGCCTTTAGCTTCAATACCTAGGTTTTAATTATTGTTGATTGTAAACAATCTACATGTTTGGAGTGAGAAATGAAACAAACATGACAGACAGATAGACAAAACGGCTATGCATTAACCTGTCGCAGTTACGCTTCTTGCAGTAGAGAATTTAAAAATTTAATTCAGGTTAGCTGAAATTTTGATATAGTGATTTTTCAATGTTTTATACTTGTGATGTTAACCAAGAACCATCAACTACTATAATAATATTTATATACCGATTTATATACCAATACATCCGATGATACCAGTTTTTTGTGGTAAGATTATCACTAACTATCCCTATTCCAACAAAAATCTCTGGGAATTTTCTTTTCTTTATTGTTACCTTGGACAGGAGTAGCTGTCCTGGGTTAAATATTAAAATTTTCTACTCGGCAACCGAATCGTGTGTCAAATTTTTATGCCACATGACTTTGATTCTTCGCAGCTTTCTGTCTTGAGAACGGAGCAATCTATAGGCAAATATGATTTTAGATGCCTAAAACTCTTACTTCATAAGTACATTATTTTTAATTAAAATTACTGCCAGCTATGACACCGGCTACAAATGGAGATTACGAATTTTTGCTGCGTTGTTTCAATCAGTATCTGATAAATCCAGCAAAAATAAAATAAAATAAAATAATATTATTGCATAGATTTGCTAAATCATTGTTGCAAATTTTTGACATGACTTTCTATATTGGTTGTCAGATTCGTCTTCAAATACCTAACTGGTTGACATACCTCGTGAACAAATTTCGATGAGACATTTGTACATTTGTGCTCAAGGTAAAAAGAATGAATGAAATCATCAAAAACTTTTAAAATTTCAATCTGAGCCCCAACAATGGAGGTTGTGTATCCGTAATCTAAACAAGATTTCTGTTCGATTTACGTATCACTTACCTAACTCCTCGATGAGTACCTTTCCTACAATTGTTGGTTATAGACTATGAATTCTAAATAAATCTCAAATTCTATAACCGGGCCAATTTTAATTTATAACTTATACAAATATTTACAATGTAAAAATTAACATTAGTTCCATAATTAAACATTGAAAAAAAACAAATAGAGAAATAGAAATAGTGCCCATTTATAACGTGGGTTCGCGGACGATACCTTGTGGCGCAAGTTAACCCTTTAGATTGTAGAAATAAATTCAGGCTTCCGATGCATACTTAGAAGTTAACTTACCACGAAAAATATTTGTAAGCACAACAAATTGCTAGCCCTAATATCACACCCTACAAAAACGAAATGATGCCGAATGTGATTTCATAGTAGAAGAACAAAATAAAATCTAAGACCTTGAATGCGAAAAGACGTAGTTTGATCTTAATTTAATAGGATGGGGAAAATTATGATATTGAAATAATTGGATGTGAAATTACATCAGGAATTTTGTGGATTTTACCAATCTAATACCCGTATCCGGGCACTGAGGAAACCTGGTTAGAAACTACACTTATTCGGATATGGTAAAATTTAACAAAATTTTTGACATAATTATACATCCATTCGGAATTTAGCCCATCAAAATTGAATCAAGTAAAGTTTCTAAACGGGTTTCCTCATAGTGGTTGGATTCGGGTATTTCCCAAAATTCCTAAAGTTATTTCACATCCAATTAATTAATTCATTATCATAATTTTCTTCATTCGATTAAATTAAGAATAAATTCAGTCTTTTTCCACTCAAGTTGAAAATTTCATTGTGAAATCACTATCGGCATCGTTCCCGTTTTTGTAAACCGTTATATTAGGGCTAATAATTTATCGTGCTTGTAAGCAAGTGAACATTAGATGTGTTTCCCCCAGTAAACTATACATAATCTTAAAGTTTGTAGTAAATCTGTTCATTGGTTGTTGAATTCCGTATACTTTAGCCTGCGTGTTTACTATCTGTTCATAATCTACTCATATATATCGGCTAACATTAAAATTTAATTTTCACTCACATTGTTTAAACACTTTACTTATTGTCCGCGGTATCAGCATTACTCTATTATTTTTAAATGGAAAAAATATGAAGTAGTTTTTCCCTGTATCTCGTCTCTCGTCAAAAAACCAGTTTTCAAAAATAATTCTTAAGAAATACATGTTATAATTTAGTAAATAATTAGAAATCCACAGCCTTGACTGTCTCTTTTCATAAAAAATTTAAATCAAAGGTTATCTTGTTTAAATTTTTATAATTTTCAGTTTATTTGAATCAAAGAGGTAAAACTGCAAGTGGTGAAGCGTACGATTTCATCATGGTAACAAATACTGTAAATTTCGGGTCCATACTTTTAAAACTTTTAACAACAGTTATATTTATTGTAATATTTCCTATTTTATTTCTAATTTTCATTGCACCGTTTCATATAATTCGAAGAGTTATTGAATTTTTGATGAAGTTATACAATCCTGATTTGTTGAGACTGGTTTCTACTCGAAGTTCTGTATGGACAGCAGATCCAATTCATCAATCACCAGAAACAAATATTACAATCATTGCCATTTTTGATAAGAAGATAGACTATAACCAACTATGTTCAAATTTTGAGGCAAATGTATCATCTAAATATCCAAGACTCCGTCAACACTTTGAAGTATGGTTGGGCTACAGTTTTTGGAAATATGACAACTGTTTCAGAATCACTGATCACTTGACAACACATTCAGATAGTGTCATTGGTCAAGACCAACTCCATCTTCTAGCCAATCATATTAACAGGCGAGCATTCTCAGTCAACCAAAGTCCATGGTGCGGTGTACTTGTTGAAAATTTTTGTACACACTCTCAACAACAATCAATTACTTCTGCTTGGATATTCAATATTCATCACTCTCTAACTGATGCATTTGGAGCCCAATGTCTGCTCAATACATTAGTGGGAAACTCTAATGGTCCAAAACAACCGTTGAATGATGTTACTATCCCACTTCCATTTGAATCATCTCAAACCTCATTTTTTCAAAAAGTCTTTCAAATTCATGCGTTTGCAAATGAATTGGTTACACTCAAGGATGAAAATCAGTTACGACGTTTCGGGTTCCAAGCAAGCAAGGATAGAGAAATTGAATATTTCACTAATCCACTAGCAATCCCAGATGGACAATTGTCGATCCCTTTTGCACATGTGCAACAAATTCAAGACAAATATAGTGTTTCTGTCACGGCAATCATGGGAACGCTTGCAGCGGGGTGTTTGGAAAGAATTTGTACTGAACTGAATACAACTCTACCGGAATATGTCCATTTGATGTTTCCATATTCACATCCAGGTCATACAAAAGAAGTTACGAATCATCAGTCATTTGTCTTTTTGAGGGTTCCACTAGCGTCAAAATCAGCAGTTGAGAGGCTCAAACTCATTGATGCGGATGTAAGGCGTCAGAGAAATGCAGGATTATCAAAAATATATGCCAAGTTAGTCCCATTGGTCCTTGGTCCACTTCCAGTAACTTTAACAAAATACCTGTACAAAGTTGACCTTCCCTCTGGGATGATGATAAGTATTTCAATTGATGAGCCAATTACATTTCAAGGTAAATCAGTCACTGATATCTCGTTTATTAGTGGTCCACTTCCTGGAGATCAAGGTACAACACCTAATACTTCTAGATAAATGTCACTCCTCGGTTCAAACCAAAACGTTTAAGTGTTCTTTTATTTCTTTAGGTATTTACTTCTTTTTTATGAGGTATGGCGAGAAGTTCAAATTTGGAATGGCTCTGAGTACAACATTCACAAAGAAAGTGAAGATGGTGAGCCTTCTTCAGCAAATGGCCGATGAAGCTAATAAGCTACGTGAGACTTAGTACGGAAACATAAATTGCGTCCAATTATCAAACTCGAGAACAAAGTACTCTAGACCGAATTGAATAAACTTGTAAATACGTTTTTAAATGATTTCAATAACATGTCTGTCAACAGTTTTAAGCGGCGACGACATTGAGACAAAATTTTATACGTAGATAAATGCCGTCGACCAAGCGCCAACGATATGATCGGTGGCATCAAATTTTTGGAAGTTTTGTTGCTCCAGGTCGATACAAATGAAATCATATACCAGTCCAAAGTAATCAATAATACAAACCATGGCAACGGTTTAATACTTATCAATAGGGCCAACCAAATGCAACTTTTGCAACTTTTGCAACTTTCAAAATGCACTGTGAATGGCCCACCGTAACTTCGTATCTCCACAAATTATCGAAAATGTAATCAATTAATGTAAAAAAAAAATGCACCTTTTGCAACTTTTGAACATAATACTACTTTTTGCAACAAAATGCAACTTTTAGGATTCGGAAGTTTGAATTTTCTGAACTTGATCACGATCCATAAATACCCACTTAGCAATAACAAACCCTGATGCAAACGTCATTACATTACAATTTATCAATATGCCCATGATTTAGAACGGGTGAGTCGTCGGCGCTTCTTCATTTTGGTTTAATTTATCCATATTAACAAAACAAGCTGATCCTTTCCTGACGTTAGCCAAATATGTAGAAGACAAAAAACTCGGCCGAAAACCGATTAACGCAGTTTACAAAGCAGGGATTTGTGATAAAACGGGACCAATTATTTTGCATTAATTGTGAAGAAGTTATCGACCATTCTAGAAAATCCACTGTCGACAAACATGTATCGTCAATAAAACATTCAAGTAACACGTATAAGATGAGGTCTTCTTTACTATCGCAATAGCATCCTTGAACAAAAATTTGCTAACGGTTAAATATATTTAAAAAAAGGTCAGCGGCAACGTGTTTTATCCAACCAGCCAAAACTCACGGATGTGGATCAAAATGAAAAACGATGGAATGAAATGCTAGAGGCTTTCACAGCATCAGGAGTTCCGCTTAATGTTTTCTCGAACGATTCACGGATTCGCTCTTAGGTGATGAAAAATGTCAAAAACGGACAGGCGTTACCTTTGGCTTCCTCACTCCGCAGATGCCTTATCACGATTGGGAGGGATGATCTTAGAGCCACTACGAAATATCTCAAGTAAAAAAAGTTTCAAAATGATCGAAAAGTGAATCAAAAAATTTTTTGAAAAATTATTTTAAACAGAGATAAGGCTATAATCGTAGCAGCTGATGAGACAATCGACGTTAAGAATCGGAAAATATTCAACACTTTAGCTAAACCAATGGAGCCTGGCGCAAATTCTTGACTAATTTCTTCCAAAGTTGTTGAATTATGTAATGCGGCTGAAGTATGAAGAATTATGTAGTGTAGCAAAACAAATAGACTCGGCTTTGATACTACACAATAACAAGAAGGAAAATTTTGCTGTTTTCGGTTCAGACAACGCTCCATATATGGTCTCAGCTGGTCATAAGCTACAGGGTTTGAGCGAGAGGTGAGTAAAAAATTATTCTACTAGTCTTAGGAGAAGAATTTTGGAAAGTTATAGAGTTGCTCAACTTGCAACGCTAAATAGCAATATAGTGCTTTTTGAATTTAGGAAATAAAAAATCAAGGCTCAAAATTAAGCAAACATAAGTTGCCTGTTTCTAAAACAATAATACTTTGGCAAACTGTCATTGATTTTTATCCTAATAGATTTCTAAATTTTATCTTAGTACACTAGACAAGTTGGGCCCACGTTTTGCATTTGGTGTCTGAGGAACTAAGATATTAGATGAAACAAGCAGACGCTTTCATTACAGGAATAAAAGCTTCCCTAACCAAAGCACCTGCGCGTCGAAACTACCTCCTCGAAATACTATAAAAGAGAGAATCAGAAATCAAATTACCCCCTGTTCCTGTTCTCACTCGGTGGACTATCTGGGTAGCCGCCGCAGACTACCACTGGAGCAACTGAGATGCTATGGTTGAATTCGTTGAGTCATCGCATGAAGATTGCGCAGCAACGCGAAATTTGAAAGAAATCCTTCCAGACAAACAACTGCCTTCACAGTTGAAAACTTTGAGCCAAGTCTATGCACTATTGAAGCTTCAATACTTCAACTCCAAAATGACCACTTACCTTGTCGTCCGTTTGGCTAAACTTGCGCGCAGTGGAAGAGTTTTTCAGATGTTGTAAAATTTCATCAGTCAAACTGGCATTGTATATGAAATCTAAGCACACAGCACCCGAGTTTTGGCAGGCGGTTCAGGTTTTTGACCCCAAAATGGGTAATAATATGATCCAGAACACCAGATTCCACTCTGTCTCACCTGTCTCGCAGACTCAAAGGTTCCTTTAGCGGAAATCTTAAAGTATGAAGCTATCTCCGCTGAATATATTGCAGAGGCAGATATCAAATCACCTTTCAAATTCTGGAGAAATAATGCAGCTGAAATGCCTCATATCAGTGATCTGGCTTTAAAATGTTTAAGCATTCTGGGGAGTAGTGCTTCGGTGGAAAGAAGCTTCTCGTAGCTACGGAGAATTTTCACACTTTTGAGAAGCACCCTTAGTGATGATAACCTGGAAATTAACCTAAAGTATCATTCAATCAATCTTCTCAGGAGTATGAGACGACATATCACACGGATTCTGATTAACTTGAATGTTTGACAATTTCGAAATTTATCTATCTCAATAAATTTGACCTTACTTTTTTCCAACAACTTGCAACTTTCCAAAAATATTTTTCATCTTTGGAAAATTTTTTTTGCAACTTTTGGTTGGCCCTACTTATCAATAATAATGGAATACATGATACTTGCAGTAGTTAAATGTCTGAGATGGCAAAACGAACCAATGGAGCGGTACCCCGATTTACCAAAATACTCTATGCGTAATGTAAAATTGAACACAAATTTGTTCGGATTGACTCCTAATATTTCAGTAAAATCTTGAGTTAAAACTAATCCAGTCTTCTGATTGGTTGTTTTTGAAAAGAAGTGAAAAATTTTGCGTCTGATTTTTAATATTTCTGATTTACAAAGAACTTGGAAAATTTGTTTAATTTTATTGTGATCAATATGATGAGTAAAATTAATTTCTACTACAGTATGTTAGGTAGCGAAGAAGATTTTTTTTTCTCCCTCTCACCTAATGTCCTAATCTTTTCCTCAACGAGTTGTGGTGATCAAAAATTCCTCGGTATGACCATACTCAGATGCAATTCAGAGTTGGTCTCCCACAAGATTACATTTTTCATGTACATTTAATTTTCAACTTTCGAATTTGAAACTTGTTTTCAACGACGCGAACACTTGAAGCATGACTCTTATAGTGACTCTGAGTCATTATACTCAGAGTCAGAGTTAGGAGTCATTTGGGGACTAAGTCTTTTGTGGTAGAACCCAGAGTCATGATTATTTACCGATATGCGAAAATGAGCATAACGGGCTAATTTTCCATATTTTTCCCATCTACTTTTACCTTTAAATTTGTTTTTTATAATTTTGTATTGTCACACACGATTTTACAGTTTGTATTACATGACGCATATTTATTTATTTAATTTTATTATGCAATTTTTTTTATTTAAAGTCACATCCCAAAATCAAGGAGTCATACTCATGGATCCGAAAGTCAGACTCTAAATGTTTAGAGATTCGGTGACTCTGATTCAGCTAAACTGTGAGTCATGGTGAAGACTAGTAGAAACTTTCGAAGTTGACACTAGTGGAAACTTTCTTCAAGTCGGAAAATTTTGCTTTTGAATTGGATGCAGAGGGTCTTTTAACACTAGAGTCTGTTCGTTTAGAGCATGGAAGAATTTATCTCAGTGATTTAAACATACTGATCAAATTAATTGCGCGGCTAAAATCATTAGTATTGCATAGAATAAGAAATAGTTCCGAAAGAAAAAAATCCTACCAAGGTTAAATATTATCTAGAAGGAAAGCAAATCTTCGAAAATATATTAAAAACATTTGCGAGGAAAAAAAATTTTTTAATACTTGTATTTTACGCTGGCAAAAAAAAATTGACCCAAATATTTGGGTAACTCGAGTGACAGAATTAGACAATTTGAGATTGGACATTTAACATAATTGGAATTTTGTATTAAATTTCCAATTATGATAAATGTCCAATCTCAAATTATGAATTAGATTACGCTTTGAATGTGCCCAGATATGTTGCATGGTTTATGGAATGCATCATGAAACACAACCCTTTCCTTATCAATAGTTTAGGTTTCCCTCCAAAAAAAAAAAGAAAAAGTAAAAAAAAAATTCTTCTTCGCTACCTAACATACTGTACTTATGAATTAATAAATACAAACTTTATAATCAACAAAACTACAATCAAATTCATTAATTAGTTGAACTGTAATAATATATTTTTGAATTATTATATACATATATCAGAATCCGAATTAGAAGACGAAAGCCAGGTGAATGCAGGGTATTAAGTATGTATACATTTGGTATAAAATAAATTTTGAGTCGACCTAATTATTGCTCGCTTACCCATTATTAGATATATTAGAACAGCAAAACTGGAAGGATTTATAACATTGTCATGTTTGTCCGTGTGCCCGTCCTGATTTCTTATGCGTACATGAGGCATTTATTTTGGACTATGTAATTTCAATTGTTTCATATCAAGCTATTTGCATGCAGTGATTACAGTTGTGTGACTTTACAACTCGTGTAAGCTATTTGTGGAATGTGCGTATGCAGTATCTAACTTTTATTTTGAGATTACATGTGAATAAGTGAACATATATAATTTCTATGTAATGGTCAAGTCTAGGCTCCAAAAAGAGACACCGGGAAATTGATCTTGATCTAACCAAAGAGATAGTGTGCGTACGTATGCAAATTTGGGGTATTTTGGTTCTATTGTTGAAAACTACTGATACTCATACGAAACACGGAACATCTATTTTCCACGATTTCAATACTAGGTGCAAACAAGAGAATCATTTATGTCTAAATAACATCATTTGCCGGGTAATGTTATTTCTGGGTGTCTCCAGTTAGCTCTACAAACTCAAGTAACTTTACG
Source organism: Holacanthella duospinosa (assembly GCA_002738285.1). Taxonomy (NCBI): domain Eukaryota; kingdom Metazoa; phylum Arthropoda; class Collembola; order Poduromorpha; family Neanuridae; genus Holacanthella; species Holacanthella duospinosa. The sequence goes on from NIPM01000102.1 coordinate 241,451, forward strand.
CCTTGTTCGTATTCTTTCTATTCTGTCAAGTTATCTCTAGTTATTTCACTTCCTAAGTAGACAACTTAGAAACGGCTGGAAGACGACTGGTAGTCGACTTGTAGATAACTTGCAGACGATTTATATACTTGTAGACAACTTGATGTCGGGTTGTAGGCGACTACTAGACGACTGTTAGACGATTTGCAGGTGACTTGAAGATGAGTGGTTGACGACTTGTAAATATTTGTAAACAACTAGCAGTCGACTAGTAGACGACTAGTGGGCGACTTGTAGACGACTGGTGTACGACTTGTAGACGACTGTTGGACGACTTGTAAACGAGATGACAAGGATCTAAAATCGCTTGTGTTCATAGGTCAGTGATCGAGATAGCTACGGGTTGCTTACCAATTTTTACTTTAGTTTATCAATCAAGCTAAATTCACAAATTGACAATTAACAAATTGCGGAGAAATTTTTTATGGTTCAACGTCCGTCCTATCTACCTATTCGTCTATCCATATATCCATTCATCTATCCAACTATCCACATCCGAATTGAAGCATGAAAGAAAGGAGAATGGAAGGGTATTCTTGAGTGTGTATTCATTTGCTATAAAATCTGTTTTGGATTAACCGAATAATTGCTTACCTACCTATTATTACTTAAAATTTATCAATCAAGCTAAGTTGACAAATTGAGAGTTAAAAATTACGGAGAATTTTATTTTACTTTAATTTTTGTTTCAAAACATTTCAAATTTTATTTTTGGTGCTTGGTTGGATTAGAATTACAACTTCTGCTTCACGTAATTGTTGCAAAAGTGTTTGAAAATCTGAAAAGTGATTGAAAATTTTAGACACTTCAAAAGTTTTAGTTTCTAAATGAGAACATGCGACTATTTAGATGTATGTGTACGTGCACCGATGCAATACAAGTTCGCAAGCAACTCTCGTACATCAAAAATTGCGTTGCTTCTGCAGTCTGAACTCATCTTAAGAAACAATGGTGATAATTTAATACTATTTTATTACATACTATTATCATTCCTCTAGAATCATTCTGAGACTGACTAGAACACTTATAAGTAACTAATACTTCAACTCATATTACTGTTTTTGGTAATGAGTTGAATACTGCGAATTTATGTATGCCGAGCACCCATGCATGGTACAGAATTCGCTGTACAAACTTTGTGACCATGTATATTGCGGAGTCTATATTTTCCGCGTACACTTATTGTTGTTTCCGCACTCTTTTTCAAGCTGGAATTACGGTACTGGTTAGTTGACATGAAATCAAAGATAAGTGCATCAAAAATCTTCGTCCACCTTAGAGTCCCAGCTACAACAAGAGGAACTACTAACTTCAAACCAAGCACTCAGAGAATGTGTCTGACCGTTATAAAACAGATGAGAAATTAAACTAATGAAATAAAAAAATTAAAATTGCTGGTGGAAATCTTTACTAGAATGGTAATGTACTTCAGATGTTAGAATTAGATATGGAGAATTTCATTGTAAAATTAATAAACACTAATGTTAGTTTAAAAGATCAATTATAAATTTAGCTGTTTTCTTGAACATATGGTATCTCATTTTTATTTGAGCTGAATCGAACAATTCCAATGGGTTTCCCTGTCCCTCAAGCGTTGGACAACTATCTTACTTATTCTATTTCGTCTGGATAGTCGTCTTTCCGATACCCGGAAACGATCTATGAAGATTGAGCAATGTGTTTGAGTCAAAGTTCGAAAAATTCTACCCCTTGACCATGGTCAAATTTTTATAACAGTTGAGATAAATTACTTCATGGTCGTAGTAATTTTCTTATTGTCGATACCAATGAATAACTTTGACCAACTGGTCATGGTAATTTTGATCCTCGGATCAAAATTTCCATGACCCCTAGTTCATATTTCATTACCGCTACCAGATGTAGGAAACGCCAACGAGATCAAAGTATTTAACCCTTGGTTTTTCATTGTCGATACCACCTTAAGAAACCGAAGCGACAGAAATAACTGAGCAGTGTGCTTAAATGATTTTAGATGAAATCTTCTGGCTTCCAAACTCAATTACATGAATGAGGAATGATTACTTTTAGNGAGAAATAATGAGATAACTGTGCTTAAATGATTTTAGATGAAATCTTCTGGCTTCCAAACTCAATTACATGAATGAGGAATGATTACTTTTAGTTACCAAAATTGAGATACAATCGTTTGTTATGTCAGCGAAACAGTTGTATCCAGTTCCTCGCTATGAGTAACAATAGCAGAGCAAAAAGCAATGCATTGCACATTAGGTTTTAAAACTCTTTGTTTACAGCGACCCCTCAACACGTCTATTTCTTCCCTTTAATTAAAAAACTCGCAATGTCATAACATTGTTTTTGTGCGCAAAAACTTTTGTGAAAAAGTTGGTATAGTTGAAATTAAAATATTTTTATTTTTCTGATTCAATAAGGTTAAGGATGATGTACGGCGAAAGAACATTAAAGGCCTACTGAATGGTTGTTTTTGTATCATACCAAAAGCAACAGAAATAGCCACCTGCAACCGTAATGTCCATTCATAATCACACTTCAAACAATCAGTCTCAGCTACTATAAGAAAATTATTGATGTGACCTAGTTAGTTCTTTTAAATCGATATCGACCAGTTTAACTTTTTGGCACGGGGCGTAAACCTGCATCGGACTTTCAATTTTTATTTGCATCTGTGATTACGACACAATATACGAATATGGGATACACCACAACCGAATTATGGGTTAATTATATTAACCCGAACCGATTATGGAGTTTGAATGTTAATTAAGCACTTTTGTTCTAAAAATGGATACAGGAAATCAGATCAAGTCAGTAAAAGGTCACCATGATTCCCTTATAATTGAAAATTGTTGCTCACTCAACGCTAAACGGATAACTTCATCTCTTTCCTTATAACTAATTACAATTAATTATAAATTTCCATTGGAAAAGAATAATGAATTCCGTATAAACTGCTTCTTCATGAGGGGGAAGTAACAAAAGCTAATGATAATTTTGAAGTTTGTATTGTGATTGATTAGATAATAAAATGTCAGATACGTCGGGTATGATGTATGAATAATTGTTCATTGGATTCTGGAAAATAATATTTATCTAATAATAGGAATATGACAAATTGACACTATACCTCATGTGGTTGCTGAATAAAAATGAAAAGTAAATTTATTTAATTTTAAATAATTGTTTGACACAATAATCCCTCTGATCTAAAATTTATATCCCTGTTCGATAGTGTGAACATTCAAATAGTCACAAATTCAATTGAAGTCTCACAGTCACCTTCTGTTGCGGTTATTAAACAATATTATTGAACAACGTGAGGGTATTTAATGGCGGAAACTTGTTTGAACTAACTACTCATAACGTATCTTGTGATCCACTGGCATTCGTGTATTGAAACAGAAATGCTGAAATTATTTATTAGTTTTTTGGTTATTTTGCCACTTTCTTTTTCCTATCCACATTCATTTGGTACTAAAACCTAAAAATGAAATTTTTATAACTGTTTAACTATAATATTTTTTATTTAGATCCAGATTCAGATGAAGGTATTGAGGAACCAGATCATAATCTCAACACGACGATATTAGAACTTATGAACAATGGTACAAATGTCAACGAACTCATCAGCACAAGCCTTTTCTACGAAATTGAAGAAGGTTAGAACTACAAAAAAGAATGAAAATCTAATAATAATTGTTGATTTTCAACTACAAAATAAATTTCTTCAATTAATGTAACTGAATCTTCTAAAATTTATATTCGCTTTGTTCACTTTTATAGAGCCATTTGACGCCGAACACGCGTTAACAAGCTGCCGCGCTCCGGATCCACCGGCTATGAAAAATGGTATTACTGACAATAACCGTAGATGGTACAAGGGGGACCACAACAAATACTTTGTGCCTGTCGTAATTCATCCATCTTATAGTAAGTTGGCTTTAAATTAAACCAACCAATTGGACACCAGGGTTGAAAATTATTCAAAAATAACAAGTGATTTGAAACAGCTGAACAGGAAAAAAATTTGGTTTTTGCTGCGATGCGGGAAATTCAAGACACAACATCTTGCATACTCTTTTATATCTACAATAGTGCTTCACAATTACGAGGTTGGGACTTTGTTGAAATCACAAGGGAGAATAGTGGTTGCTTTTCAGAAGGATTGGGGAAACTAGGGAAAGGGAAACAGGTCAGAAAGTTCACTTTCTCCGTTTTATTTGTCTTTCTACCAAAATAGCCAATTTAATATTCGACGATTATTTTGTAATCTTTTGGTAGCAAATGAATCTTCAACCAACCGATAGTCGAGGACTCACTTGCATGATCAAAGGAATTTGCGTTCATGAACTTCTCCATGTTCTTGGATTTCATCATCAACAAAATTCACCTGATAGGGATGATTTCGTCACAATTGTAATGAATTTATTCAAAATTTAAGTCATAGTACTTAAATATTTTTTGCAATTTATTAATTCAGTTTTACGTATGTTAGGTTTGGGACAATATTGAGAACAGTAAGTTTAGCTCACAACGATTTGTATTAATTCGTATTCATTATTATTGGATTTGTTATTAATATTTTTAACTATCTTAACTTTTAGGTAGAGGGGCAAGATATCAGTTTGAAAAACTTTCATACTCCCAAGCAACTACTTATGGTACTGAATATGACTTTAGAAGCATTATGCATTATGCTAAAAGAGATTTTAGCAGAAATGGTGGTGAAACAATTATTGCAAAGGTAATGCATAGTATCATTATTTCACCAAATAAGTAACTAATAATATTATATGTATTTCTTTGTAGAAATCTGGTGTTTCCTTCGGTCAACGTGAACGAATCAGTGACATAGACGCTTTTAAAGTAAAAAAAATGTATAATTGTCCTACCTAAACTAATCGTAAAACAAATCAGGTTGAATTACTACCTGTTTTTGTGATTTCTTAAATAAAATCCATTATGCAAAATATTCACCCTTGATAAGAATTATAAAACGTAAGGAAGTTACTTTTGGATCGCACTTTTTGATGAAAAAAAGCAACTGTTTTGTAGTTATTTCTAAACTACGTGGCTAAGTTCATTTTATTCGGAACAAATGATACTATTTTATGAAATAATATGCAAAACTAGAGTAGGTCGAAGAAAAAATCAGTCTCTAGGCTGAAAACATCAAAAGTTATAGTTTGAAAATCAAGTGATGTCGTCAGAAAAATTATTCCGGTCAGAGTCATACTTGTCCTTGTTATCGGATGTTCCATTATTGTTGGAGGTTCTTGAGTTCATTTTTCTTCAGTCTCTTTTCCACTAGATATCAGAGGATCTTCCTGTAAGATAGACAGATTTAGCGCCAGCTGAATATGCCAGTTATCTTTGATCGTGATAAGGGTCAATATAGTCTTGTTAATCCATGTGTATTTCCGATCTTCTGAACTGAAAGTTATTGACCCTTGAAACTTGCTCCAGCTGAAGGGATGAAGACGTTATCTGGACACGGTTGTCCTTTTCTGGCAATGACTAGCAAGCTCCTTGGGCAGCAAACATGGTTTGAGACGTGGTGGGGTTTAATCTGAAAGTAATCCATCCAATCAAGATCTCGTTGAGCGTCACATTGTTCAATAGAGAAATATTTTGATTCGGACGGTAGGTGAATGTGGGATACATATGTTCAATGGAAACAATCAGATTAAAGCTGGGATGATTCTTCACATTAATCTCGAAAACTCATTTTTTCGTCTTGGATAAGATAACATTTTGAAGTCCAGTGTAGACAATTTTGTATGTCTTGTTCTTTTTCACCATTAGTCCAAATGGGTCAGCCTCGACCAATTGGAGTGTCCGATTGATGACATGCACTTCAAAATGTATTAACAAATCCCCCTTATATTGGGATAGGAGACACCTTGCCGTAGGTAGGAGGCTGGGGAGGAATCTTCGCATCGAAGAGTGAAATTGAAATAGTCCAACAGAGGTGCGTAGACTTTACTCTCTTTCTATTGTCTACTTCCTTCTGGAAGATTTGTTGCGCAACCATGAGACGACTCGTCGCATAAGATTCTTTGGTTTTGGAACAATATTCCAAGTTCCGTTTCGGTAGTGATTTATGAGTTCTTTTATTATTGCATGGCGCCAGTGTTTAGAATCATTGAACGAAAGTTCTCTTCTTACACACCTCGTATTTTCTTGGGTAGTTTGACATTAACCTTTTGTAAGTTTGAAAGAGTGGCTTCATGTTCCTCATTTTTTTTTAGAATTGTCATTTTCACCTGGGTCCTGTTTTATAAAAGTTTGACAACTCGACAAGTCGACAATTTCATGAAAAATCGTTTTATAAAACTGACAATTACAATTTACCATTACCAGTAAAATCGTGGTTTTTACCAATGATATTTGACAATTTACTATTGGTTTTGACAATTTTGAATTTATTGTTTTGTAAAAAAAATTAATATTGTGACAAGTTGTCGATATGTCAGTGACAATTTGACTTAGGGGTAAAGGTTCTGTCAAGTTGACTACAAGTCTATTAAAATATTATTTAATGTGATAATTATTTAAACTTAACCAACATCATGGCTGGCTCTCAATCTTAGTGACACAAATAGTAGTGATAGTGACGATATTGATATGAAAATAACTCGTCTAGAGGGAATTTAAGCCAAGGATAAATTTCACGGGGTCCACTGACTTTGGAATTGTAAAATCAAAAGTGACAATTTGTCAAAAAAAAAGTGACAATTTGTCAAATCAAAAGTGACAATTTGTCAAACTCTTAAATTTATTGGTATTCTTTATAAAACAGTATTTCCAATGAGTTGTAATTGTAAATAGTAAATTGTCAAATTACCATTTGTCAACTTGTCAAGTTTTATAAAACAGGGCCCTGGTCCGTCAAGCAACCTGGGATAATTGATACATAACTGCCTTGCTTCTTCTGTTGCCTTTGTAAAAACTTACATTTCTGTAAAAGAAAATTTTTTATTCATTATTATTGAAGAGGTGGTACTTTTAGTACATCCCGTATTAACCCAGCAGAATTAGACTTTCTTCTTTCGGATCCCATACTTGAATTTTTCATTGGGTACGTGAGCGATGGATGCACATATGAAGACACGAAGATGTTCTAGGTTGCGAGTTTTCCCGAATATTTGCACATAAGCTGTAATGGATGGGCTTTGTTTATTTAGGATACGGTATAAGGCATAAATGGTGAAACCCATAGTTACAACTTACAAGAATTCAGGTGCTTCAGTTGCAATGATTATTGTAAAGGCGGTGTTATTCAGGCTATCATCTCTGACAATTTTTCTATTTATTGCAAAAAATAAGCAGCAGTTTTTTGGTGCATTATTTCCGATTTTTCAAAAAAAGTAGTTAACTACCTTCCTATTCCATGATGTTGTCTGATATTAAAATCTTTGCTCTGTTCTCAGTTTTGCTTCTCCATTAGTTGGAAAAAAGTTTACACGTAGGAGAAAGTCTCGGCCTTTCTTTTCATGACATGCAAAAAGAAATCAAGTGCTTTCATTTTTGAGTTGAAGAAACTACTTTGATTCTCTTAGAGATTCAAATGTGTTGGAAATGACGAATCATGATCACGAGTTTAACATGTAGTTTGTATTTAGTCATAGTAGGACTTTGTCCTTTTCTTTCTACTGATAATATGACTCATAAGTTTCAAGGGCCCAATGCCTTATCGTTGGCTTATTCTGTCCTAATTTCTACTCTTATTAGTTAGTTCTTGCCTAAAATAAATCAGTCCGTAAAACCAAGTCAAAAGGAGTACCACGTAAGGTTCTAATTAATTCGAGTCAATTACCCTACAGGCAAAAAAATCAATTGGAAATTATTGTCTTTTAACTTCTACATGGTAACAGAACGTGGTTCGCCACGAGGGTATATTGTTAATAATTTGAATATAAAAGTTCAGTAATCCGAGCCTGGAAACAACTGGAAAACTCCAAAAAGAGTTCAAGTGAAGTGACCTTTAGGAAAAGTCCTGTAACCCCAGTAAGTGAAATCTAGAACAAAAGTTATTGTATTCAGCAGCTGAACAATAAGGTAACCTTTAAGACAGTAGTGAACAGTTGGTGATTTGTAAGTGAACAAGTGAAAAGGAAGTTTAGTGTCAAGTCTGTGTTTAGAAATTACAATGAGCAAAACTATTGACACCGGGAAAGTGGTAACGCTAGACGACAGAAATTATCAAAGATGGAAATTTCAAATCACGTTAGTACTCAAAGCTAACGAAGTATGGGACGTAGTTAGTGGTACGTCAATTCGTCCAGCCGAAGTCGCACAGCAACCGGCATGAGATAAGAAAGATGTCCACGCGCAAGCAATAATTGTACCAACTCTGGACTCAACCCAAACGAATCATGTGTATAACTGTAATACCTCTAAGGAGATATTTGACCGGCTTAAGGAAGTTAACTCAGATTCAAGTGTTCTGAATAAACAACATGTCCTCACGTCGTTCTTCAATTACAAAGTAAGTCAAAATCAATCAATTTTAGAAGGTTACACTGGAATAGAATAACTCGCCCGCTCATTAAATGAGATGGGAGTTACAATGGACGACGCTACCGTAATTACGAAGATCGTCTCAAGCTTACCAGATGAAACGTATCATACGTTCAAGAAGGTCTGGGACAGCGTCCCAGAAGCAAATCAGACCCTGCCGATGCTTCTCTCGCGTTTCCGCAAGGAAGAATTGGAGAAATACAAAAGAAGAGAAAGTTCACTGGTGAAAATCAGCTGCATATTCTTCGAAACCTACTGAATCACATAGAAGTCACCACGGCAACATAGCAGAACTAAAGAACCGGACAAATTGTCACAACTGTGGCAAGGTGGGACATTGGAAGTGAGAATGCAGGGCCCCGAAATTGCAGACACAGGCAAGGGCCAAGTCACCACGCATCGTTAAGCAAATCCAACAGCCAAGGTAATTTCTCCAAAAATAGCAGGGTTTCACATGCACAAAGCACACAAAAACTTTCAAACGCATTCATGATGACGAGTGAAAGTGAATTAAAGGGAGAAGCTCAATCAAAACATTCATGTTGGATTAGCGACNCTAAGTGAAAGTGAATTAAAGGGAGAAGCTCAATCAAAAAATTCATGTTGGATTACCGACTCTGGCGCAAGCCAACACATCACTGGATCCAACGAATGGTTTGAAGAGTATCACAAATTTGAAACTCCAAGATCGGTGTCGCTGACTGACAGAAATGAAGCTAAAGCTCTAGGAATTGGGACGATCAGACTAGAAGCTTTTATGCAAGGTAAATGCAATCAATGTACTCTTACAGACGTTCTATATATCCCTGGAGCCGTTAACCTATTTTCCGAGGGCGTTATGGCATTGAAAGGCTATAACATTGTTCGTACTAGCTCAGGAACTACGTATTACCAGAGCGACGGTGTTGCTGGACCAGAAGCCTACATGAAAGACTGTATGTACTTTAAAATTTCGACAACTTTCTCCAAAGGCGTTGATTTCCAGAGCTGAATTATGGCACAATCGTCTTGCGCATGTGAGCATGCAGAACCTAAAAGATACAGTGTAGAAAAATGTAGTCACAGGAGCTTCATTGGAAGATTTGAGCGGAAGTTTCGCTTGTGAAACGTGTCATTTAGGCAAGGAGACGAGAAAATCATTCCCACCAATTGAAAAAAGAACCATTAGAAAACCAGGCGAAATGGTTCACGTGGATCTGTGTGGAAAAATGCCTATGCCATTGATTGGGGGTTCGAATTATTTTGTTCTTCTTAAAGATGATGCTACTAGCTTTCGGAGCGTCTACTTCATAAAAAAGAAAAGATCAAACCCCAGCGTGCATTCAAGAGTATGTCCAGTTCATAGAAAATCAAACAGGGAATCGGGTAAAGGTTCTCAAGTCAGATAATGGAACTGAATTCTTGAATAAGACTCTGAATGCGTTTCTAAAAGAACATGGCATAATTCACCAGACGACGGCTCCATACTGCCCGCAGTCCAACGGAAGAATTGAGAGAGAAATGAGAACTATCAAGGATAGTGCAAGAGCCATGTTAAAGAAGTCAGGCCTTCCTGAGAAACTTTGGGCAGAAGCTGTCGGTACCTCTGTCTATATTCACAACAGAGTTCTCAACAGTCAGGGATTAGACATTACGGCATTTGAAAGCATTTTCAACAAGAAACCCAGCTTCCAACATGTCCGAGTTTTTGGTTCAACTGCCTATTCCCAAATTCCGAAAGAACACCGCCGCGTGTGGGATTCTAAGGCATCGAAACTCATCCTGGTCGGGTACGATAATAATTCACAAAAATATAGACTTTTTGACCAGGACGATAATTCAATATCCCTAGCAAGGAATGTTAGATTCGAGGACGAAATTCGAGAAGAAACAACTTTCCAGATTGAAATGGAAGAAACAGACGAAGTTGATATTAAAGATGAAGATCAAGCAGATATAGAAACTGAAAGTGAGGAAAATTTTGATTCATGCTCAGAATCAAGCACACCAAGCGGATCAGAACCCAACAAAGATAACCGCCCGAGAAATGTTATAATTCTAATCAAGACCGCTGATGGAAAATATGAAGCCAAAATTCCAACACAATCGGGAAAAACAACTGTGAAGTTATCCAAGCAGAACAAGAATACGTCAGAACAATCGACGTCAGCAAAACCTCAACTTCGAGATCGATCAAGTCTCTGTCCTCTTAAAAGATACCAAGCCAACCTAGCAATGCGTATAAGTGAACCGAAGAGTTACACCGAGGCAACTGCAGGAGAAAACTCTCAAGACTGGAAGCGCGCAATTGATGAAGAGTTGCAAAGTCATGAAAAAAATGGAACATTTAAGATTGTCTCACGTCCCCATCAAGCCAACGTCTTGGACAGCCGTTGGATATTTAATGTCAAGATGAAGGAAGATGACAGTATCGATAAATTTAAAGCTAGGCTTGTAATAAGAGGATATAGACAGAAGTTCGGAATTGACTATACCGACACGTTTTCCCCAGTTTGTAGATACGAGTCAATACGACTCATCCTAGCAATTGCCACAACTGAAAATATGGTCATCAGCCAATTTGATATTACAACTGCTTTCCTCAACGGGATTCTCAAAGAAATTATCTACATGAGCATACCAGAGAGAGTTTCAGCCGACGGTGCAAACCTTGTCTGTTTACTGAAAAGGAGTCTATATGGACTCGAACAATCACCCCGTTGCTGGAATCATACTTTTGTGGAATTTCTTGAACAACTCAACTTATTTCTTACAGTGAGTGACCCAAGTGTTCTGTATGGAAGAGTTAACAATGAAAAGGTGATACTCGTTCTATACGTTGACGACGGGTTAATCCTGTCTTCAAGTGAATCTGTAGTAGAGCTTATACTTAAAGAGATCCAGAATAAATTTGAGATGAAACACTCAATGCCAGAAACATTTGTGGGAATGCGAATCATGCGTGATGAAGTAAAAGGAACTCTCGGTCTCACACAGAACAGTCTAATTCGGAAGCTTTTACAAGACTTCAATATGTCCGATTGTAAACCCTCTGTCATTCCAATTCAACCGAATATTTGTCTACCACTACTTGAAACTTGTGACACACATATCCCCTTTAGAGAACTGATTGGTTCACTTCTTTTATATCAAGGACTGCGAGACCAGATATTACATATGCGGTTTCGAAGCTGTCTCAATACTTATCAGCCTATGGAGAAGAACATTGGAAAGTAGCTAAAGGAGTTGTAAGGTACTTAAAAGGAAATCTTAACGTTGGGTTACAATACAAGTCAAGTTCAGATAACAAGTTGATTGGATACACGGATTCCGATTATGCCGGGGATCTGTCAGACACAAAATCAACAACCGGCATCGCGTTTTCTTGGGGGGATTCCCTCATCAGCTGGTTCAGCCAAAAGCAACCTGTTGTTGCTGTGTCATCCACAGAAGCAGAGTATGTTGCACTTGCAACTGGAGCTAAAGAGGGAGTTTGGCTCCGGAACTTCTTGGAAGAACTTGGACTTCCACAAGAAAAGCCTACAACCATCTATGTTGACAACCAGAGTGCAATAAACTTATCCTACAACCCCGAATACCACAGTATATCCAAACATGTAGATGTTAGGTTCCACTTTGTTCGAAGCCTGATAGCGGATGGAAAATTGGAAGTCAAATATATTGCAACAAATCAACAGGCAGCGGATATATTCACGAAGCCACTGGCTAGAACCAAATTTCAAGAAATGAAAACATTATTGAATGTGACTGAAAGCAAGAAGACAGAAGAAACAGAAGAGGATTCGCCGAAGAAGATAGAAGAAGTGAAAAAACTGCAAGGGGTCACTATTCCCTTCCTCTGATGTACCTAGCTATGCTTTTTTTGCTGTTTGGATTGGCATCAGGCATATCATATCAAACAAGTCAACCAATCCTTTGGCGTGGAAGCAATACTCCTGTAACCCGAGGAAACTATCGAGTCTTCCTGACTATTAAATTAGTCAACCCATGCGACATGCTAACAACTGAAATCATTCATGCTGATTTATTGGAAGAAATAAAAGCAAAATGTCAAGAAATGTACAAGGAACTCTTCGTTAATGAAATTGAGCAAATGTGTGCGGCCAAAAGCAGACGAGTAATCTTGAGATCGAAGAGGTTCATCATCTCTTCTATCATTCTAGGATTCATAGTGGCAAGTATAGTCGCCGCGGCTGGACTACGAGCCGCTGGAGTAACCATGGCCTCCATAAACTCAGCAAAAATTGAAGATGCCATGAAAGAGATTTCTCAACAAGCCAAGAAATCGGACGAACTAGAGAAGAAAATTAACTTAGTGGACAAGACTGTACGAAATCTCAGAGCCGATTTTGAAAACATGGTAAGACATTTGGAAATTTAAATTGAAAGAAAACACCCCCTAAAATCTATACCCCAACCAAAAATATTGATATTGAATTCTTATTTATTAATATTGAAGAATTGCTGAATTTTCTATCTGAAAATTATTCTAAAAGTATTTTTCCATAAGGCTATGTAAAACAATAAAATTATTACGGCCGATTCCAACTGCATCCCTAACCAGAATTTTATTCCCAATTTTCAATTCTTTTGTATTGGTCTGCTTCTCAGAATAAAATAACTTTTCGCATACCATGGGAATCTTGAGCAATTTTTACAGTGCCCGACTCTGCATAGTGGTATGCTTACACCATGAGAAAGTTTTAGTATTTAGGTTGATTATATTTATATGTGAGGTTTGCGAACCAGAGATTGGGAAAAAATTCAAAAAGCTCTAACTACTTCTGAAGGGATCGGTACAATATATCATGCAACAATTTTGATAGGTTAATTTGGCCCAGTGCTTGTTGTAGAACTGGACGGAACTTTATAAAGTTCATGTGGTCTCTAAGGTTAACTTTTTGCCCAGAAGTTTCGCTTTCTTCGTACCTCTCCATTGCTGTCTCTGACGATTACATACCTGTTTTTAGCCATTGAATTCTGGCAGAAAAGGTTTAAGGCCCTTAGAATATAGAGGACTTTGTTGATTATACATGCGACCCATGGCTTTTGGAGCGCTTCGAGTCTCACTTTTTTGACTCCAACAGTTTGAAGGTTGGTGTTGGTATGTAAGAGTGACAGGACTTGCAGAGAGAAAACAGGTGAAAATCTAGTACCAATTGTCGTTCCCTGTTAATATGCTGTGATGTACGTGAATCGCTAATCCAGAGGTCACGTGCTGTAACTTCAAGCCAAACCATGAGAGCGTTCGAGGGTATTGAATTCTTGTGAGTTGATTCTCGAGAACTGGAAGCGTTTCCTTCAGCTAAGTAGAATAGGTTTTGTGACTTGATTTCCTTCGGTGCCCGACACTCTCTGGCTCAATGAACTTTCTTGCCACAATTGTGGCATTTAAGTCTCCTTCTTCAGTTCCCTTATTTTGGAATTTTCTTCTGATACTTTCCCTTTTGAGTTTGAAGAGTATGAGAAAGTCTTAGTTGCAAAACCTTTTCTGCTTTCTTTACCTGTTTTTGCTTTAAGGCCTCTTTTCGCCGATGGGCAAAAAGAGTATTCAAGGATTGGGATTACTCCTGAACACTATCACATGCTTTTTAAACTGTAGATATTTGTCGTCAGGAAGACACGAAACGATCTTTGTTAATAGCATAGTGTCATCAATTGTAACCCCCTTGTCGTTGAGGTTTCTGCCAAGTTCTTCAACTTCCGTGCAAACATTTATAACGTTTTGGTCATCATCTTATAGTTGATAATTGATGTGAGAGTATGTTGCTTTTTGAGGAGACTGATGTCTGTAGATGGATGGATAAATTGAGTAGATAGATAAATTGACATGCTAAGTATCGCTTGAGTAGCACCAATTTCCAGCAAAAGAAACTAAATTACTACCACAAATTAAAAGCAGAAACGCTTAGAGCTGCCTAGAAATGAAAGCTGTTAGTATGATATTTGCATATAAGTGATACTCTGGTTAGCACCTAGATATTAAATCGTACAAAATAGATGCTCAATGTTTCGTCTGAGTAGCACCAGTTTTCCAAAATACTTGATTTAACAGAAATCAGAATGTAAGAGCCAAATTTAAACCTATAGAAGATGACGAGGTAGAGCAGTATAAAAACACATTAGCAACAATTAGATACAATTTGAAAACAGTAGAAAAAGATCTCTTAGAACCGTTTTGCACCGAATTGACTAAAAAAGTGGTGTTGAATTCCACCTCCAATAGATTTTTGTGACGAATCTCCTTTCTGCTGTAGGTTAGTTCTTTGTGGATTACCGTATTTATTCGAATAGAGGCCGCTCTCCAATTGAGGCCGCACCTCGTTTAGTAGCCGCAGAACTTTCTCCGAGTTTGTAATAAAAGCCGCCCTCGAATAGAAACCGCGGCTTTTAATTGGGGTAAATTAATTGTAGCGCCAAGTTTCAAATAAATTTCCAATTTACAATCTCAAAGTTAACTTATTTGAATGTGACATGGAAGAGTCAAAGAAAAGACCTACAGTTTAACTTAGAATTCAAAATTCAAGTTGTAAATTATGCAAAAACCACAAGTGGAAGAGCGACTGCACGAAAATTCAATATTGAAGAGAAGCGGGTCCGTGAATGGAAACGACAGGAAGAAAGATTGAGTAAGTTAAAAAATCTCAATGCCATGTGCTTAATTATGAATCTAACTAAAATTTGCAATATGAAAAATTAATGTCGGAAACCGTCCGTTAATAACATTATGTTCCAGGATGTTGTGCTTCTATTCAGAGGAAAAAGGGTTTAATGAAAAATCGGAAACGTCTTCTTGGAGCAGGTCGGAAGAGAATTTCTGCGCAGCTGGAATCTCATCTGCTTGAATGGATCGTCGAACAACGCGAGCAAGGGTTAAGAATTTCAACCAAAACAATACACATCAAAGCGAAATCAATTTTTCCAACGTTGGTATCTGAACCAGAAATTAACTTCAAGGCGTCAAACGGTTGGTTACAAAAATTTTTGAAAAAAAAANAAAAACTACAATGGCACAAAAAGACCCAGACCAATCTTTCCAAAAAATTGTCTCTTCATTCAGTACGTCAGCCAGGTTCGATCACAAAAAAAATACCAATAGAACGCATTGTAGCAATGGATGAGACAAGTGTTTTTATTTGACATGGTTGCCAACACGACAATCAACCCAACGCCAAGTTTTAGTCAAGAAAATTTCAGATGACCTTTGCAGAAGGCTCATTGTACTGTGGTTTTGTCTGCTAAGTCCGACGGCACCAAACTTCGACCTTATGTGGTTTTTAAAAAGTCCATTCGTGAGGTGAAAAGATTGCAATCCGTTCCAGGCATAATTGTTCAAACGTCAGTTAATGGATGGATGAACGAAGAACTTACTTTATATTGGTTACGGAAAGTTTTTAGACAATTTTTGTTTAAGAGGCGAATGCTTATTTGGGATAGCTATAGGTGTCATTTGAGCGAAGAAACAAAGGCTGAGCTTAAAAAATTTAATGCAGNAAAGAAACAAAGGCTGAGCTTAAAAAATTTAATACGGATGTTGCAGTAGTACCAGGTAAGCTAAAATAATTTAAAAAATAAAGCACGTCGGATTATTCTCTGTAAAAAAACAAGTTAAACATATTCTAAAATTTATTTTCAGGTGGCACAACAAAATACATCCAAGCACCTGACGTCTCATGGAATAAACCGTTTAAGGCTCGTATGTTTAAATTTTACGACGAGTGGCTTGCAGGTGACGAATCCAAGACATATACTAAAGGCGGAAATCTGAAAGCCCCATCCAAAGAAATCATGCTAAACTGGATCCTAAAATCTTGGGAATCACTCAGTGTTGAGATGATCAAGAAGTCATTCCAAGCTTGCGCTTTAACAACATCTGTTGACGGATCGGAAGATGATCTGATTCATTATTTGAAACCGGCAGAGGCCTGCTCGGCGGCCAGAGAATTGCTGAAAACAGCTCGGTTTGAAAACAGATTTAATAATTTGATTTTAGAAGAAGACGAGGACGAGCAAATGGCTAATGAAGCTATCATAGAAGAAACTGACTGTGAGATGTTGTCTGATGAAGAGGATGAAGTTGAGTTTATGGCGACAGATAATGAATCTACCGATACTGAGGAAAATTAAATTATTTAGTTAACTACTAATAAGATTTGGAACATATTCAGTGCTCAGATAAACGTAAGTAGCGTATGAATGAAATTGTATCAAGCTTGATTCTAAAATCAGAGGCCGCCCTCGAATAGTAGCCGCACCTCGATTAGTAGCCGCAGCGCAAATGTTCAAATTTAAATAAAAGCCGCGGCTTTTAATCGAATAAATACGGTATTCTAAGCTTAATATCTAATATGATAACGTTAAAGGTTTTTTGACTTATTTGCTGATATCTAGGCTTGAATATTTTTATTTAGAAAGTCATCTAAATGTGGTAACTATGTGTGGAGATAGTCGTCCCAATTTAATATTCTTACTTTTGATAAAAGTAAGAGTTAGTAGGGAAGACAAAGCGCTGGAAAGTCACACACTTCACTAAAACATGACTTTACGATGAATTGCTTATGTATTATATAATTAAACGGGAAAAGGTCTGACATTGGTTAACTAGATATTGGTATAATATGTACTTAAGTGCTTATGTAGTGAAAGGAAAAAGGTTAGAAAAGCGGGAAAGGTGTATTTACATTGAAATAATAGGGGTAACTGTAGTTACGGTATCGTTAATCTATTCGGAAAGAAATAGTTGGGATGATACGTGTATTGGTGAGAGATCCGGTTCAACTTCTAAGTAGTCATCCATATTTTGAGATACCAGAGAGTTAACAAAGAATGAGCACATATCCAAGTGTTTAGTGACGATGTAATATTGACGGTTAACGTCTGTATGAGCACTTAATAAAGTACTAAAATCCAATTGTGCAATAAAAGTGACTGAGCTATCTCGATGAGAAAACTCTTCCGGGTCAGTTGTTAAACGGATTTTGACATATGCGATTTTGGTTCCGCAATGAAAATGATGCTGAGTCGAACTGACTACGTAATTGTAGTTTAGATTGTACATGAAAAAATCAGTTAACATAGCGAAGTCTGATTGGTAAAAAGTAGGTGGACATTTTTCTTGCAAAGGTGTACGGGTAGTTACCCAGTGCACATCACCTCGTTCAGTTGAACAAGCTTGATTATCAACAAAACAATGTTCAAGAAACTGTGTTGATGGAGCTGTAACTATTCCTGATGTTGGATTCTCATCCAACACTAAACGACGTAAACAATAATTATAAACCGTGTGAGTTTTCACTGTGAGCCAATAATATTTGGTGGCTGTGAGTACAAATGGTGTCAGCCGTGGATTGGAATAACTGTTCACCTCCGAGTGTGGTGTTAGTTAAATACTTAAAATCGCATGCTGTTCTAGTAATTTGTTTTTTGCTATGAAGATATTTATGGGAATGCTGACTCCAAAAGGACACCTGAGTAATACTTTGTATCTATTTGGCCCAGCATTCATAAGCATGAATGTTTGGATCAATATGCTGATTTGGCCGAAGGTTAGTAGACACTGTGCGAGAGTATGAGGTACCAAAGTACCATGAATTGGTGGAAGTTTCCATAATGTTCCAATAATCCAGTCTGTACGACGAACAAGATCATTCAATCGGAATTGGGCAGCTCCAGCTGGAGGGATTCTAATTGACTGAATCACATAATCCAGAGTGGTGTTTGTAATAATGCTGGAGTTAAATAACTCCGAGACGTTATTGTAGGATATGGTACTTAGATCGATATCAGTAGCTAAGGTATATTGGAGGAGAACTATAGCAGAAAGTTCGATAGGAATTGAGATGTATCTAGAAAGTATAATACACTTAGTTAAAATTTTGTATTTTAAAGGGGAAATATTAACTAATTTCCACAAGTTATGTTTTACGGATTATGAGTAGCTATGCGTAAGAGTGTTAGATTTCTAAGGTAACTAGAACAAGTGCCTAGATGTATAAGCTGTGCATCAGAAGGTTGAGCTAAACGAATTGTGTCGTAAACTTTTGACATTGTCGTATCCATTTGTTCTCTGATACGTCTTCCCAGTTGGTTATAATAGCTAGCATTGAGACAATCAGTATAATAGTTTTGGCCAAAGCCGATATGATGACCGCAACCAAGTAATTGATACTGATCATAAGTGACTAAAGAAAATCCTAGAGTGGGACAATAAAGGTAATTACTAGTAATATAATTGGACGTTTTACGATTACGTAGTACACATTTGTTAGTACTGGTGACCTTTTCTTGAATATTGAACAAAATAATGGCCAAATTAGACCAAGATTGACCATCGTTGTAATCACAACTATGTCGAAGTTGGGTAGAATTGAACATGATATAGGAATTAGATGGTTCAAGGTAAACAGAGGTATGTCGGCGATAATAATTGGTTACAGTTGTGTTGATAGCTGTTGGAGAATAGAAAACTTCCTCATCCATTAACATTTCATTTATTGTTCCCCACAATGGCTTCCTTTTGAACCATGGGTTGGGCAGGTTTAGTGGGTGAATATTTATGAGTAATCATAAAAGTACATTCACGCTCATCTACACTATACGGATTTACTGAGATATTGGTTCGACTCAACGGATATTCAGGGAGTGCTGGTTTTGACCAACGAGGTCTTGTAACATTAATATACTCAGTATCTGGAATTCTGTCCTGAGGTTCGATTTCTAAACGAGCGGGTAACACATAGGATCCGTAAGCATCAGGTTCCTTAAGTTCTTGCATAAGAATACTTGATGGCGATATTGATGTTTGAACATAAATAGCTGCAATGATGATGAATGAGGTTACCAAAATAAAACACACGAACCCGTGAATATATCGTTGGATACACATCTGTAGAACAAATGAAACAGTTAGGATTGGGAACAGTTTCTTAACTGTAAAATTAGAATGAGTTGATTTGATCCTAAGGTAAGGTGGTCACTAAGAAAAGAGAATTGCATACTAATGGAAGTAGTATTATGTAAATATTTCCACGAAGTATTAGGAGAAATTTTTACAAGCCCTATTGCAATCCCACAAGTGTATGGATTACGTGTGAATATACCGTTAGAAACAGCGATGGACAGGATATAAAATCACTGGATGAATAACAACGGTCAGAAGCTTGAGTGGTGGATGAACATTGATTGGAAGATAATGTACTAGTAAGAGGTAAACGTTGTAAAAAAATGCCAAAACGAGTTTAACACGCGAAACCGTCACGTCTACCTAAAAAACACGGTTGGATATATGTGACCAGTTTATCATTTACTATTTGATTATTTCCAATATCAACTACTAGATGGATAAGTTGAAAATAACAGTATATAACGGTGAGTGATGTAATTGAACTATTAAATGATTGTGGTTCTCAATCAGACCATATTTTAGGGTCGGAAGTGATTTTTTGTAGCCAGGTTTGCTGCCAAACATCGGATTGTGAGTCAAAAAACCGTATTGTAGTGTTTTTTGGAGTGACCCCGTTTTTTAGCATGTTATAACACTTGAAGCGTCCTGCGAGACGTATACATTATTCCCGGTCAATGCTCAAAGATGCCTGCCACCAATGAGGGTGATAGTTTTTTAGACAGAGTGTACGAGAGAGAGAGCAGAATTTAGTTGAATAAATTACTAATTAATTATAAGAATTGAATTGGTTAATTGCTACGTGTTTATCTCAATATTCATAACTGTATCTGTTATTACATTTAAAGAATCGCCGATCCAGTACAGGAAAATTCAGATAAGCCGAATACGCTGTCAAGAAAGGGTAACTGTTTGCAAAACGCTTGGTAAGACACAGCTATAATTTGGAGTGAGCTTAAGCTTAGTATCAACCGTTTTAAAGCTCACATTCAAACTTAGCTCAATCAGTCAGACAACTCGCAATATAATTCACAAGTAATAATTAAATCTAGCATACATACTTAACCACTATTCAACACTCTTCACAGGACACTGATATATGACGATAGATTTAATATAGTAATTATGGGCTGAGAAGATACATGTGGTGTTGTTCTATGGTATCGACTCGCTTTAGAGAAACAGTGATAACCTATATATGGAGAGTTAGTTAAAATTTAGATCGAATTTCAACAGGCACAATAAATGACAGGATGTAGCGTTGAACACAACCAAACTATTGACGGTATAGTGCTCGGAAGATCCAAAAAGGTATTGATAGGGACGAATTTTTAGAAGTTTGAATTTTTTGCTGAATTATCGGAAGAAAAATAGAAAATTTTAAGGATATTGTTTGTAAATTTGGTTGAGAAGGTAAACGAATTCGAGGTGTATATTTTACTGGGTAATATTGAGGTCGTGGAGTAGAAATATAAGTAGGAGGATATAACTTAAGAATCCAGTTATCAGATTGATAGCGTTTTTGGTGGACTAATATAATGTTATGATCTATTGGGGAAAGGCTAGTTTCTATGTGAGAAGTTGAGTCTGTATTTAACTCGTGTTGCTCGCTCTGGTAAATTCACGTGTTATGCATAGGAAAAGATATAAGTTAACGTACTGTAAAAAGTATATGCTCCAATTAAACATTATGGTGATGAGTTTTTTAGTTTAAAATTCTTCGTTATTAGCATATACGTCAAGAATAGGGGATGAGGGTGAAGTAAGGGTCTCAAGAGTACAATTGTGTTAGTGAGATGAATCAATAGAGCTAATATCAATATTCATATCACTATCGCTAGAAATTAATAAATACGTCGGAGAATTGGTACGTTTTTTTAACAGCAGATCTTGTAATAATGTAGTCGAGTATGCACTTATATGTTCATCAGCGCTCAAAAATGATGTAGAAACACTAGACTCACTAGTCGTGGTTTCACTAGTAGAACTGATGGATTCGTCTAAAAATCGACTTAAATTGGATTTTTCTGCAAATGAGGTGGAACTAGTTGCATAAGGTACCAATGAATGTGGTGGTACGATGCTAATAGAATTTATTAATGAAAATAAATTGTTAATTGGAGCTTGTATATCTGCTGGCTTTGGAGAAACAGATGGGTAATCAATCAAGTTTATTTGACGTTGGCCATCGCCCTATCAATGAAATTACGCGCATAAGTAAATTTAAATAAAATAAAATAAAATTATGCGTGTTAAAGTTACTGAAAAAGTTTTAAAATTTTTGAAATTAAAAGTAATAAATAAAATGTGAAGTTTGGATCAGTGGCAGCTTCTGAGACGTCCTTGATAATTTGAATTGGATCCATTGGCATTCCTTGAAAGTAATTCAGTCTAATGTGAGATATGCCGGTGCATTCCCAATTAGCATGAAAAAAAGAAAGCTGTGCTCCACAGTATTTGCATTACTTCTCCTCAAAATGTCCCATGTTAAACCATTTTCCTTTATTGTAGACAGAGTTGGAGTTTAGCCGAATTTGTAGGATGCATGTCGCCATCGAAGAGGAAATTTTGTTCAATAGAAATGGTTCGGGGATTTCAGAGAATTTTATTTGATGATAGTGTGGAATAGTGGAGGATTGCTGTGCGAGTTTGAAGTCAAGTTTTCTCAAGTGGTCTTCGTACCCACCGAGTAGAAATTTCTGGACAAATTTTACCTCTTTTGCTAAACCCCTTTCATATAAACCTGGCATACCTATAGATTTCAGCCTACTTTCCAACTGCAAACACCAACTGCATTTTTCGATAGGATGTTTATAAGAGATTTTTCGAAGTTCTTTATACGCATTTAGAGGAAGATTCGAGTCGTCAGCTGACAGGAGTTTTAACCATAGAGAGATACTAAACCTGAATGCATCAAAGCTTAATGGAAGGCAGCCTGTCTCTAAACAAACAAAATATCGGGGGGTACTGGAAGGAAGATGGAGTCTCTTAAAGTATTGCTGTTGAACCCTTTCTAAACAGATGGATAATGATTATAAATAAGTGAGGGTGTTGTGTGTAGAAATCGTTGAATTGGGTTATGATTTTCTATATAGTTCAGCAATGCTCTAGCTTGAACGGGATTGGTAGATGATAAATATTTAACTTCTAGCGTATTATTTGGTATGGGCAATCTGCATAATGGAATATAAGTAAGGATATCGTGAGTGAAGCAAGATACAACAAATAATGCTCGGCTAATGTTATCTGGTAAGCAAACTAATGAACAAATATTTTCTGTATCTTGCTCAGCATGTTTAATTAGTTTTCATAGTTGCTGACCTTCGTTGCCTAACGAATTTGGTAATTCTCGACGCAATCGAGATGTAACTAACTTAACAATTTTGACTCTAGCGTAGCGATTGAAATTAACTACGTTAATTGGGTGGAGTTGCTCCAAAATGTTTTCGATTTCAATATCCGTGTTATCAACGAAACTCGGTAAAATCACTTTTGGAGCTCTAAATATATTTAAAGATAACGAATGGGAAACAACTCAGAATGAACAATGGGTGGATTTACTGTTCAAAGATTTGAGAAAATGGAATCATTTGGCGCATCTTCCCAGGTTTCTTTATCCGATATCGCGTCGAGATCCTGCAAATGAACAAGATTATTATGATCACTGTATGAATGGCTGTCAGTGTATTCTGTTAACACTTGGACTTGAAATAGTTACAAAAGGTGTAATTGATTCGGTAGTAACGTTATAGTGGGGAGTTTGAAAATACACAGTGTTCGGTATAAAAGAGTCCATTTCAACCCATTGATTAGAAAAATCGGTAACTTGTAAGTTATCAAATTGAACTATGGGTGAATGTAACGTTATATCCCTTATGTTGTTATCATGTGTAGAATTAAAGAATTCACGAGTTGGTTCACTACTCGTTAAAGAGATAGTGTTGATTATATTAATGTTTGAATCATTTTGCACTGTGTTATCATTAATTTCGAAATCAAATGTAATCATTGGTAACGACGGAGTGTCCAAGTCAATCAGTTCTCTGTATGGAGACCTGATTGATCGAGACACTGAATTCAACACTTCACTATCACTTATTCGTGATATCAGTACATGGAGTTGTGGGAGTGGGTAGCGTCAGAGGTAGAGTTAAGTACCTGTAGATAGATCCTGATAGGTAAAGATGAGTTCTCAGGTAAGTCCACAAAAGTCTTCAGAAGAATCCTGGTAATTATAGTTGAGTCTTCAGGTAAGTCCACGAAGTCTAGAGGAAACTCACAAGTAGATTAGTTTAAATATTATATTAATAGAAAGGTAAGATATAAGTTAAGAGACTTTATTAGAAATAATTAAGTTAAAATGAATAAAAGAAAGAGGAAATAAAAATGAATTTGAGAGAAATAAAGAGAGAGATGTTGTCTCTTCAAGCTCCAAGAGAGCAATGACCTCTTTCTTCTTCATCTTCTTCCTTCTTTATCTTTACGGACCAATTGAAACCCGTAAACAAAGTCGTTTCCATCACATTTCCACAGAGTTCACGATATGGTTCTGAAGTTAAATGGTAATGTCTTCTTAAAGATATTTGATTTTCTATATTTCCAAGTTGATTCGAGTTGCCTGGTTCAACTAATGGTTGTGATGTTTGAACAATTTCCAGTTCTTGTTCATCTTCAGATATTAAATCAATTAAAGGTGGTTCATTCTCGTTTTCAGAAATTATAGATGCTGCATCTGACTCTGACTGTGGAGACGCTAGTAAAGTTTGGTGATTTATCTCTAAATTAATGGTAACCGATAAGGGAGTAATTGGTGTACTTGAATCATCAATTATAGTAATAACAGTGGGAACTCGTTGTGCCACGGAATCAATTAGAATTATTATTTGAACTAAAATTGAACGGAGTTTCATCCGGAGTAACAGTCGTACTATTGAGTTGGTATGACACTACAGCATTAATAGTTTTATTGATCCAACGTGATCTGTTTGCTGATGTTATTTGAACGTTATTTGCGCGCTGATGAGTAGTAGAGGAGTAGTGAACTTGAACGACTCCCAATGTAGATTGAGTGGGTTATGTCCTGTTTCAATCCAATGGCGAACTAAATCAAAACGTTTTTGTTTTTCTGTAAATTCTGGTATTTTGTTAAAATAAGCTGAAAATTTTAATGCTCGTGGTGGACCTTGTCTTTTAACTCCACTTCTAGATAATAGTGGGTATATGTCAGTTAACAACTGAATACTGTCCTGTACGCGTTGATCGTCCGATATATATGGTCTAACCTGTGTTGATCGAGCTACAAAAAAAACTGTCGCCTGTCAGGTAATTTAGCAACTTTCCAAATTCCTCGATTTGGTTGCATACTTTCCGCGTCAAGACTTTGCGGGTTCACTAACACCTGAGGTAGAGCGCGTGAAGTTTGATGCTCGGTTTTTCCGTTAATGATAAGTGTACCATTCGTTCGTTGTGATGATTGTTTTATACCGACTGGGGGAATAAAATGTGGGTTTATAAACGTATGGAACTCGTCGATTGTTTCGACAACATAACCTAGGTGAGGAAGATGTAGAAATCCTGGTGCATCGTAAAATCTAAAATTGAAGGATTTTTGATTTAAACCTACAAACATTTGTTTGACCTTGTTGGGTTGTCGTACTAATGATACACAATGAAACTGTTCTAAAACAGCTCTAGTTTGGTTTTTAGATAATTCTTTCCATTGACGATAATAAACTCCGGCTCTATTGATAACGGAGTGTGGAACTAGATAGTCGGAAATGTTTGTAGGAAACTGTAACATTGGGATATGGCGAAGAATTTAATGAAAATAAATTCGAGTAGTTTATGCCCAAAAAATGATTGAACTAAAGTCT
The DNA here is from genome assembly GCA_002738285.1 of Holacanthella duospinosa. Lineage (NCBI taxonomy): Eukaryota > Metazoa > Arthropoda > Collembola > Poduromorpha > Neanuridae > Holacanthella > Holacanthella duospinosa. Next base: position 266,783 of record NIPM01000102.1, read on the forward strand.
CATATTGGGTTTCCATTTGAAGTAATATGAGTATCGAACTGTCCAATTTGTTTGATGCTAGACATCAGACCATCGAATTGTGTAGAACTATTTTGTATTATTTCAAGCACTGATGTTTGAAGAACATAATTTTTCTTAGCCATGTTTTGAAGGTAATTTCCTCCAAAACTGAACACTAAATTTGGAATGGCAGGTTTGTAAGGATTTATATACTGACTTACATTGGTCATCGGTTGAGAATCCATGGTGAGTTGTTATTTGGTGGATGTTATCGCTATCTGTAATAAAATTGATACTGAATTAATATTTTTGTTTATATTGTTACGGGAAGAGACCCTTTTCTTGAAAATTTGCTGATTAAGTGCTGCAAAATAGCAAAAGCGTAGCACTAATGGTACTTCACTTATAAACTTAGGTGGTATAGTTATAATGTGAAACACCAGAAAAACAAAGGTTTTAATGCCGTTCATTTAACAACTCAGCCAACAAGAGCGTACGAGGTCTTGTGGTATTGTTGGAACTGTAACTTGAATGTTCTGCCATAAGGGACAAGAACATGTTGAATTATATGCAAGTGGGCATGGTTCACTTTCTACTAGAGGTGGTAAAATCGGATACATTGGTTTACTAGGTTCATGTGTAATGGTTATTTTACAAGAAACTTCTAACGATATATTATCACTTGAGCTAGAATTTTCTGATGTATAAGGTGCAGTGGGGCGAGTTTGGTTGAATAGTTCTATTTCTACCACGTTAACATGAAGAACTTGAGGTTTCGGTTTAATGAATAAGTAATCAACTGCCACAATTTGACACAATAGTGCCAAATTAATTTAAAACTAACACCACAACGAGAATGGTTAATCCAAACAAAATATGAATCAACAAACACTAAATTGGTTCAAACGTATGTTGGCGTAAATTTTGAGCTTCACCAAGTTGTTCGAACAAAAGAGGTCTACTTTTTATACGGGTAGTAATAATGTTATCCAAGGTAGAGGGTGCCTGCATTTGTGTTATTAAAGAATAAAGAGTCTGAAGGTCTGAAAATTATTGTAAATTATACGCTCCAATACTGCTAAACGCAATATTGGGTAGTGAAATATGATTTTGGTTAGCATATGCTAGCGGTAGTATAGGGATGTTCAAAACCATAGGTTCATCACTGACCAAAAGCACTAAATCTGATTGTTCAAGATCAAAATAAAACGGAGAGGGTGGACACAATGTTTGAGTAGGTTCCATCACAATTTTACAAGATAATAGTCGCAAAAATCCTTTGAGTATTTGAGATCCGAGTTGGAATTGAATCTCTGGTTCTTTATAGCACACTTGGATACTAGTAACATTACTAGTATTCACGAAATGATATTGACTCATTTCATGACATTTAATGATAGATAAAATGTTTTCATTTGAATACACTCCGTACGGTATAGGTCCTAAAAGAGTTCGAACTACATGTGTAGGACTGCCTACTTCAGCTAATAATCGAGCCAACATCAAGGTTTGACGTTGGGTATTGCAAACTTGTCTAGTTAATATTTGAGTATTAGCTGTTTGTGTTTTGTTAATCATTTCGTACACAAAAGTTAACTGTGCATTCGACTGGGCGTCTGACAATACTCGTGGTGAAAAGGGTTGGGATGGTTTATATACTGGTGCGTGTGACTTGTGAACTAAGTCAGTATTACTTGGTTTGGTATGTTCAGGACGTACTCTAATGTCCCAATCTCGAAGATCTTTGGATAGAATATATTTAGATATAGGACAATATCGTGGTGGAACATTTCCTACATTTAATAGTTGGTCTTCAGGATTGTTCTCAGTCAATCTCTCATCCAACCTTTTTAAATTTGGTATCAGATCCTGGTTTTTAGGACCTTTGCTGGGTTCAAGTAAATTAAAGGTTGATGGATTAAAATTTTGTTCAGTATTTTTGTAATCCTCAATTTCACTTGGATTTGAAGTTGTTAAACCTAGAGAAGCCTACTGTTTATTTATATCATTGCAAATTTTTTCTCGTCTTATATCTTAATATGGGACGGTTAGTAACTGATGATTATTATTTACCAAAGGAATTGGGCGATTTGGTTAAATTGGATCTTCCGGTAGTGAAATTAAAATTTCCGAGGGAACATACATAGGGTTGTTTTCGTCGAAAACTTGATCTCTCAAATAAGTAGAATTTATTTGAACCTTTTCTAGTAACTTGGGAGATTCAAAAAATGTGGGGATGTTAATTGGTGTTTCGATAGGGATTTCCGGCAAACTATAATTTTGTTTAGGAATTATTGGTGGTGGAGGCCGAATATCAATATGAACATCAGTAATTTCTGGTGATTCTGTTAAAACAAATTGAGTTTCCACCAAAGATTTGTCAGGTTTAACGGGTTCTCTTAACTCTTTAAATGACTCTGGCTGTTGATGAAATGTCGAGGTCTGATGAGGTTTTGCTTCTGCTTTAATCGTTGGTTTAGGTGTGAGACGTTGTGGTAATACTAATGGTTTTTTGTTTGGTAACGGAACATACACTAGGATTTCACGCTTCTGTCTTTTTTGAGAGGACAGAACAACTGTTTCAAATTCTAATGTAGTGGAGATTTGAGTATTAATTTCTACATACACATTTTGTAAAAATAATGTGTTGTTTTGACATTCTAACCCATAACTTTCCACAGTATAGTTTTGATTTTTCCAAGTGAATGGATATATTATCCACTGGACAAGTTAACCGTTCATTGTTAGTGTACATGCACTGAGTCTGAGAATATTTCTTAAGTCTACAATGATTAACCGTTTCTGGATACCATATCAAATAACTAGATTCGCTTGCTCGACAAAATCTTTTAGACGCTTTGCACTGTTCAGATAAACGAACCGGTGCTAGTATATTTTCGATCTCATTAGATACACTAGACTGCACCATAGTGTAATAGAAATTTAGTACAGTATCAATTTCGGTATAAGGCCATGAGTACGTGTCCAACGTTAAAGAAACATTTGTGCCCCAAAGATTAGGTTGAAGTTCTTTTAGAGTTGTGCCGTTTGGAGCCACTTTTCTATTTACTAGATCTTGACACTCATCTAATGTAATTGGATTCGCGCCTTGATATTTCTCCGTCACATAAGAGCTAAAAAAGGAAAAACTCATTCTTTTGTATTTTTTGATAGAATAACAATGGAAAAAATGAATTTGTTGTAAATTAATATCCGGTGCCCATAGAGTTATGCTGACCATAGTTGGTTCTTGATAGGGATGCAACGAATATTCGTCCGAACGAATATTCGGCCTATTTTCCCGACGAATACAGATATTCGTATTCGGGGTCTCGTGACGAAGCTTCGGACGAATATTCGGCCGAATATCTCAAACATAAAATGAGTGAGTTTGAACATGAATCCAAGTGAACTAAAACGTCACAGTGACAACAGCAATTCAGAATGGAAGAAACCAGAGTCAAGATACCCCATTCCGATATCCCACTACCGTCCACCAAAATCCAACTCCTCGGGACCAGTAGGAAAATATACAATACAGTTTGCTTGTAAGGTAATCAGCTTTTTAAGTTTTTTTTTTGTTTTTCGTTTTTTTTTGTTAAATTTGTTTTTTGCTCTTGGTTTATTTTTTAGGTTTTTTTAGGATTGAAGGTATGCCAGATTTAAAGATTTTTTTTAATTTTTTTAGGGTTATTTTAGGTTTTCTTTATGTTTTTCTTTATGTTTTCTTTTCTTGTTTTTTTTTAGGGTTTCTTTAGGTTTTCTTAGGTTTGAAGATATGCTACTAAAAAACCCTAAAAAAAACTCTAAAGAACAAATAAAAACCTAAAAAAAAACCTTAAAAAACAAACCTAACATAAAAAATAACCTAAAATAAATAAATAAATCTTTAAAAACTTTCTGCCTTAAACTGGATCTATAGTTGCCTTTCTCCGACCGTGTTTCGAGGAAAGTGCGGTGTGGTTAAAAAATTTCAATGACACAATCAGTTTTTCCCAAGGCAACTGCATTCAAATAGGTACTGAATGTTTTTAACCACACCGCACTTTCCTCGAAGCACTATGGGGGAAAGGAGACTCTAGTTTCAGCTTTACAAGCAAACTGTACTTTATATTTTCCGACTGGTTCCGATTGGAAATATTTTGGTGGCTGGGGCTGGGGTTCGGATTTGGGTATCTTGACTCTGGTATGGAAGAAAGAATTTCAAATTTCTGATAAAAAAAATTTCACGGAAATTTCGCTAGTAGTAATTATCTAAAATGTCAAAAGAGCGATTGAGAAGTGCTGTATGTTCCTGTAATCTCAAGTGAGTCATACATCACAATTTGCCTCGACTCAACTATGAGTACCAGATTAAATTAACCTTTACTTTGCTTTAAAGAAAGTTCTTACAAATAAAATCTGCGGTATTCATCAAAACGGAATTCTGAAGCATGAATGCAAATCCTGGGGTTGAGACCTTTCGATAGATACTCCACTTACACAGTGTGAGATATTTGTACGAATATTCGGCCGAATATTCGTTATTCGTTTGTAGAACGAAGCGAAGCTTCGTTATTCGTTTTTGGGCCGAATACCGGTATTCGTTACCCCCTAGTTCTTGAATATGTTCCAACAAATCACACTTAAAATCTGAACATTTTGGGATACGGTAATGAGTTTTCGACTCAATATCCTTGACAAAAATGCAGTACAGGTGTTTTAGTTTCCATACTAGTAAAATATTTGTGAATGGTTAACTCATTCGCTTGGTTTGAAAGAACATCCGTATGGTTGTCATCGGCTAAGTGACAACTATATATATATATATATCCCTCTAAGATTTTTTTGTTATTTGATATTAATATTGTTGTTATTATGTGAAATTTGTTTCCTCCTTATACCCTTCACACCTTTTGTTATGTTATGTGTGTTTGTATTTGTATTTGTGTGTTAAATGATAAAATATATATGTATTCCCCTACTCTTTTGTTATTTTGATATATCATCATTACTATTATTTGAACCTTTATTTTATACATCTCTCACCTCTTTGTTATGTTGTGTGTCTGTATTATATTTGTGTGTTAAGTGATAACTATATATCCCCCTAAGATTCTTTTCTTATTTGATATAATATTGTTGTTATTATTTGAACTCTGTTTCCTCTTTGTATTCTTCACCCCGTTTGTTTAGTACAAGGACCACCAAATAAACCCGGGCCTTCTTTCTCCGCCTTTCACAAAATCGGCTTGAGTCAGCCGGCAAACAAGCAGTGAATAATAGACGTGAAGTTAGCTGACAAATTTTGAATTTTTTTTTAATTATAGATATTCTAATGTGTCATTCGTCACTCCCGACACCTTGATCTCACTCTGAAAAAAGAGGTGTAGGGAGCATGAAAGAAAACCTAAACTCCACAACATTAGGGGTTATGCTGCCTTGTAAAATTTATCATTTGTCCTAATAGATTAACAAGTTTTCTTAACAACAATTTCCTAATTACCTTTATCGATCCCGGATTAATTTTCCTTTGAAGCATAATTTTTATTTACAAAAATTGTTTAAAACAGGATCATATTTTCTCTCGTTTACAATTTAGTACCAGAAAAATACCAAAGTTAGTCGCGGATTATTTGGTCCCACAAAATTTTTTTTGAAAATAGTAAAATACTTACGTAAGAAATCTGCGACTGAAGTTATTTTTATGTAACTGTATCTATTTTTCAATTATTAGTAAGTGATGACCTTTTTCGGATAGATTTTTGAGATTTTCAAACAAAAAAATTTATTTATTTATTTTGTCAAATTAATCCGCCAATAAATTTTGTGTTTTTCTGGAACCATCGTCTATATGAATGCTTAATAAGTGGTTTTAATTTATTTCGGAATGATTTTTACGGTTTACAAATACAATTTACATGGGGCCAGATTAATCCGCCACTAATTTTGGCATTTTACTGGTATCAAATATGGGTTTAAACTAGAAAAACAAGTTTATATCGTAAAGTATTTTGAAATTTTCAAAAAATATATTTGTAGTGGCAAATTAAGCCGAGACTAATTTTGGTATTTCCCTGGTACTAAATTGTAAACGAGAGAAAATATAATCCTGTTTTAAACAATTTTTGTAAATAAAAAATTATGCTTCAAAGGAAAATTAATCCGGGATCGATAAAGGTAATTAGGAAATTGTTGTTAAGAAAACTTGTTAATCTATTAGGACAAATGATAAATTTTGCAAGGCAGCATTTAAGAAAAAACATCTAATATTGTGGAGTTTAGGTTTTCTTTCATGCTTCCTACACCTTAAAGTCAATCTCTTGTTTTTTGTTTATTAGATTGAGATCAAGTTGTCGGGAGTGACGAATGTTACATTAGAATATCCATAATTAAAAATAAAAAAATTTCAAAATTTGTCAGCTAACTTCACGTCGCTATTATTCACTACTTGTTTGTCGGCTGACCCAAGCCGATTTTGGTGAAAGGCGGAGAAAGAAGGCCCGGATTTATTTGGTGGTCCTTGTATTGTGTGTTTGTATTTGTATTTGCGTGTTAAGCGATAACTATATATCCCCCTAAAGATTCTTTTACTTGATATTTTATTGTTAGTACCATTTATGCCCCTGTCTTCTCTTTATATGTTTTGTTTTGTGTGTTCTTGTTCGTGTTTGTGTGTGTGTGTGTTGAATTAAAAAAATATCCAATTTTTCTGTGTTAATTCTTGTGTTTATTGCTTTGTATGTAGTTTTGTTTTAATATTATTATTATTTTGAAAGGAAAGAAAAGAAAATCATACTAAGTAATAAAAAAAAAGTTACTTATTTTGTAAACAATTTTTTATGTTGTGTTTTATTTTTTTATTATAGTTTATGACTGTTATTACTGGTTCATGTGTTATGGAGAAAAAAAAGTCTCATTATTTGGTTGATGCGTAATTTTTTTTGTTACAACTTTGTGCTTATCCAAAGCCGCTGTGTATTGAAAAATAAAGGTTTTGTTGCTCATCTTGGGGGATATTTCCTAAAAAACTATCCTTTTCTGTGTTACGAGCTTACACATCGTGTAAAGCCAAGGTAAGTAAAAAAAATCCGATATTGTTATAGATTAGTTTATTTTTATTTCCTAGAATTGGATTTTGTTATGAAGACAAAAAATAACATGGGACAACCGGAAATAACTGCAAGTGTACTGCTCTGACAATATTGATTAAAATTTTTTATTATATTTCTAAACTTTGTATATTTTGCTGTTTATCTTGATAAAAAATTTACAATTATTCTGAGGCTTTAAATACAACAATTTCACTCAATAATAATTTTTTTTTAATATTTTACGAAATGTGCCGTTTTTTTTACAAAATTTTTACGATGAAACTTTTACTCGATGTTCCAAATTTCGTTAAATTCAAAACTGTTTGCATCTGATGTCCCTATAAGAAAATACAATCCCTTATTATATTCGTACTCATCAGCACCGTTTGTCAAGAAATTTTCAATTTCTTGGATCAAATCTTCTTCAGATGCATTCACCATTTCTGGAGAGAAGATTATCGAGTCGTCGATTGTACCTCTCCCGACTGACAGGCTCAAACAATTGTCTTCCTCATAATTTTCATGAATCCAGTCAGAGATGTTGTCATCATCTATTGTCATCCTTTCTTCATCGAAATCGAAAATTTCTTCGACATTAGGAAAATATTTTTCCGATGGGTGACAAACATAAGGGTGTAAAGTCTGCGACTCCACATCAGTGGTATTTTTGATTTTATCTTAAAAAAAATAAACCTAATAATAAAATAATATTTAAAAAAATTTAACAAACCAAAATTATTTACAAAAAAATTGTTTCGGTGTTAAATAATAAGTATCATACCTCTGATCATTTTAATGTTGAGGAAAATGTTGACATCGAATATTTTGCGTCCCTAGATCATGACATGACATTTAAAAAAAAATAGAGAGTCAATATCCGCCGGTGGCGCGGTGAGAAATAGTTGCATGTGAGTGTACAACTTTTCCAAATTTGGCATTGATGCCTTTGAAACAAATTGCACTGTATATTTGTCGTGACACAGCAATAATCTTGTTCCTTGGAGAAATTCCAGTAAAGGGTGCATGCTTGGTCTAAATGAATTGTAGCTGAGGCATAACTCACTCTGAAAAATGTGCTCATATCCTGAACTTTCATATGGATCAGTCCGACATTTCAAAAAAATTATCGAGCAGACTCACTTACCTTGTCCAAAGTACAAATAAAAACTTTTTGGGCATGAAGTCCAAACGGAAACACATGGATATAATTCATTGTGAATTTACTTTGTTTTTTTATTTGTTTGTATTAAATTTTAAAAGACGACTAGTAATTTTGCAAATTCAACTTGGCATTTTATAATGGTTTTATCTCTCAATATGTGAAGCCTTTAAAGGAGCCCTTAAGAATATAAAAGTGGTAATGTAACATCTTGGCCCGCCAAAAATTTTAAGTATGCGGATATTATTTCACGAAGAATTTTAAAGCGGGATATCAAAAAAAATTTTATAACATATTCTGTCGAGTCTTTGCAATTTTTCAGGAAGTGGACGAATTCCTTACACTTGGCTCTGTTTTTGGAGGGTAATTTTGAGAGTTGACAACAATATGAACAAGAAGAGCAAGTTTTTTACTTGAGGCTGACCAAATTTTTTTTACTCTTTTCTGATAATAAACTTTCTTGTCCAATAGTAAATAGAGAAACGTTTGACATTTATATTTATTCATTGCTTGCTAAACTTCAACTAACGGAAAAAAATTAAAAAGTTCAGTTTTTAAATAATTTTGAAAGATTTTATTCATTTTTATTCATTTGACAATTTTTGATATATCCCAATGGTACAGATTCAAATTTATTATAAAAATGCCTGTCAATTGATAGGGCATCAAATCCATGTCTCACTATATTGTCATCCAAAATTTCATCATTTACAAGTTTTATACAATTTATGGTGACCATTTTTTTATTTTCCTTGTCCAATGTTTTCAAATATTTTTTGTGCCTCAGTAGATTTTCATTTCCTTGGCGTGGAATTCCAGATCCTTTGCAAATTTCTAAATTGTTGCAAAAGAGCAACAAATAACAAATTCCCTTTAATCCGATGAATGGGACAATACCATCTACCATTTTCAATTTTCCAAGTTTTTGACGATTTGTTTGAAAATATAGAAAATGACCAGGATCCAATTTTGAAGTATTCAAAATTTCACCAATGGATTTTAGCTTTTCAATGTATACGGCGTCTTCAATTCCAGTAAATGACATTGTAATTAAGTCTGTATGACAGAAAAAAATTGAAAAAGTTCAGTTTTAAAAAAATTTTGAAAAATTTTTATTCATTTTTTATTCATTAAACACAGGGAGGTTTGGACTTCGAAGAATTTTTTTTTGCATTTGTTCTCTTGGCAATAATAGTTGATTAATCCATTTATTATTGCGCTACAAAACAAAATGAAAAGTAGTTTCTGTTTCAAATCGATTAATTTTCAATTTTTTTAAATATTAGGCAAATCACCAGGAGGGTTTAAAAGTTATATATATTTTTATGAACAAAAAAAATGAATAAAATGATCAAGTTCTCTTGTCAAACTTTGTCATATCGTTTAAAACTTAAACTAATTAAATTCTGTAAAAATTTGTAAAATTGTTGACATTTTCATGAGAACATTAGAAAAATTTAGTGGCTAAAATGTCCATTTTGACCGGTCAATTTACCCAGATGTGCTAACCATAGTAACCCTGGTGAGTATTGTTGGTGTTTTAGTCTGTTTTGTTGTATTTGGAATTTGGATAGTCAATTATCTCATTTGAAAAAGATTTTTAATAAAGCTGATAATTTTGTTCAATAGAATTTTGTTTTTATTTACAAATCAACAAAATTTTGTATTTTTTTTTTTTGGTTATTTGCGTTAATATTCCAACATTCTTTATATGGTGGACACTTTTTGACACTTTTTGCACTGGAGGATTTCAATGAAATTTTCAACTTCACGAATGTTGAGACGAATCTTTGGTCCATGGTAATTTTCAAAGCTACTTGCGTAGCTTATTGGGTTGTTTAAAATCAACGTTTGGTGATCATTGATCCATTGAATCCAAACTCGTAAATTCCCAGAGCTCAAGTATTGACAATTTTTTTGTCAAAATTCAAATGTATCGGCAGGTTCTGGCTTATAATTTTCTCCACTTTTCTCTGGCTTTAAATATGGATTGCCAGTGTTTTCGCCTATCAATTTAAAAAGTTTTTTATAATTTCACGACTCAAATATCTTTGCATTACCATTTTCAATATTTTCCAAAATTTCTTTCAAAATATTAATGAGTTGGTCAACTTTGGGATACGAAACTTGAATAATTGATGGTTTGCAATTGTGATTTGCCTTGTGCAAGTAAATTTTTCACATCTAAAAAATTTAGAAAATTGTAAAACAACAACTATTACACAGTTTAAGGTATACTTACTCCTGCAACTTCACAAAATCCGAGCCTGGTTTTTAGTTATGCAGTAATTCCAAACTTGTAAACCAAGCTCTTGTCCAAAAAATATTTTTCTGCAGTGACACAGCTGAGTGAAGTTTCCTTTGCTTGGCTGAAATATTTAAACTGTTCATTGGTTTCGTTTTCTGGTGCCATCTGAACGTCTTTATTGTCTTGCCTCCAACCAAGAGTTCAAGTCCATCCATTTTTTTTTGCCGTTTTATATTGTCACCGCAGACTTTACAAAAAAAAATCATTAACTTTAAATTTAAAAATAAAAAATGAACTTGCCTTGTCGTCTTAAAATTTTCAATTTCTTCTTGGCTTCCTCAATTGAAGTGCATGGTATCTCTATATTTATATAATTTATTTGTAAACAAAATGTAAAAGGTAAAATTTATAATTTACCACGATTTTCTAAATTTTCACAGTCGGTTAGTGTTTCCAATTGATTTTGAAAATGTAATGAGAAATTGCGTTTCTTGACATTTGTCATTTCCTGAGTTTCACTATCCGTTTCTGTCCAGTTATTGTCGTCCAATTTAGTTTAACCATTTTCCGATTTTTGCTTTTGTATTTTCCAAAAAGCTGGAATAGTTAGTTTTGGTAACACTGAAAATGTACCATAAATTAATTTACCTGAGAAAATGTTTTAAATCAAAGTCTTACAGCTTGCAATTGAGCTCTCCATAATGTACTTGTTCAAGTTAAAAGTGCAAGTGGTTCACTCACCGGTAAAATTTCCCTCTTTTATACTCTCCCATGTACTCCGATGAAACATTTTTTCTGCTCGGCTCATTTCTCTTTTGGCCGTAGAGGTGAGAGGATGGGCAAAGCAAGGGTTGGAAAGTCTCAAGACAATAGCGATATACTTCAAAAGTTTTATAACCAATTGAGGGAAGAAAATGTAACTAGAAAATTTAAAATTATACCATATGAAACAATGAATTCTGGACAACAAAATGTAATTGATTTAGTTGAACATCATCTGACAAAAAACTTGCAATTACTTGCTCTTGTAGTTGGTGAAGGTGGAACTGGTGAGTTTATCTGTACCGTTTTTCTATTATAAAATGACATTTTTGTTTATTGTGTAGGAAAATCACACATTATTCATTACCTAAAGTTAATGTTTCTGCAAAGAAGAATACAGTTCCATGCAATGTCATTTACAGGTAAATTTTTAATTTAGCCAATAGTAAACCCAACTAGAAAACTAAATTATAAATTTAGGTTGTGCTTCAAATAACGTTGACGCGTCTACTATACATTCATTGTTCAACTTCAACTATTTTTCATTTCTTGTTCCTCAATGTGATCCCAATGACTTTTCACACTTGGCAAATGTAAATTATTATCTATTGGACGAAGTTTCAATGATTGGAAAACGTCTAATGGGTTTCATTTCTTAACGTTTAAAAATTATCTAGCATTCGAATGAACCATTTGGGAATTGTTCATTTATTGCATTTGGCAACTTGAGTCAGGTATAGTTAAAGAAAAAAAAGTGTAAAATAATTTGTTAAAACTATATTGTACACTATAGCTCCAACCCGTAACCGATTCTTGCATTTTTAAGCCAGAAATTAGTTTGTCACTCGGCTCGCTGGCACAAATTGGCGAAATGGCCTACAAGGAATTTAAACATGCACTCGTTTTGACCGAGAAAATGTGTGTTTACGGTGAAGATGAAAAATTTAAATCAATGTTGCGTAGGATACGTGTAGGACATCTTTCCAATGAACATTTAAAAAGGTTAAAGAGTAGAAAAGCTACAAATGTGACCTTCGGTGAACAAGCTGAATTTGCGAAAATTGCAACTGTAGTGTTTCCAACAAAAGCAAATGTCAGACAATATAATCAGTAAGAATTTATTTAATTTTACTATAACCAGTGGTATAATTGGTGAAAATTTTGTAAAATAGATTTAGACTCGAGTACACGGAACAACAAATTTTTAAAACTTCTGCTTATTATTCTAAAAATTCACCAAAAGGAATCGAAAAATATTTATACTTGAGCATTGGTACTCCTGTTGTACTAACTAAAAATTTGAGTGTCAAAAGTAGATTATTCAACGGTAATTTGAAATAAAATACACCTATTGTTGTAAACATTTTAATTGTATTATAAGCCATTTTCTCAGGCGCTATTGGTCATGTTACAAGTGATTTATGTAAAATTCGAACGGTATTTTGGGGAAAAAAATTTGTTGCGTGATGATGTGCCAATTCTGACAGCGAAAATTTCAGAATATTGCAACATTACAAACGTGTCTTGGACAATTTAGGTATATATATTTTTGTTTGATAAAAATTTAATTATTTTATTTTTAATCCAAGAAATGTATTGTAGGTGTTTGATTCTTGTACCATACACAAAGTACAAAGGTTTACATTGGATAAAGTTGTAATTGGAACCGGTGGTGGACCTGCTGCAAGAGTAATGTTTAGACGAGACAGTCCGCAAATTATTTACACGGCACTATCTAGGGTCAGGTCAATTATGGATATTGCGTTTACGACTACATTTGATCCAGAAATTTTTTCACGGGGAAATCATAGTATACTTTGAATGATTGAAGAACGTCTCAAGCAATTGGACATTGAAACTAAAAAAATATTTACCAACCAAATTTTTCTATAGAGGCCTTATTGTAATAAAAATTTTAGAAACTTTAAAGAGAGAGAGCAAAAAAAAATCTTTTAGAGAGTATTCACAGACTCAAAGAGTGTCGGACTCTTTTGAGCTAATTTTCAGTGTACGATTGCAAGTAGAGGAGGAAGGTTGTTGGTATTTGGTCTTGAATTGGAAATGAGTCTCCCTATTGTCTTGTCAAAATTTAAAATGCATCAAAATGCATTTTTAAAAATTTTACATCTGAAAAGCAAAGTGAAAAGAAAAATGGAAACTATATAAAAAGTCGCCTTTTTTGTGTGGAAATAAACATTTTGTTGGAAGCTTACAATAGTTTTACAAATTATGGAATTTTAATTTCTCTACCTACAACCACTGAAAGAATTCACATTTCAGTTTTGCTTCCTTATGCTTTGGGCATGAATAAGGTGCTTATCGTCACACCAACGTGGGAAGCTTTAAGAGCAATCGCAACTTTGTTTGGAAGTTTAAAAAATTCAAAAAATATTTTTCATCTTTTGAAAATTAAAATTGCTTCACATTGCCTAGAAAATGTTGGATTTTTAAAACGTTTTAAAAGTGTAAATGAAGCAAAAATTTTTGATTACGCCAATGCAACAAGTGAAACCAATGGGTTTGAAAATTTTGAAAACATTATTCTATATGATGCGTATCGAAATCCAAATTGCTTTTTGCAAATTTTACTAGACCAATTTAAAAATAAAAGTTTTTTTTTCCAACACTATCAGTGCAACTATTGACACAAAAAGGCCTATTAGTCAACAAAAAATAATTGAATCCATTATACTGAACTATATTCAATTAAAACGTTTTCAAAGTATTTATCGACATTTAGTTCAAGTTTAGACTTTCACCAGCCAACATGTCTACTAGTGTCACAAAGAAATATACAAATCGCCATGTTCTAAGCAGTTTTGCCGGACTACTAGACATTATTAAGGACAATAAGGGAAAGAGTGAACAACAAGTGAGAGAGGAACTGGAGGCTATCCCTGCATGGACATTGCATCGTGAACTTAAGAAACGATATCCCAAGAGAAAATATCAAGTTTTTCCCCCATTGGCTTTTTTCAATTGATTTGCTTGAATTGGCAAAATTATCTACAGTTTCAAACAAAAATTACAAATTTATCATGGTGTGCGTCCATGTTTTTAGCAAATTTTTATGGATTTATTTACAAAAGTAAAAAAGTGCAGAAAACTGTGTAAAAACCTTCATATATAGTCTTTTTAATGAAAAAAAGACTCCAACATATGTTGTGTCTGATCAAAAGAATTTTTATCAAAAAATTTTCAAAACTTTTTGGCCAGCAAAAACATTAGCTACTATTATGTGCACAGTATAGTCAAGGCAAGTCATGCGGAAAGAGCCATTTGTACAATACAAAAATATTTGGCTCGTTATCATGGACACTATCAAACAAGTGACATTTTAAAGCTTTTACCAGCAATTGTTGATTACTACAATGCCAGAAAAAATTCAGTGACCAAAATTGCACCACGTGATGCACTCAAGCCTTAAAATCAAGATTTGGTGTGGCAAAATACCTTTGCAAAAATTGCTACAAAAAAACCAAATTCTCTCAGATTTAAAGCAGGAGATAGAGTTAAACTTACAGCATTTAGAGGACTTTTTGACAAGGTAAGCTTCATTTTTCTTTAAACAATAAAATTTTAAACGCAATTAATATTTAGGCTAGTGAGAGACAATATACTGTCGAAGACTTTTTTATTAAAAGAGCGGTTCAAGCGATTATCCAACAAATTTCTATTGGTTAATTGACGCTCAGGATGAGGATATTATTGGAAGTATAGCTGAAGCTGAGCTCATTCCCGTTAAGAAACCCGCCAAAAAGACATCTAAAAAATGAACAAGTTTGCTCCCAAAGAAAGTCAATTTGTAGTTTTGAGTAGTGCGACAGGACTAAATTATTTTCCAGACAATAATGCAAACAATTTTTACAACAATCTCCCAACACCAATTGAATTTATTGAACAATATGAAGTTGGAATTGCAAAAGCAAGTTTTCATCCATCAAAAATTGAGCCGACAAAAATTTTTGGTCACAACCCTGGAGATAATGTAATTGAAATAAAGGCTGAACTACTGGATATTTATAAAGCAAAATATGCAAAAGAAAATATTGTACAGTTTGTGGAAAATTTTAAAATTTTACTGGCAAAATTGCAAACAAAAGTTGAAATAAACATGCGCAGACCAACTGCAGACGAGGACCCAATTTTTGTTTTGTACAACAATTACACAGACTATGGCGTGTCATTTTCATCTCCATTTGCAGAGGCTTTTGGATTTTTGAAACCAAATTATAATCGTGGGAGACATTTTGCCGAGCGTCCATACAATCAAGCATTGTTTGATCAAGTTGATATAAGAAATGAACTGGTAATGAGTGTGTTTAGTGATAAAATTCACAAATTGACTGTTGAAGAGCCAAGTGAACTCGACATTATTCATCTAGTTTCAGAAATTAATCGTCAAATGGAAACTCAAAAAAATGGAATCTGTCTATGACGGGGAATATTTTGAAATTGAAAGCACTCTACCAAAAAATTCTGTAAAATTTTCAAATTTGATTGCAAAAATTTTTGGACTAAATTTAGACATGTGGTACTTAGGTGAAGTAAAAATTAAAAGCTACAAGAATATTGTCCATTATGTCGTCCCATCAAAAATAATAATTTAATCAAACCTTGTTGAACCACAAGTAGCCTATTGTAAATTATGCCCATATCTAAACATTTTTCAATTTAAAAACGATGACTCTGTTATGAACTTGTCTTTGAACCCAGTTTTGTATATGCCACTTTCAAAATGCAACAAAATTCCAAGCATTCAAATACAAATTACAGACGAATTTTTACAGCCAATAAAAATGGAAGAAAATAGAGAGTCGACTACTTTTACACATTCGTACAAAACGATATTAATTCAGTGAATTTTCAAAATGTTTGGTCAGTCGACGTTCAAGTTTCAACCAGTTTAGAAATGCGTTCAATCGAGTGTGATAAAGAAGGTTGTAAAATTGAAAAGATTCAACCAATAGAAGGCCAATTACCACCATCGGACCAAATGGATTCCGAAGCGGAAAATTCAGAAAACGAGAAATTTTTAGGACAATACCATTCATCTCAAATTGGATATGGATTTAACCCAGTGAGTTTTGACTATGTTCTTCCTATGAATAAGTCAAAAAAAGTATAAAACAATAGAAAAAAGGACAAAAGGACTAAAAAAACGTCAAGTCGGCAAAGGCAAAATGTCAAAACAAATTGGCAAAGGAAAAAACAAAACAAGTTGGAAAATGACGTAGAAAACAACGTGTTTCAAAAAAGACACTTTTAGTAGGAAGTGGAAAGGCAAAAAGAAAAGACTGTCAAAAGCAACAAAACTACAAAAAAAAATTGATTCAAAATTTGAAGAAACTCAAGGGTCAAGGTCAAGTTTGAGGTCAAATTTACAAATTATTTCAGTCAATAGCATCGATGTCAGCGTCCTCTCTTCATATTATGTCACCTACGACACACAAAACAATTACAAGTAACAAAATAACACAGAGTTGTGGTTTCAGATACCACCAACGCCTGCACATGTATACACGGATTTGTACAATTCTTTTCTACTCATTCGAGCTCGAATTACAGATTTGAGCGGAAATAAAATTTCAAGTTCAGATTCTGTAGCCGGAAGCAATTTACTTTTTCATACAATGTGGTCAGATTTGATTGTATCAATTAAAGGAAATCCAGTTTCTAGCAGCCTGAATCAATATCTTCATCAAGCTGCAATGGTCCAACTTTTATCTTCAACTTTGGAAGGAAAAACAAACGTCAATGTCAGCATTACTGTTTTATGAAGACACTGTGCAAAATACTTTTGGTGCAACTAAAAATTTGGGATATAAAACTAGGAAAGCCCTACGATCTGAAACAAATTTTTTGAAATGCTTGGAAAACCATTTTCCAGCCTATTTTTTAACACAAAATATCTCCCTGGCAACGTTACATTGAATTTTAAATTTTGCCGTTCAAAAAATGAATTTTGTCTCGATTCTGCAAAAACTGGAACATGCCCAAATGCATTACAAATTGACAGTACAAAACTCTATATAAAACATCATATAGACAATCTAAAAATTGTCTCTCAACACATGAGTCTATTGTCCAAGGTATCCTTTGCAAATTATATGCTAAATGACACCGAGACAAAAATTGCATTCATACCATCGAGGTCAGTGTCACATACGTCAGAAGCAAATTTTACCAAAGTCCTACAGTACATTTTAATTGGTAAGTTTAACTTTTGTAAATTTTATAAAAGGTTCAATTTCCGACTTTTATATTGCATTTTCTAGGATTCGTTTTAAACAAGGCATGTCTTGGAAACCTTGGAAAATGTGCTTTACATTTTCAAAATTTTACACTAAACAATTTGGTTGTGCGAAGTGGCACAAACTCAGCATACATGGAATGTTACCAAACAATTTTTGAAGCAATGACTGCAGGAAGACCATAGGATAATGGAATCGCCTTTAAAAATTTTGTAGAGGAAAAAAATTTATTTTTCGTCTCAATCGCAAATACTTCAGTCTCTGCATCCAGCTTTGACATGTCATTATCGGGCCAAGTCTATGTAAGTCAACACTAATATAATTAAATTTCCCATTACTGACTATTTTTCTTTTTTTTTCTTTTTTAATTATACAGGTCGATTTGACGTTTAAAGCTGCATTGCCGGAACCAATAACGATATTAACAGTGGGATTTCATCAAAAAATGCTCAAAATTAGAGGAATAGGTGAAGTTTACTTTAACTAAAATGGATTCAATCACACTTGAAAAGTGTTTAAAACATTTGAGTAAAAACACCAAGGAAAAACCATATTGTTTTGCAATTGCTGCGGACGAAATGCATGAAATAAACTTTCTGCCATGTCCAATTGCAATTATTCAAAATAATGAGTCATCAGAATTGGAAAATAAGCATTGGATATTCTACTACGTGGACAAACGTTGTGAAAATGGAGTAAAATCCTTTGTATTTGTTTGCTCCTATGGAACACCACTCTCATCTTACAACGTACAGAAGCCACCATACAATATGAGGGGAGAAAATTTGCAACAGTTTCAAAAAAACGAATCAAACACATGCGTCCTATTCACTCTCTACGTAGCAGCTCAGCTCATGAGTGGGCGGAGCTATTGGTCTGTGCTGTGTGACTTTAACCCCTACAATATTTTTATAACAAAAAACTTGTAAAAGTCTTTTTTAACTCGATCCATTTCCCCAGTAACCCCCGAGAAAAGAATAAAATAATACAAACGTGTTGTGAGAGACTGTGTAAATATTGTAAAGTTGAAAGGGGAGAGGGTGGAAAACATCAAAAGTGCAAATGTACAACATTCAACTCATTTTTCTTTTACTTTTTAAATTGTAAACTTCTCTCTCTTCCCAAACTCTACTCTGAATAAAATTGAAAATTTTAAAAACACTAACAAAACGAAAACAGAATACACTGTGTAAATTATTTAAAAACAATTGAAGTGAAAAAATTTTGAAACAATACCGACAAAATTCTGCATTTGCTATTGCTTCAACATTTTACCCCATTGGCCAGACGGTCTATGGGAATTTTATTTTTACTCTATTGGCCTGTCGATTTCTAGAGGTTTTTATTTTTATTTTTGCTATTGTCGTTTTTGCTATTGTTTTAACAGTTTGTCCCTCTGACCAGGGGCATGTTTCACAAAAGGATTACAATTTTACAATTGTAAAATTGTAGAAAAAAAATTTACAATTTTACAATTTTACGTTTCATAAAAATCACACTTACAATTTACAATTACAAAGGGTTTTACAAATTACAATTTACAATTTGTTTACAATTTACAAATATCCATGGAAATATGGTTTCACAAAACAATAATTGTAACAATTGTAAATGAATTGTAAATAAATTTTTGCAGAGGATTTTCATATTGTAATTAAATTACAATTGTGATTTAAAAAGCCTTGTGGCAGAAAATATGGCAGAAAATGAGAAATACGAGAGTTCTGACAAAGTTTCCACTGAATTGGACGACGATGGTTTCTGTGAAGCAAATTCTTGTCAAATTTTAGGTAAATTAAAAATAGTGGCAATTAATTTTGATTTGTGATTATTAGGTATCATGTAAACACTCAGCAATCCTCCTACAAGTATCACAAGATCCCAAGAAATAAGTTCATTGAGTCCTACGAGTAAGTCCTATTTCTGACCAAAATCAGTCCATATTAGAGTATCGCATGACTCGCATTATAGCCTGAGTCAGAGTCATTGACTCATTGAGTCGACTCTATGATTCTTTGGTTTAGTGAGTCAGAGTCAGAGTCAAAATCAAAGTTTAAATTTTTTGGGGTCGACTCACTCTTTTGGGTTTTTAGCCGGTGAGTCAGAGTCAATGACTCATGAGTCAAAGAGTCGACTCAAAAGTCAGATGACAATTTTTTTAAATTAATTAAAACAAATTGCTTACTCGTCTAGCACACAATTTATTTTTAATTCACATCAATTAAAAGTAAGAGTTTAGTTCCCAGTCATTTTTTTACACGAATTCGGAGACAAGTTCGCGAAATAATTCCTGGTTTTTGCATTTCATCCAGGCGTTTACACAAAGGCACTTACACTTGAAACCAAACGGATGTTTGGGTGATAGTGAGGTAGTGAGGGTATCTCTCTCTAGTCGTTGAAAANTTTGAAACCAAACGGATGTTTGGGTGATGGTAAGGTAGTGTGGTTATCTCTCTTTAGTCGTTGAAAAGCACCAGTATTATGTCTGATGCAATTTCATGAGATGGAATGAAATGTTCTAGGCATGGGTTACAAAGAGTTGACTCTTTTCCTGAAGAGTCGACTCATAGTCAGACTTCAATACTAAAGAGTCAAGAGTCAACGACTCTCTGAGTCGACTCTCTGACTCTTTGGTTTTAGTGAGTCAGAGTCAGAGTCAAACTCAAAAATATTGTGAGTCGACTCTGACTCATGAGTCGACTCCTGAGTCAAAGTCATGCGATACTGTAGTCCCTATACCGTGTCTAACGTAAATTGTTGACAAACTAACAGAATTCCTCCACTTTATAATCTTGTATTTTCCAAATTATTCATCATAATTATAAACTTGATTTATTTTTTAAAATAAAACTATCGCTTTGATTTTAAAATTGGTTGCAGTAATCGGATTGGTTCTTAAGACATAATAATCATTAGTTATAATTTGTTGCTATTTTTTTGAAATTCTAAACGACTATTATATTGTAACAACTTCTTGTAATTAATTTAATGAAGTTGATGGATATAAGTCTCACTAATTCAATCCATCATCGTCATCCTCATCATCGAAAGCGACTACTTCTTAGTAGTTTCGAACAAGCGTGAGAGTTAGAACCAATCAAGAACAAGTAGTTTATACTGAGGACACTAATTTTCAATTAACATTAGGTAAAATCATTTGGGTGGTTACATATGAACGAAAGCTCTTTTTGCATACATTAGGTCAAACTTGTTATTTATTTTTGCCCAAGCTCCTACAATTGCTGTTGTGTTTGATAACATACAACAGTCTCGACGAGGTAGTGCTAAATCACCATCTGGGATAACCTTGACCATGATCAAATTTTCAATTATCAACGTGATATCTTTTAGAAATCAATTCAAATAATGTTGAAATTGTTTTAATTACTGAAGGAGGTTGGGCATTAATCCCAAGTTTGAATCCAGTTGGACACCAATCAACGAACCGAATACTTTTGTTGCTTCGCTAATGGCCTTGTTGACATCCTTTAGAACCACATCTCCACGTACAACATATAACAAACAAAATATTTACCTAGATGTCAACATTAAGTCAGTTGATTTTCTCCAATTTAGCAATCAGATAGTGTTAAGTTTCTAGTTGACCGACCTTATCGAGGATCACATTTGATCGTTGTATTCTCTGGTTCAAACAGGCTTTTGTAATTTCTGCCACAGAGTTTTGCTTATGATGAAACCAACGGTGCATATGATACATGTGGCAAATGAATTCGTTGGTAAGGAACCAAATTTGGCTAAAATTTTTTTGTAAAATGTTTAGAATCAGTTCATTAGAAAATGAGATTAAATTATGATTAAAATATGATAAAAATATTAAAACTATATTAATGAAATTGAAAAACTTATTAATACTAACCTTATTTCCTTCCTATGCCCAAAGATTCAATTCATCGACAAACAATTTATGACAAAAGGTTGACGAATAATACAAAACAAAATTTCAAATTAATTAATATTAGAAATTCACGTTCGTAATTGTAACAATTTTTTTACAAAGCTTTGTTACAATTTTACAATTACAAATAAATTTGTGAAACCATGGTAAAACACAAAAGTGGCTTGTAAAATTGTAAATGTGAATTGTAGTTGATTGTAATTGTAAAATTGTAATCCTTTTGTGACAAGCCCCAGACGGTGTTTGGGAATTTTTATTTTACTCTATTGGCCTGTCGGTCTCTAGAGGTTTTTATTTCCATTTTCCCTATTGTCATTTTTTGTTTTTGCTATTGCTTTGACATTTTATTCTTTTGACAACACAATGTCGAATTGTAAACGAAAAGAATCACCAGCCATTGAAGAAGGCCAACCCCATGTCAAAAGTGTAAAATTGTCAAATATAATACTTGTAAAGCTTCTCCAAATAAAAAAATTAAAAATAAATGAAATGAAATAAATACTTCAAATTGCAAAAAAATTAATATAAATGGAATTGCTTTGCATAATTTTGGTTTATTCAAAGTTTATTTAAGCTAAAGACAACATCTACCCTGAATAAATTTTCTTATCCCTATTATTGTTTCAAGTTTTTTATTGTTTAGCACGAACCACGTGAGTAAACACATTTAATCAAGTCAAATCAAGTTTACAAATTTCCCATTTCGTATTTTAATATTGACATTGTTTGAGAACATTGACGGTCGATAATGTCGAATTGTAAACAAAAGCAACCGACGGCTATTGATGGAAATTAGCCAGTTTGCAAATAGTCTAAACATTGCAAATGTAAAAACTGTAAAGCTTCTTCAAATAAAAGAAGAAAAGTAAAATAAACCTCTTACAACATTTTACATTTTTATAATTTTTTTAGTTTAACTGCTTATATTGCAATTTTGAATCTTCAACCTTTTATTAAAATGAAACTCACAAGGAAACAGAGTATGTACAAATTAATATCGATTAGAATATAGTTTAATAGTACCTTTGTATTTAGGCATTTATATACACACTGCTACAAATTTGTTGCCTCAATAAATTACCATTGGCCATGTCCAGAAGTAGGTGGAAGAATGCAGAGACCTCAAAGTATTGGTCAAGATTTTACTGCAATTAATCAATCTGTTTTTCAACAAAGTCATGGATCTCACTTGGGGTCATTGGCCACATTTGTATACTTGCATGAAAAGGAATTTCAAGAAATTGCAAATTTCATCGAATCAATTGAATCACCCTTGCATCTATTAATCAAACAATTGTTAAATTTTTTTAATGGAATTAGAATCAAATTTGTAATGTCGTTTTCATTGGTGGAAGTAAAATCTGGCAAGGAAAAGCCTGGTTTCCCCTCGAGTTCTCCATGGATAAATGTTGGACATGAGTCTTACATTGACCATGCAATTGTGAGCCTTGTGAGTTATATTATTGTGAATATGAACTATTTGTGTGAAACTTCATCCGACTTTGCAATTTTACATATTGAAAAAGTTGCTGTACTGTGTGGAAAATATGAAATTCCCTGAAGAAGGGGCCACGTCAAGCTACCATCGAGCCTAAAGCAAAAACGCGGTCTCCTAGTTCCAGATACAAAAGATTCTCCAGCTTGCTTTTACATTTGCGTGTTTGCAGCAATGTACGGAGACAAGTTGCAAGTGATATGAAAAGACAAAAAAGTGAAGAAGAAAGTTCAAAAGAATTGACACGACGGATGATTGAGACTGATAGAAGAAACATTAAGAGAGTTTTGGGTAGAATTGAAACTTTTGAAAAGTATATGGGATTCATTGACTTTAAAGGAACCAATTTGAATAGAAATGGTGTTTCCCTACAAGAAATTGACACTGTTGAAAAAAATATCCCATCGATAAGTGTATCACAATTTATTTCTACAAGTGCAACAAAATGTATCCTATTCGCCAGACAAAAAAGGATGCCGCGAATCATGTTTCACTTTTATTTGTTGAAGAGTTGTAAATGACAAAAAAATTGGACATTACGTATTGATTCAGTCAATGAAAACATTTCAATACCAAGATCAAAATCACAATAGCAAAGTATATTGCAAATTTTGTGCAAAAGGATTCAAGAACGAGGCTACATTAAAATAACATGCATGTGCAATGGGTTCAAAACAACAAAAGTTGCTTTACGTCACAAAATTTACAAGTTTAACCATCCGGAAATGACTTTGCGACAGAGCCATGTCATTTATTTTTCATTTCATCGAATCAAAGTGCAAAATCAAATTTAAAAAAACTTTCAAGTAAACTGCAGACATTTGCTTGTCGGATACTCTCTTGTGCTATTGACACCAGACGGAATACGTGAAATGAAAAGTTTTTTTTGGAGATTATCCAGTGGGACATTTTATAAACACTTGTTTGGAAATTGCAAAGGCATGTGTAAATGAAATTAAATCAACAAACAATTGGATACCACCTACAAAGGAAGAAAAAAAAATTACAAGAATGCAAAATTTTGTGACTTTTGTCAAAAGAAATTTTCATCACCTACAACCAAGATTCTACATCATCATCATGGTTGGGGATTTATAGCAACATCTCCACAAAACTGTTCACCAAAAATGATTTTGTGTGCAAATTGCAATTTAAAGGCTAAAACTCCACACTTTATTTGTGCAGTGGAATTTTCTGAAACGCCAAAAGATTTCAAGTTGCTAGTGAAGGAATCAGTGACAGTTGTGTGACACGAGCATTTCCAGTTTCTCGTAAAAATGGAGACTTCATTGGTCTAATTTTAAATCGTAATCTTAGAATTTTGGACGCTCCAAACTTTCGCCTGGATACAGATCCAATCTCAATGGCCCAAGAAATGCTACAGTCTGGAAAATATTTTTCTCGTTCAGAAAAATACTTTAATTGTGACAGTGACTATATTGAAAATGAACCAACTACAACCTCCAAATTCAAACTCACTGACGGAATTTAAAACATATCTTCAATTCAAATTTGTCATTGAACAATATCCAACAATAGTGGCAAATTTAGGTAAAAATTTAAAAATTGAAATTTGTGAAAATTTTTTTGCACTAAAGAGTATACAAAATGTGACGTTTTCGAGTGTTACAGGGATTTGTGCATGAAATATTACGAACTGGATCCCTTGTTTGTATTTTCTGGGAGTCGATTTACCATGGATGCAGAAATGAAATTTTCAAAAGTGTAACTTGAAATTGTTGAATGTCTAAAAATTACAGAAATGGTTGACAGCGGACTCAGGGGAGGGACATTGATTTTGACTACAAAAGAGCCGACTCAAACACCACTCGATATGGACCATTTAATCCAAGTTTACCTATAGTCAACATTTTATCATTGGATTTAAACTCTCAATACAGTCATGCACTGTGTAAAAATTTACCAGTTGACAATTTTCAATTGTTGACAGACGACAAGTAAAAGTGTATAGACATTGCAAACATTGACCCAGGAAAAGGAATTGGATACGTTTTTGAAGTGTCGCTCGCAATTCCTTATCATCTACACGACCTCTACCTTTTTCACTTGTTTCCACCAATTTGTGAAAAGAGAAAAATAAATTTTAATATGCTCTCACCCCACCAACAAGATGCCATTGCAAAAAGTGAAAAGAAAATTAAATTTTAACAAGAAAAGCTACTTTCAACCTTGTACGACAAACTAAACGCCGTTCACCACTACAAAAATTTACAATTTTTTTTAATTGGCATAAAAATTGTTAAATTGCATGTAAGATTTTGTTTCCGTGAAGCGGCAAATTTTCAAAATTATGCAATGTTCAACGTTGAAAAGAGAGCTCAAGCAAAAACTAAATTAATGAGCAACTGGTTCAAGTAACAAAACAATTTCATGATTGGACGATTTGCAATTTCCCCATTGAGCTATGGAACATCAAAATTTTGCCTTAGTTCTGCTGAATTTAAACAAAAAATTTTCCAACACAACTTTTTGGTCGTCGAACCAATCTCAGAAAAACTAAGCCTCTTTACATTTTCAAAAACTAGAAGAACCGACATCAACTTTCGTATAACTGCATTAACAATTTACGAATATAGAAAATTGGAATTGCAACAAAAGATTCATATCCAACTCAATCCACTGTTTGGATCATGTATGAAAATTTTACACAGTCATACAGACTCAATTACAATGTCATTTACTGGAATTGAAGACGCCGTATACATTGATAAGCTAAAATCCATTGGTCAAATTTTGAATACTTCAAAATTGGATCCTGGTCATTTTCTATATTTTCAAACAAATCGTCAAAAACTTGGAAAATTGAAAATGGTAGATGGTATTGTCCAATTCATCGGACTAAAGGGAACTTGTTATTTGTTGCTCTTTTGCAACAATTTAGAAATTTGCAAAGGATCTGGAATTCCACGCCAAGGAAATGAAANTTGTTATTTGTTGCTCTTTTGCAACAATTTAGAAATTTGCAAAGGATCTGGAATTCCACGCCAAGGAAATGAAAATCTACTGAGGCACAAAAAATATTTGAAAACATTGGACAAGGAAAATAAAAAAATGGTCACCATAAATTGTATAAAACTTGTAAATGATGAAATTTTGGANACATTGGACAAGGAAAATAAAAAAATGGTCACCATAAATTGTATAAAACTTGTAAATGATGAAATTTTGGATGACAATATAGTGAGACATGGATTTGATGCCCTATCAATTGACAGGCATTTTTATAATAAATTTGAATCTGTACCATNCAATATAGTGAGACATGGATTTGATGCCCTATCAATTGACAGGCATTTTTATAATAAATTTGAATCTGTACCATTGGGATATATCAAAAATTGTCAAATGAATAAAAATGAATAAAATCTTTCAAAATTATTTAAAAACTGAACTTTTTAATTTTTTTCCGTTAGTTGAAGTTTAGCAAGCAATGAATAAATATAAATGTCAAACGTTTCTCTATTTACTATTGGACAAGAAAGTTTATTATCAGAAAAGAGTAAAAAAAATTTGGTCAGCCTCAAGTAAAAAACTTGCTCTTCTTGTTCATATTGTTGTCAACTCTCAAAATTACCCTCCAAAAACAGAGCCAAGTGTAAGGAACNAACTTGCTCTTCTTGTTCATATTGTTGTCAACTCTCAAAATTACCCTCCAAAAACAGAGCCAAGTGTAAGGAACTCGTCCACTTCCTGAAAAATTGCAAAGACTCGACAGAATATGTTATAAAAATTTTTTTGATATCCCGCTTTAAAATTCTTCGTGAAATAATATCCGCATACTTAAAATTTTTGGCGGGCCAAGATGTTACATTACCACTTTTATATTCTTAAGGGCTCCTTTAAAGGCTTCACATATTGAGAGATAAAACCATTATAAAATGCCAAGTTGAATTTGCAAAATTACTAGTCGTCTTTTAAAATTTAATACAAACAAATAAAAAAACAAAGTAAATTCACAATGAATTATATCCATGTGTTTCCGTTTGGACTTCATGCCCAAAAAGTTTTTATTTGTACTTTGGACAAGGTAAGTGAGTCTGCTCGATAATTTTTTTGAAATGTCGGACTGATCCATATGAAAGTTCAGGATATGAGCACATTTTTCAGAGTGAGTTATGCCTCAGCTACAATTCATTTAGACCAAGCATGCACCCTTTACTGGAATTTCTCCAAGGAACAAGATTATTGCTGTGTCACGACAAATATACAGTGCAATTTGTTTCAAAGGCATCAATGCCAAATTTGGAAAAGTTGTACACTCACATGCAACTATTTCTCACCGCGCCACCGGCGGATATTGACTCTCTATTTTTTTTTAAATGTCATGTCATGATCTAGGGACGCAAAATATTCGATGTCAACATTTTCCTCAACATTAAAATGATCAGAGGTATGATACTTATTATTTAACACCGAAANATATTCGATGTCAACATTTTCCTCAACATTAAAATGATCAGAGGTATGATACTTATTATTTAACACCGAAACAATTTTTTTGTAAATAATTTTGGTTTGTTAAATTTTTTTAAATATTATTTTATTATTAGGTTTATTTTTTTTAAGATAAAATCAAAAATACCACTGATGTGGAGTCGCAGACTTTACACCCTTATGTTTGTCACCCATCGGAAAAATATTTTCCTAATGTCGAAGAAATTTTCGATTTCGATGAAGAAAGGATGACAATAGATGATGACAACATCTCTGACTGGATTCATGAAAATTATGAGGAAGACAATTGTTTGAGCCTGTCAGTCGGGAGAGGTACAATCGACGACTCGATAATCTTCTCTCCAGAAATGGTGAATGCATCTGAAGAAGATTTGATCCAAGAAATTGAAAATTTCTTGACAAACGGTGCTGATGAGTACGAATATAATAAGGGATTGTATTTTCTTATAGGGACATCAGATGCAAACAGTTTTGAATTTAACGAAATTTGGAACATCGAGTAAAAGTTTCATCGTAAAAATTTTGTAAAAAAAACGGCACATTTCGTAAAATATTAAAAAAAAATTATTATTGAGTGAAATTGTTGTATTTAAAGCCTCAGAATAATTGTAAATTTTTTATCAAGATAAACAGCAAAATATACAAAGTTTAGAAATATAATAAAAAATTTTAATCAATATTGTCAGAGCAGTACACTTGCAGTTATTTCCGGTTGTCCCATGTTATTTTTTGTCTTCATAACAAAATCCAATTCTAGGAAATAAAAATAAACTAATCTATAACAATATCGGATTTTTTTTACTTACCTTGGCTTTACACGATGTGTAAGCTCGTAACACAGAAAAGGATAGTTTTTTAGGAAATATCCCCCAAGATGAGCAACAAAACCTTTATTTTTCAATACACAGCGGCTTTGGATAAGCACAAAGTTGTAACAAAAAAANCCAAGATGAGCAACAAAACCTTTATTTTTCAATACACAGCGGCTTTGGATAAGCACAAAGTTGTAACAAAAAAAATTACGCATCAACCAAATAATGAGACTTTTTTTTCTCCATAACACATGAACCAGTAATAACAGTCATANAAAAAAATTACGCATCAACCAAATAATGAGACTTTTTTTTCTCCATAACACATGAACCAGTAATAACAGTCATAAACTATAATAAAAAAATAAAACACAACATAAAAAATTGTTTACAAAATAAGTAACTTTTTTTTTATTACTTAGTATGATTTTCTTTTCTTTCCTTTCAAAATAATAATAATATTAAAACAAAACTACATACAAAGCAATAAACACAAGAATTAACACAGAAAAATTGGATATTTTTTTAATTCAACACACACACACACAAACACGAACAAGAACACACANAAGAATTAACACAGAAAAATTGGATATTTTTTTAATTCAACACACACACACACAAACACGAACAAGAACACACACAAAACAAAACATATAAAGAGAAGACAGGGGCATAAATGGTACTAACAATAAAATATCAAGTAAAAGAATCTTTAGGGGGATATATAGTTATCGCTTAACACGCAAATACAAATACAAACACACAGAACATAACAAAAGGGGGAGAGATATATAACAAAACAATTTTCAAATAATAGTAACAATAATATATCAAATAACAAAAGAGTCTAGGGGGATATATATATATTATCACTTAACATACAAGCACACACGACATAACAAAAGGGTGAGAAAGATATAAAATAAAGGTTCAAATAATAGTAATGATGATATATCAAAATAACAAGAGTCTAAGGGGATATATATATATTTTATCACTTAACACACAAACACAATACAAACATAAGACATAACAGAGTGGTGATAGATATAAAGAAGACAGGGGCAGAACTGTATACTTATACCTTACTTGTGTGGTTAAACTACAGGGTGCGAGAAAAGTCGATGGAACATGGAGAGAGTATTGCTAGTAAAAGACGAGAGAAAAAAGAACGCGTCGTGTTCGTCCCGCAATCCACTCTCCTTCGCTCAAATTCCATTATCAATTTAATTAACAACATTAATCAATTTTTGTATATTAAGTTCTGATTACCGTAATATTAACATTTCTTTTTTCCATTAGCGCGTGGTGCAAATATTCAGTGGGATCATCATTTAGGGGTTTGGTTGGGATCTGAAACCTTTCTCCATGCTCCATCGACTTTTCTCGCACCCTGTAGAAGGAACTGAAGCATTAATTTCTGGTTGTAACTGTGAAATTTCCAAAGAAAAACGTTACTTATCAATATCAAGATTAGGTGCAAGATGCTGAGTGCTAATTTTGCATGGTGAACCAGGTGAAGAATTAATTTCATCTGTTGAGATTTTGGATGGGTCATTTGGGGTTTTAATGAATTTTGGATTCATGTTGGGAAGGGCTGGGAGAAGTTATGTCTAACGACAACGGAGTTAAAATTCCTAAATAGGATTGAGGTAATTTGATGGTGATCCTCACTCATATCGAAGTCGATAATTGGACGGGTATGTTCCGGAATACCCAGGAATTTTATGACGTTCCTTTAAATTTGGTTGATTTTTTAAATTGGAATTACTCCTAAGTGTCATCCTTGACGTACTAGGAGATTGATGAGAATAGGGAGTCAACTGAGACTACTTAGTTGGTTTATTAGAACCAACAAGGTTAGATTTAAATCCTCATCGTTAAATTCAGATTCCAAATCTTCATTGGTTTGCGTAATATCTAATTGCTTAAACTGTGTAATAGCGCATGGTATATGTGTATGAAAATGATCAAGAGTTGCTTTCTTATCAGTGACATGGAATAGTATTAGAGTAAATAAGTTAAATACTGAGAGGTATAACCTAGTTTTAAAGCTTTGATAAATTAAGAAAATAAAAATAAAAGAAGGCCAGGTATTCCCACAAACTAGAAATTTGAAATTAGATATAGTACTACACAATGTAACTATATCATCTATATTGAGTTTGTCGTTTATATAGTATATGTGTAAGTTTAGTGGTGTTTTTAGATTAATATGTGTATACTATTGTATAGAACGTGTTCCAATGGCATGAACAACTGATTCATTCTCAGGCCATGTATTCATAAAAATTATTCTATTAGTTTGTGTAGTTTCAATGAGACTTGAAAGTAACTCTAAGGTTAATTGTTTTTGTATTACGTATATTTGAAAGTTATATGGTTGCAAGTTAGGGGTTACATAAGGTAATTCCTTATTTTCGTTATTTTCCTCAAAGTCAATCACCTGAAGATGTTTAACTAGTTTGTCCGACTTAGCTAATTCGTGACGCAAGGCTTGACAGGATTGATATGATATTTCAGGTTCGTCTTCTTGTCTTATTAAGGTGGGTACTAGTCGCATGCGATGTAAGTGCTATATTTGTATTTTCTGAGTAGCTAAATCAAGTATTTGATAATTTAGCTCGGATAATTTTTTTTTATGACATATCGGTTTTTATACTTTGGAGTCCACTTGGTCGTCGCTTGACATTCCTTAGGGGAACTTTAAATTGAATAGTGACGATGTCACCGACATTATAACTCAAACCCCTTCGAGTAGAGTCAAGTTTAGTTTTAGATATTTGTTGCGTTTTCTTGAGCGTCTCTTTAGCTAGGTTCCATAACTTATTCATTCGTTTTCCTTTAGCAGTCCATCCTTGTGGGAGTTCAGCACTGCTCCACATTTCGGGGCGTGACATTTCACAACCATATACTAGATAAAATGGACTAAAACCGGTACTACTATGCGGTGTAAAATTAATAGCCATTTGAACTAAGGGAATAAGTAAATGCAATGTCTGGGGTTCGGTTCGAACATGACGGGAAATGATAGAATGTATTACTGCATTAATACGTTCACTTCTTTATGGTTATAAAGGGAAATTCTACGAATGGTACAACCAGAAACTTTGTAAATTTTTTGTAAAGTTTACTAATAAAACATGGTCCGTTATCACTGCTGACTGTAACCAATCGGCTATGGCTTCAGTGGTTGCTGATTTTAATGCTTGAATTTCACAAAACCTTGTTAGGGAACATCTCGCTACTGCTATAAACACTGAGTTGTTAGAGCTCCTGGGTAATTTGCCTATTAAGTCAACTATGATAAATTGAAACGGCTATTTACCTATAACAAAGGGTTTTTGGTAACCTGGTATTTTCCCATAATTCCTTCGATATTTTATACAGCTTTGGCATATTAAAATGTGCTGAAATACATTGTGTTTAATATTTTTCCATGTGGTATGAGAGTAGATGACACGACGCGATGTTTACGCCAAGATGGCTGCCAAATCTAAATATGGACAAAAATAGCCCTAACCCGAAGGGGACGAACCTAAGTATTTCCAGCGACCACCTAAGTCAACATTGTTGCTAAATTACATAGACATGTATACCTAAGGTTATTCACCGACCACCGACCTAAGTCTGCTCTGTTGCCACATCTCGCAAACTTATCCAAACATGTTGAAACCTGTCATAGCCTATGAACCTAAGTATTTTCATTGTCCACAGTCGTAAGAACCTAAGTAACTCACCGACCATTGACCTAAGTCTGCACATAGCCTATGAACCTAAGAATTCACATTCTACACCACGAACCTTCCAAGTTTTCAAGACATTTATCAAATGTATAATCAAATTCATTGTCCGTCGTGTTCCATGACGTTCCCGAGTGGACAAGAACTTGAAGAACATATTGTATCAAGCCATCAAGAATTCTACACGGATATTCAATAAGTTGGGAATGGAATTCAAGATACAATTTCCGTTGTACATGAAATAAATAGTGTGGGTGTTGTTACGACGTACTGTGAAGAATTTGATACGTTCAAGTGCACTAATGAGATTGGCACCGAAGATTTCTTCAAATGTGTTCAACCAGATTTCTTCAAAATTTTCAAAGACGAACTGAAATCTCGAAACTTTAAAGCATACTTTGGAATTCGGTGTAAGTTCAGCAAATCTCATCTTGATGATCGAGAAGAAGAAAAAATAGTCCTGTTCACATCATTCTCACATCTTGTTCTAGCTGAACATATGATTCCTAAAGTCTGGACCATTATGACAAGTTGCTTTGATACGAAGATTTAATAATTCACCTGTGAAATTTCAGGATGGATCTTGGAAGAAATTCAAGATTATACAATTGTGACGTGCAAGTATTCTGCAACAAAAGTGGGAACACACATAGCGACACCATTCCCACTTGATCAACATCCCAAACTTTTCCTAAATATCGACAACAGTGATCAGTCTGTGGATAATTCACATAATAAATGTTTCCTTTGGAGTATCCTCGCTCATCCATAAATTGCTGGTGTTCCTGTAACTAACACGCATTGACACCGGATTGACAAGAAAGTGTCTACATATACCAAACATGCCAGCAAAGTGAACATGGATGGGATCACATTCCTAATAACACTTGACCAACTAGAAAAAGTTGAATTACAAAACATATTTTCAATAACTGTGCTTGGTTATAACATGGACACCAAAGACAATCAACCCATGTTTGACGGTCAGGTATCAAGCAAGGAGAAAATGTCAAAGAAACAAGTGGACAAGGAAAAGTTAGACAACTTCTATCTCATGCAAAACAATACAAGTATCCTGTACAACACAAAGCAAAGGAAAGAAATCCATGTGGACCTTATGATGTTAATGCAAGGCAATAAGAATCAATTCATTCTTATTCTTAGTCTTGAAGGATATATGAGACATCCGGACAACAACCATGTGTTTCGAGTTTGTCGAAATTGTTTGCAAAGTTTTGTGCTAGACAGAACTCGTTCAGAGCACGAAAAGTTGTGTTCTTCAGTTGATCAACAGAAGACAAATTTTCCAGAAGAAGGAGCTAAATTTACTTTTGACAAATGGAACCGTACTCAACCCGTTCCGTTCCGCTTCTATTTGGAC
The DNA here is from genome assembly GCA_002738285.1 of Holacanthella duospinosa. Lineage (NCBI taxonomy): Eukaryota > Metazoa > Arthropoda > Collembola > Poduromorpha > Neanuridae > Holacanthella > Holacanthella duospinosa. The sequence continues at coordinate 300,105 of NIPM01000102.1, forward strand.
TTTGAAGGTTTCCTTCCAGAACACAAAAATGATAAACACTGAATTAAATCAAAACAAGTAAATCTACACAAACCTTGTAATTACTCATGGATTTGTGTCGATCATCAAGGCAACAGAGATGCTGGTAACCACTATCATTGTGAAAGTGACAACAAAAATGTAGTAGCTCAATGTGTCAGTGAAATTAACGAGTGTGCCAGAGAGTGTGAGAAACTTATTGACACTTATGCAGTACAATCAAAGGATATGTTGGAGGAAGTTGCAAATGATGAAGTTGTACGGAATGTTGCGCGAATTTGCTGTTTTTGTGAAAAAGATTTTATCCAAAGAAGATACAATTGTACGTCATCATTCTCATCTACCCCCAGACTTTGAATTCATCGGTCTAGCTCATCAAAAATGCAACGTTGCAGCTCAAGTAAAGAAAAAATTTCCTTTATTTGTTCACAATTTTGGATCGTACGATGTTCACTTCATCGTACAATCTGTCGGGAAATTGCAAGACATTGAAAAGATTGACGTCATTCCGAAATCATCAGAGAAGTTTCTTTCCGTGATAATTCAACCAAAACTTTCAACAGAACAACTATCGAGCAATGAAACCATCAAGCATAGACTATCGTTAAAATTTATTGACAGTCTGGGATTTACTTTTAAGTTTTTAGATAGTATGGTTAGTATGATGAGCAGAGATCCAAACACAGAGTTCAAAGTTAACAAGAATTCTCGGAGGAAGGAACGAGCGAAGCTGACATCAGTTTACTATTCAGGAAGGGAGCTTATCCATATTCCCTGATGAACACTTGTAAAGATTTTGACCGCAATAAACTCCCATCCAAGCAAGATTTCATCAACGATTTGATAGAGAAACCAATTGAAAATGATGTGTATGAGCATGCTAAGAAAGTGTGGAAGTTTTAAAATTAAGAACATGGGTGACTGGCACGATTTTCATGTGAGACTGGACATCTCTCTTCTGGCAGAGGTTATGGAATTCATCCATGACATCATCATGAACAGTTACGAATTGGAGATTGGACATTACTTTAGTCTTGCTATGCTCGGACTTGACTGCCTTTTAAAGAAAAGCAAAATTCAACTGGACCTAATAACTGACTCAACTATGCATCTATGGATCGAAAACGCAATTCGTGGAAGCTATGTGACCGTTGGAAGTATACGGTTTGCCAAAGCCAACAATAAGTACATGAGATCGAAATTCAATCTCAAAGAACCAATTTCGTACATCATTTACATTGATGCAAACAACCTGTACGGGAAGTCAATAAGTATGGCGCTCCCAGTCGGAAACTTCAAATAGCTTGTTGATTTAGAAATTATCGAAGTAAATGTCTTAGCCTTCAGCAATTTTCTTCCTGAAGATCTAGGGTGCCTGCTGAAAGTAGACATGGAAATTGATTCCAGTTTACATGAAAAATTCAATGAATACCCACCAGCTCCATTAAAAAAACTGTTACTGCGGACAAGTTGTCAAAATCATATCAGATTTTTTTGAAAGATTTGGGAATCAAAAATGGAATCTATCAAGTTGAGAAGCTGGTTGACGATTTACACCATAAGAAAAATTATATAGTGCATTACACAGCCCTGAAACAGTACATCGAGATGGGAGGTCGGGTAGCTAAAGTGCACCGATTACTTAAATTCACACAGTCACCATGGATGAAAGAGTTTATCGACTTTAATACAGAGATAAGAAAAAAGGCAACGAGTGACTTTGAAAAGGATTTTTGGAAGTTACTCAACAACTCAGCATTCGGTAAACCCATTGAGCAAGTGAGGAAGCGTCAAAACGTACGTCTTATAACCACACCAGAACGAGTCTTATATTATAACAAAAAGGCAACTGTTCAAAATGTGATTCCCATCAATGAGACAACATGCAACTTTATGATGAAGAGACTAGCAGTCACTCTAAACAAGCCAATAACAGTGGGAGTGAGCATTTTGGATCTTGCAAAGTCGATCATGTATAAAATGCACTATAATAGAATTCAGCAGCAGTACGGAAATCGTGCTTAATTACTCTACACTGACACGGACTCGTTGATTTATAAAATACAAATTCAAGACATCTATGAAGACATGCTGAAAAATAAAGACTGGTATGGCATGTCCGAATACAATCCACACCATCCGTTGTTTGGGAAGTCCATGATAATACCAACAAGAAAGTCCTGAGAAAATTCAAAGACGAGTTTTCCAATCGAGTCATCACCCAGATGATATGCCCAAGACCAAAGATGTACACCATAATGTCCATGGCTGTATCACGTGTGAAGGAAACTGGATGATAGAAGAATCAGATACAAAGAAAGTGAAGGAAATTACCAAGACTGCTGTGAAGAATCAGATTACATTTGAAGACTTTGCCCGAGTTTTAGAAGCAAATGAACAAACATATGCTGAAACAAAAGGATTCCTAAGCTATGCTCATCAGCTCTATAGTTAGATACAAACCAAGAGAGCACTCAATGGTGTAGATACAAAACGATATGCTGTAGATAATATTAATACTTTAACCTTTGGACCTAAAAATATCCTTTTACTTGATTAATAAACTTGTAAAATCAAAAATTTAACATTGTTGAAATTATTTTGATTGTTGACGATATTCATTCTAGTGGTGGAGGAGGAAAAGCAGGTGTTTCATTGTAAATCAATGTATTAAGTTGGGTTTTTGTTTTTAGAGTGGTATTTATATTTGACATAAATGGAAATATTCCACACCATGTTAAATTTATCGATCACTCTGAAGTTCATAACTATGCGGAGAATGGCTTCGTTCCATTGTTAAAAAAAAGGGAATTTTTGGAAGAAGCGGTATTATTACTTTAGAGCCTTTCTTTTTGTATCGGTTCTATAGTAAGTCTATGAGTCTTTGTGAACATGTTCAAACTTGTTTCTACCTGTGTCAATATGTTGGTAATTCTTAGTTGCTGTTGCCAATTTTACTTTTAAATATAACTGAATTAGTTTGTGAATCATGTTAACGGCTTAGTAAACTTTTGTATCTGCCATACTAAAAAATGTTGGGGGTAAAAGTACATCAGAACTATAGGAGATATCCTGTTCTCCGTTTAAAATATATTGGAGATCGTCTTGCTAAATTAATTTAGCAAGACATACATTTGGACTTGTAAATTTTTAACTGCAGTCTATTTATCGGCAAATGGATTCGTTAAAAAATTAAAATAGATTTTATAGGAAATGGTCAACACACGAGGAAATGATGTTTCAATACATAATACCTTTTATTTTTGCTTATACATAGCCTATAATTATTATGTGATTTAGAATTATGGACATTTCTTCTTGTCATCACAACCTCAAAGAATTCCTCTCCACCTTACATGTTTGTTATTTTAGACTTCTTCAATGTTTTCTTTGATTTCTTTGATTTCTTTGTCTTGCGACCATGTTCTTCCACAACGTCTTATTTTTTCATATTGCTTATTAATTCTACAGTCAGATCATCAGTATCAACCACCTCATTGGTACGTTTTACTTGATCCAAAAAACCAGCCAACCCATCTCCGGTGAAACCTTCTTTTTCACGTTTTCTTTTGATAATTTTAGTAGCTGTGTTGCTTGCAGTTTGCTCGAGCTCAAATATCTTCAAACTATCAAGGTGGTGGTGGCGATGGTAGCAGTGGTGGTGAATAAGAATACTTGTATTCATAGGTTATGACAGGTTTAAACATGTTTGGACAAGTTTGTGGGATGTGGCAACATCGCAGACTTAGGTCAATGATTGGTGAGTTACTTAGGTTCTTAGGTTTGTGGCGGAGAATGTAATTTTTTAGGTTCATAGGCTATGTGCAGACTTAGGTCAATGGTCGGTGAGTTACTTAGGTTCTTAGGTCCGTTGTAGAGAACGTGACTTCTTAGGTTCATAGGTTACGACAGGTTTCAACATGTTTGGATAAGTTTGCGGGATGTGGCAACACCGCATACTTGGGTCAATGGCAAGGTTTTTAGGTTCGTGGTGGAGAATGTGAATTCTTAGTTTCATAGGCTATGTCCAGACTTAGGTCAATGGTCGATGAGTTACTTAGGTTCTTAGGACTGTGGGCAATGAAAATACTTAGGTTCATAGGCTATGACAGGTTTCAACATGTTTGGATAAGTTTGCGAGATGTGGCAACAGAGCAGACTTAGGTCGGTGGTGGGTGGATAAACTTAGGTTCACATTTCCGTGTAATTTAGCAACAATGTTGACTTAGGTTCGTATCATCCGGGTTAGGGCTCTTTTTGTCCATATTTAGATTTGGCGGCCATCTTGACGTAAACATCGCGTCGTTCTATCTACTATGAGAAAGTATACGAAAAAGTGTTTTACTAAACCCGAAATGTCCAGAGGATGGTATATTGTGAGCGTTATATAGAGCTTCGTTTCGAAGAACTTTCGGTAAGTATACTCGGCGGTGGCCTGCTTTGATATCATATAAGGGGTCATTGGAAGTTTATATCGCTTATGGTATTTGGGATCATGGATATTTTTTATAATTTCAATACATTATGGGTAATTCTTTTGTATATCTACTAAAAGATATTTGTTGGTATAAAAAATAAGAATAAGTTCTCTATCCAATGCATCAGGAGATGTTTTCTATTATACTTGACTCATTGATATATTGTTCATATTCTTTCAGACCCTCTGAGTCATCTTGGAATTCTTTCATTGTGTTTAGATAGTTTACGTCATCGCTGTTATTTGCCGAATGGCGACTTAACATATCAGGTACTAAATGTGCTTTACCTGAACAATGTTTGATAATAAATGAGTATTGTTGTATCTTGAGACTCCAATTTAGGAGACGAGAAGCAGGCATGGTAGTATAAGCACCTTTGCTTGTAAATTTTCTACCTAAAAATGGTTTATGGTCTACTACCAAATAAAATGTGGTAAATTGTAGCCCAATATGAAAGAATCGGATAAATCGCTTGACTGCTAGCCATTCAATTTCGGTGGCTAAAAACCTACGCTCGGCGTCTGATAGAACCCTGCTAAAATATCCTACTGGAAATTCTCCAGTTGAGTCTTTTAGCATTAGTACTCCTGCAATGGCTATTTTGGAACCATCAGTATGTAAACATAACTCGTCTTTTAACAATATATGATTACTGAGTAGGGGAGCAGATGTTAAAAGCTGCTTGGTTGTTTGGAAACTTTGTTCCTCTTCATCTCCCCACTTACATTTTGTATTTTTTGTAGTTAGTTGAAGTAAAAGAATATAATATCTCTGATATATGTGGGATATGTTTTCAATAGTTGTTAATAGCGCTACGTACGCATTTTTGTACGTCTTTTACTGATTTTGGAGTTGGAAGGTGAAGAATTGCTGCAACCTTCTTCGAGTCAGGTTCTATTTTTTCGGAGGTTATAATTGAAGCTAGTAAGGGCATTTTGATTGGAAGAAAAATAGATTTTCCTGGAGTAAATTTGAGATTATAGTCTCTAGCTTGAGTAAATGTATGGTTCATGCCATGGAAATATTCTGGAAATGTTGTGGCAGCTATAAAGACATCGTCTAAGTAAACCAAAACATTTCCCCATAATAATTCATAAAAAGCTAACTGCATTACTCTTTGAAATCCTGCTGTTGCTGTAGCTAGTCCGAAACATAAACGCCTAAAGCTACCTGTAGTATCCGCAGTAACTACGTTTGTAATGGTTATACTTCCTTCAGAAAGTTCGAACTGATAGTAGCCTTTTTTCAAATCAAGAGAGGTACAATAAATTATTCGTTCATTTAGCCAATTTTGACAGCATTCTATACGGGGTAATGGCATGGTGTCTACTTGTAATCCTAAATTAACTGCACGATAGTTGACACAAAATCTCCGTGAGTCCTGTCCTGTGGCTTGTCTACGTTTTCCAATAACAGTATGAGTAAGTGAAGCCCATTCGTTTTCGATTTCTATCATTATTCCTTGTTGTTTAAGTTTTACCATTGTTTTTGCTTCAAATTCTCTTACTTGGTGACTTTTACGATAGGGAGCTTGCTGAGCTGGCATGGCACCTGGCTTAAGGGGAAGTTCATGTTTGTAATGACGGAAACACCCAATATTCTCATCGTTACGAGAAAAAATATCATAGTATTCCAGCAATAATCCTTCTAATTTTAGTCTATGTTCTGATATTGTAATATGATCCAAAAGTTTAAATAGTTAATAAATATGCAACCTGGTATGTTCATCAAAATTAAGTAACTGCTGGGGAATAGCTGATAAAATACGAAAAGTTTCACAAGCTTTAGCTGAACATATACCATGTGTATGAATAGCAGATGGTGAATTGTGTTGGGCATGTAATAGAGGTGTAAACTTTTATGCACTAACAATGAAGGTATTTGTCTCTGTTGAAGTTCAGAAATTTTATGTAATAGTTTAGGCATACTAGGATGTGTATTGTGTAATGAATTAGATGTAATACTAGGCTGTTTTCTGGCTAATTAAAGGTTAAGATGAAGTCTCCCATATATTTAGATTTTGAAAATTTGCCGAGGCCATCGGGCTTTTAGGTTTCTAAAGGGTTGTGTGTGCAAGTGTTGCCGTGGCCGTCGGGCTTATTAAATCATCCCTGAGGGTATTATTTATCATTGAATTATTTCTGAGGATATTATGTGCAAGTGTTGCCGTGGTCGAATGGCTTATTAAATCATGCCTGAGGGTATTATTTATTATTAATACTGCCCTGGGGGTATCATTTTTCATTAACTCTTCCCTGAAGATATTTTTTATTATTGATATCTCCCTGAGGGTATCAGTTGTCACTAAATCTTCCCTGAGGGTATCATTTGTCATTAAATCTTCCTTGAGCGTATTTTTTATTATTGATTCTTCTCTGAGGGTATTTTTTAAATTAACCTGATTTAAAAAACTATGACTCGATTCCGGAATCATCCCGTAATCCCTTCCAAACTCCTCAATTTGATAGTAAAAGCCGGCTATATCGGAGCATGGAGGGACCACGGAATTGTCATGTGTTTTTGGTATAGGCCTGATTTCTACTTTAATTAATTTTAAATATTCCCTGAGGGTATTAACATTTGATAATATTATCGAAGAAATGGGAGACTTATTAATTGCAGATTTATGTTGAAACTTTGATAATGCAGTATGCGATGGCGAAAAAGATTCGTTACTAGAGTTAAAATTATTCTGGACTTGATCAGAGCTCAGAATAATAAGACCCACTAAGATATCATAAAGAATTAGCGAATTGGGGTAAAATATCAGCTTGTGCACTTCACTTTCTGCTATAGAAATAATTCATACTTAAATGAAGGAAGAAAATTATGTGTAGCTATGCAAATTGTAGAGGTTGTAGGATGGATTGGTAATGTTTCGTTGCCAATTTGGAGTAAATTATCTTTATAATTTATAGCTGAAGCTGCATGTTGTAAAAAATCACTGCCTAATAAGGCTGGTAATTAGAAATCATGTACCACAATAAGTGGAAACTAGCCGGCGCTCGCCGCTCGCTTCGCTCGCGAGCCGGCTAGCGCTGCCGCGGGCGTGAAACTTTTATCACAATAATAAAAAAAGTATTAGTCGGTATTCATTTTTTGCTTTATTATGACGTTCTGTTTCAGAGATTCTTCGCATTACTCTGTGCAATTTACTTTGTGATAGACCAATTGAGCCAAAAAGTTGTATTTGAATTGTTAAAACTTTTTCCAAGCTGCCATATATTTTTAAGTTTTTCAAAATTTTTATTTATTTCAATTTTTATTAAATTTTGAAAACGAGTATGTAAAAAGCAAACATTTTGATCGTGTTGGGTATTGTTCAACTCCTACTCTTGGGAGCAGCACTGTACGCATCAAACTATTTTTAAAGCTAAAATAAAAATATTAAAAAAAAAATTAAAAAAAAAATTACTTTCTATGCTTTGTCATGTTGTTAGTCTGAGATTCTTTACTTTGTGCCATTTGCTCTATGATGGACCAATTCAGACAAACATTTGTATTTAAATAGTTAAAATTAATACCAAGGTGTCATATTTTTTAGTTTTTCAAAATTTTGCGTTTTCGATTTTTAATAAATTTCAAAAAAATTTTTTTTTACCATATAAAAACTCAAAGTAACGTAATACCAATGGTTAGAAGAAAAAAAAACAATTTTTTTTATAAAAATAAGTTAGATGGTTCGTCAAAATGTTATTTGTTGCGTTTAGTTATTACTTATATAAAAACATTAAGTGTCGAATAAGACCCTACATGGTCCAAGTGTTCATATGACAAAAAGAAACTTTATTTTATTTAAAAAAATTGAAAGATGCAACGTTTCAAAAACTAAAAAATATGGTACCTTCGTATTAGTTTTAAAAATTCAAATGCAAATTTTTGGCTCAATTGGTGTATCCAGAGCAGATGGCGCAAAGGATGCAAAGAATCTCAGACTACCGTGATGATAAACCATAAAAAATATTAATTTTTGAAAAAAAAAAAAATTTTTATATATTTTTATTTTTATTTCTATGGTAGCACAGGTTTTCTTTTATAATTTTTGGCCAAAAGTGTCATTTTTCATCTATATCAATACCAGCTTTGATCACTACAAATTATTAAGTAGGGCTAATAGAAATTACTCATAAAGTTTGGTGAGGTTTGGTTGAAGTATCCAGTTGCGACGGCTCTTCCAAGTTAAGATTTAACATGGAAGTACATTAGTTGATTTTTCATTTAAAACCCCACAAAACCCAGGCTCAAAGACAGTAATTGAATATTACACAATTATGCGCACACCATGATATTTGTTTACAGCTGCTACGAGCTGCCCATGTCAAAATCGTAAGGAGTTATGACATTTCGAAGAGGCGCACTTAATGAAAACCGCGTTGCTCTTTTTCGATACATCGTGTATAGTCGATTTATAATAATGAATAATATTACGCATAATATTATTCTCTTGCAATTGGTTATTTGGGTATTCTTATACCGTTTAAAATCAATAATTTACGAAATATAAAAATTACAGAATCAATGAATTTTTATTTTTTCTTTATGAATGGTATATTTTTACCAATGGTTACTCATTTCTCTGGTATTTATTTGTCGAAAATAAACAACTGAAATTATGAAACAAATAGAAAGGAGTTTTTAGTGTAACTTTTGCAAAGACGGTCTATGAAAGGCAGCTTTAGAATTTTACTTTAGCTCACACATGGGCTTTTGATGTTTGCCGAACCTTCCTAACCCGAATCTAGTCCACAAAAATTTTGCCGCCCCGTACCAGGATCGAACCTTGACTATATCGAACCAAGCCGAACCCGAATCAATTTCAAATTTTACTTTAGCGCACCGAACTCGCACCGAACCTCGACTCTGTCGAACAGAACGGAACTCGACTCTACTTTAATATTTTACTCTCTCGAGCCGAATCCGCACTGAACCCATCCCGAACTTTGCCCCATTTAATATCCAAATATTCAGGTTCGTCGAACTTTTCAAACCGAACCGAACCAGGTTCAGCTACGAACCGAACCGAACCAATTCCTAAATTCAAAAATTTAAGGCCGCACCGAACCCGAACCAAATCTAGATCTTGTCGAGCCGAGCCGAACCCGTAACTAATTAAAAAATATAGAACCCGAGCCGAACCTGTATCGAATAATGTTCGGTTCGGTTCAGGGTTCGATGAAATTTTTCCGAACCTCAAGGTTCACCGAACCTCAAACACCCATGTGTGTTAGCTCTTCATTCCATATTTACTGTAAGTTGTGAAAACGAAGCGTAGATAATTTCAAATTTATATATGCATATTCAACTTTTGTTAAATATTTCTAGAAATCTGATTAACATCATTTAAATTATATCAGACTATATGCATTAACATTCTTAAGTAAAATAGTCAGTAGGAGAAAGAAACGTTGTGAAGAAAAAGGTTTACAGACGGATGCATAAAATTACATAACGTTCATCCATTCTAATACGTGGGTAATTCAATTTTTTTTCGCTTACGATAACGTTTTTCATTCAAATTTACGTATACTAAAGTGGATTAGGCCAACACAAAGCTAATTCGCAGCGTTTGGACTTTTGGCCAAAAATTATAAGGAAAAAATCTTCTGTGAGTAGTACGAGTTGAACAATACCTAACATGATCAAAAAAAAAAATTTTTTTTGAAAAATCCTGTTTTCAAAATTTAATAAAAATTCAAAAAATCAAATTTATGAAAAACTAAAAAATATGTAACCTGGGGAATGCGATTAGGTATGCTCATACAAAATTTCATCGGAATCGGTCAATAAATGAAAAAGTTGACGAAGGTTTTTGAAACCCATTTTTTAAACTTCAGAACCTAGCCCCCCCCCTGCTTCTCTTCATTCTAGAATTTTTTTAAATTACATTTTCTGACTCTACACATGCCCTTTAGGTAATGGGGATTGTCAAAATTTGAAGTCCAGAAAATGTCGGCTCAGAAAATTTTTTCGAGAAACAGACACACAGAGGTAACGTTTTATGTGTATGACTTTAGGGGGTCGTAGACAATTGGGTAGGGGGGNATAAATGAAAAAGTTGACGAAGGTTTTTGAAACCCATTTTTTAAACTTCAGAACCTAGCCCCCCCCCTGCTCCTCTTCATTCTAGAATTTTTTTAAATTATATTTTCTGACTCTACACATGCCCTTTAGGTAATGGGGATTGTCAAAATTTGAAGTCCAGAAAATGTCGGCTCAGAAAATTTTTTCGAGAAACAGACACACAGAGGTAACGTTTTATGTGTATGACTTTAGGGGGTCGTAGACAATTGGGTAGGGGGGGTTGTCTGCCGGAAGGTTAATAGAATGAAGAGAGTAAATCAAAAATACTTAACCTCAAAAAAAAAAAAAGCACACACAACCGTCTGAATCGAACCCAGTACCGCCACTTTGAGAGCCTCGCTGCTAACCACATAACATATCGAAGTGAGCACTGATATAGACTTATTTTTAAGCATACATATTGTATAAAGAGAGCGGACAAACAAACACGCAGAGGTAAACTTTTATGTTAATGATGTAGTAACATATTCACCAATTTTAATAGAAGACCTGGAAACACCTAAAATACGAAGAAAATCGTTAGTTATTCCTACTAATTCAATATTAGAATGAAGTGAATGCACTTTGGATGCAAAATGACTATGTAATAGTGATTTCGTAGCTCCGGTATCTAAAAAAGCTAACACTGAAAATCCATTAATCAAAATGGGTATACAAATTAACACGCATCCCATATCAACCTGTAATATTATAGAAAAAAAATCAATGTGCTTTGAATCATGTGCTATCACGGCATGTACTACGCGATGGTAAAATTTTCCCATCATTCCTAAAATCGCTAAAAGTCTACAACAAAAGTTTCCCGATACAGCTAGCATTAATCGAGTTTGCATAAAATCGCTTACTTCACATAAAAACATCATTCGTGGCGACTTATGTACCATACTTTTTTTTTAAATTCAGTAAACATCGAAAGTTACATAAGCGACTGGGCTGTCATTTTCCCGTCTATAATAACCTACGCGATGGTAAAATTTTACCATCATTTGCAACGTTGCCTTTGGTTAACTGTAAATACAAGGCAACTAAAGCAAATGGGCTGGGGAATCCATGGGAGGGATGCGGGAACCTAGAGAAGGTCTGCGAAAACCCAAAGGATGATATTTGTCAATGGTGACATTTGTCAATGGCCAATTGTCAATGCTAACTTTTGTCAATGCTGACATTTGTCAATGCTGACATTTGTCAATGCTGACATTTGTCAATGCTGACATTTGTCACTGATGACTTTTGTCAATAGTGACATTTGTCAATGCTGACATTTGTCAATGCCGACATCTGTCAATGCTGACATTTGTCAATCCTGACATTTGTCACTGGTGACATTTGTATATGGTGACATTTGTCAATACTGACATTTGTCGCTGATGATATTTGTCAATGGTGACATTTGTCATTCGTGACATTTTTTGATGAACCTAACACCCTAACAACAACATTTATTTGAACAAATGAATTTTGTTATAATCCACGGAAGGGATGAGGGACTTCACGGGAAGGCTGCAGGACCCCACGAGAGGGCGGAGGGACCCACAGGAAGGCTGCGGGACACCACGGAAGGGTTGCGGGAACCCATGGGAGACTGGCGGGAACCCATGGGAGAGCTGCGAGAACCCACGGGAGGGCTGCGGATACTCACGGGAGGGCTGCGGGACCCCACGGGAAGGCTGCACGAACCCACGGGAGGGCTGCGGGAACCCACGGGAGGGCTGCAGAAACTCACGGGAAAGGTGCGGGACCCCACGGGAAGGCTACAGGAACCCACGGGAGAGATGCGGGAACCCACGGGAAGGGTGCAGAAACTCACGGGAGGGCTGCGGGATCTCCCGGGAGAGCTGCGGGAACCCACGGGAGAGCTACGGGAACGCACGGGAGGGCTGCGGGAACCCACGGGAGAGCTGCGCGACCCCACGGAAAGGGTGCAGGAACCCACGGGAGGGCTGCGGGAACCCACGGGAGGGCTGCGGAAACTAACGGGAGGGCTGCGGGCCCCACGGGAAGGCTGCAGGAACCCACGGGAGAGCTGCGGAAACCCACGGGAGGGCTGCGGAAACTCACGGGAGGGCTGCGGGATCTCCCTGCAGGGTTGAAAGAACCCACCGGAGGGCTACGGGAACACACGGGAGAGCTGCGGGACCCATGGGAGGGCTGCGGAAACCCACGGGAGGGCTACGGGAACACACGGGAAGGCTGCGGGAACCCATGGGAGGGCTACGGGAACCCACGGGAAGGCGGCGGAAACTCACGGGAGGGCTGAAAGAACCGAAGAGAAGGCCGCGGGAACACCGAAAACCTGCTGACACCCACGGGAAAATTGCGGGAGCCCACGGGACGGTTGCGGGAATCCACATACTTGTGTATAAGTAAATAAAATTGGCACCTCAGCTAGGATGATGGTAAAAATTTACCATCGCGCAGTATATTATTACTCGAAAAATGATGATGGCAAGAAAAGCCCATCGCGTAGGAGTTGAAGGGAAAAATTGTAGTGTAGCACATGCCGTGGTGATTTCGTAGCTCCGATATCTAAAAAGCTAACACTGAAAATCCATTAATCAAAATGGGTATACAAATTAACCCGCATCCCATATCAACCTGTAATATTATAGAAAAAAAATCAATTTGCTTTGAATCATGTGCTATTGGATCATATTTTGTTGATATACTTGAATTTGATAAGATCTTGCTCTTTGACTAAATCATGGTTGGACCGTTCTTGAATAGTTGTGGTGAAAATATTGGACGGCGATTGTATTGTCCTTGTGGAAGTGATGGTCGAAGGTATTGACTCTGGTTCCGGGAAGCACGTATTTGTGTGTTGTTGGTATATGCCATCCGATTCATAGAAACCGGACGATTCTGATAATTGATAGGACCATTCGGTGGACCGGAGTGGTCGTATCATAAAATTGAAACTAGGTAGTCCGCTTTGGTTGTTTAANAACTAGGTAGTCCCCTTTGGTTGTTTAAAGAATTTATCACTGGAAATGTTCCACGGCAGGTATTACTGTCGTGGTTAGTAGAGTTATGTTGTTCACAATATACTCTACGCGTACACAAAGATGAACTTACCTGTGATGAGNCTCTACGCGTACACAAAGATGAACTTACCTGTGATGAGTTAACTGCATGATTGTAAAAATTGTTAAACTTTTGCACTTTATTTGGCCAGGTGAGGTATTTTAACGCTTGAGTGGAGGCAGCTGTAGCCGCCTCCGCTATTGCGTTGATGGCCGCCTCTTTAGCAATTTCCACTGATTTATCTGCTAAAATCGACTCCGTTTCCTTCATTCTAGGGTCGCATAAATTCAGTAATTTACAGAATACCTGTACAAATGCATCCACTGTTTCAGATCCTCGTTTCTTACGACTTAAAATACGTTCCATAGTCGCGTCTCTATAGGAGCGACGACTAAACGTATGTATGAAAGTTTCTTTGAGTTATTTGAAAGTAAGCTCTATATGTAGTGGCTTCAGGTACGTGTTTTGATTTCAGTGCAATGGTGTGGTTAAGAAACCAATCAAGTGCAGCTGACGAAATATGATAACGAAAACTCCATTTGAGAAATCATTATTATAAAAATGTTATGATTTTTTGAGAATTTCTTTGGTTGGATGGTGTGGTTTGTGTTATACACCCTACCATGTTGCCAATTTAGCTTTAAGTAAGCAGTTTTGCAAAATAAAATAAATTCGTTTTCCCGAGGGTAACAAAATTGCTTTATATCTTTATTATATAAGATATTTGTCATTTTTGAGAAGAAAAATTACTGGGTCAATTTAATCCGCTGCCAAATTTGGTATTTTCTTGGAACCACATTTGCGTTTGTACACTGAGTAATTGATATAAGTTTATTTTGAAAAATATTTGAAGTTTTAAAAAACAATCACCGAGGCCAAATCAATCCGTGACTAAATCTGGTATTTTCTTAAAATGTATCTGTGTTTAAATATTGTGTGAGTGACATGTGTCTCTATGTGCAATTTTATTTGAGAAAATATAATTGCCGGGGCCAAATCAATCCACGACTAAAATTTGTATTCTCCTGGAAACGTATTTGTTTATAGACATTTTGTAAGTGACATGTATATTTATGCAATTTTATTTGAGATTTTCAAAAAAATAATCGGGGCGAAATCAATCAGCGACTAAATTTAATATTATCCTGGGACCAAACATGTGTTTAAACATTGTATAAGTGACATGTGAATATTTATGAAATTTTATTCGAAATTTTTGAAAAAATAATTTACCGGGGGTCAAATCAATCCGCGACTAAATTTGGTATTTTCCTGGAATCGTGTATGTATTTTTAAATCTTGTGTATGTGAGTGTTTATTTATACAATTTTATTTAAGATTTTCGAAAAAATAAACTACGGGGCGAAATTAATTCGTGACTAATTTTGGTATTTTCCTGGAATAAAATATGTGTTTGTATACTGAATAATTGATTTGAGGTTATTTTTAAATATTTGTGCAAAAGCCATAATGTTGTGGAGTTTAGGATCATGCTTGTGACTAGATAACGTGTTTGAGATTGTAGAAATTAAACATGTGTGTTTACAAACCACCTCCATCCAAATCGCCGACGGGCGTCGGTTCGAAATTGGAAAACTCTACGTTTCTAATTGCAATTTTTGGTAAGTCATTGTATACTAAAATTTTTTAATATGTGTAGTCAAAAAATTTCTCAAAATTATAGTTAGTGGGAATTTTGTTTTCGTTTGAGTCGTGATTTTTATTTGCGTCATTATCTGGATAATTTCAGAAAAGACTCTTTGTCACAGTTATCTCACTTTTTACATAAGATAGATAATGTTATTGAAAATTGAGAGGTCAAGTGGTTCAGTCAAAGTGTAGTTTATTACTGTCTGATTTTTGGCCAAGTTATTTGTAATAAGAATAGAATGCTTTTTAGACTAAGACTATCTTTAGTATTTGGGTTAAATGAAAACTAAACGAAGAGCCTTAGATACTGATGACTCAGGCTGTCAAAGTACGAAAGTTCAATATGACTCACTAGAGAAGGGACTTAAGCATGAGTGAATAGCGTGATGGAAAATTTACAAAATTTCTAAAATAACTTATACAGGGATTGTCATCTTTTCTAACACCCTCCCACAATCTCAATTAAGTTATTCAGCTTGATTCCTTAGTTCTTGAAGTTCCATTTCCATGGGTTGAGCCACAACAGACACTTTAAGTTTTCTGCTTTTGATCAGGTAGCCAATGATCAAAGATAGTAAAATAAAAATTAGTATACTCAGCGTTAGGGTAGACCAAGTCATCGGATGATTTAGGTTCGAGATGTTGTTGCCTTTTTCTTTTTGAGACAAGCTTGAATCCATAACAAGATCCGAAAGATTTAGTTTTGGTTGTAAGTGCCAGTTGGCTCTTATTGAGAAAAGAGGATCCAGGGTTTCTTGATGGTCCAAATGAGCCAAAGATCCTTTGAATTCAAAGTCGTTGATCCGAAAACTGGCGCTGATTGGCAACAGGAATACCTCTTCTGGGCATGAGTGATACTTTCCGTCGATGCTTATTGAGCTTCCAGCGCAATAAACATAGTTCGAACCATGATGTGGTTTAACCTGAATGAAATCTAGCTCATCATTTGGATGTTCAGGTTCGCATCGTTCGATGGCGAAGTATTTTGATTCTGATGGGAGCTCGGTATGTGGTATGCATCCTCGCGAAGGTGAAAGGATGAGATCGAGACTGGAGTGTGGTTTCACGTTCATGGCGAAGGTGCATTCATCTGTTTTTGAGATTATGATGTTGCGTGGTCCAGTGTAGACAATCGTACATGTTTTATTAGATTTCTTCAGCATCAACTCGAATGGGTCAGCTTCAAGGAGTTGAAGAGTACTGTTAATCATTGGCACATCAAAGTCTAGAAGTAGAACGTTTTTGTCAAATAAGCGACATCCTCTTTGTGTGGCCAAGTGTATCGGACAATCATCACCGCAGGGCAACGTGAAGTTAAAAAAATCTAAGAGCGGTGGGTAGATTTTCTTCTGCTTCCATTGCCGGTTAGCTTCCATGATGATATGTTTTCCTAACATGAGACGATTGGTGATATACGAGACAGCGAAGCTGGTACCGATCTGCTTGTATTTTAGCTCCTGGAAATCTTCTTCGTGGATTTCTAATTTTCTTACAAGGCTTCGAAATTCAGTTTCAAGTTTTCTTACTGCTCCTTCAATTTGTCCTATTCTCTCTTCTAGTTCCTTCATCTGATTTTCCTGTAGTTCCATTGTTTCTTTAATGGATGAGATTTTTGCAGAGTTTGAGATTGCCACGGCAACTCCTGCGGTCCCTAGTGCAACTCCAGCGATGAGTGCCACAATTATGGTTCCAATTATAAAGGTGAATATGAATCGTTTTGACCGGACGATCATTTCTCTAGTTGCTCCTGCAGGGCACATCTTGGTTAATTCGGCTATGAAGAGTTCTTCATACATCTCTGAGCATCTTTTCTTGGCTTCATTTACCGAATCTTTATGGATAACCTCAGCAGTAAGTACCTCGCATGGACTTAGGAGTTTGATCTTCAAATAGACTTGATAGTTTCCACTTGTTACAGGTGTCTGACTTGGTCTCCATAAGACTGGCTGAAAACTCTTCATCTGTATTGCTGAGCTCGGCATCATCACACAAAGTAACAAGAGTCCAACTGTTGTCCAAAATGCTGAAGATTTTCTAGTCTTTGCTTTTGATTCAGTTTCAATGATTCCAAGTTTGTCTCTCATTTCGTTAAATTTCCCTTTTAACAGTGGCTTTGTAAATATGTCAGCTTTTTGTTCACAAGTTGGTACATAATTCACTTCAATTTCATTGTTATCTACCAGATCACGTACAAAGTGAAAACGTACGTCGATATGCTTTGAGCGGTTATGGAATTGTGGGTTATGAGCTAGTTTGATTGAGCTCTGATTATCCACAGCTAGAGGCGTAGGTCCTTGTGGAAAGCCCAATTCTTCCACAAACTTTTTCAGCCATACCGCTTCTTTTGCTCCCAAAGCAAGCGCGACGTATTCAGCTTCTGTTGACGACACAGCGACAACAGGTTGCTTCTGACTTATCCAGCTAATTAAGGATTCATTCAAAAAGAAAGCAATGCCAGTGGTTGATTTCCGGTCGTTCCGATCACCGGCGTAATCTGAATCTGTGTATCCTGTTAGTACCATCTCTGAGCTCGGATTGAACTGCAATCCGAGAAAGGTAGTTCCTTTTAGGTAACGAAGGATTCCCTTTGCGAATTTCCAATGTGTATTGTCTGGATTTGAAGCGAATTGAGCCATCTTCGCTACAGCGTAGCTTATGTCTGGTCTTGTGGTTCTTCCCAGGAATAGAAGAGATCCTATCAATTCACGGTATGGAAATTCTTCTTCCGTAGTTCCAATGGCCTTGAGATATTCTCCTGGTTGTAGCGGAACGGCAGCAGACTTACAGTCAACCATGTTAAATTTCTCCAGAAGTTTCTCGATGAAACTTGACTGGCTCAGGAAGATTGATCCATTCGAAGCTTTCGTGATTTCAATCCCGACAAAGACTGTAGGATTAGAGACGGTTATCTCAAAGCGATTTTTGATGGCATCAAGCACTTGGTTAATAGACGATTTGCTTCGTGATATAACGATTCCATCGTCCACGTAGAGAGTAAGATAGACGATTTCGTTGTTGACAGTTCCTATGAAGACGCTCGGGTCGCTTATGCTGACTTTGAAGTCGAAGGAGTCTAAGAACTGTGTGAAAGTCCGGTTCCAGCATCTTGGTGATTGCTTCAAGCCATATAGGCTTTTTCGTAAGAGACAAACAAGGTCTTCGGTTTGGTGATTAACTCCTTCTGGAACACTCATGTAGATTGTTTCAGTCAACTCTCCATAAAGGAAGGCCGTTTTGACATCAAACTGCTTGATTTCTAATCGGTTTGCTGCTGCAGTGGCTAGGAGAAGTCTGATTGACTCGTATCTAGCTACTGGAGCGAAGGTTTCCAAATAATCCACTCCATAGTGTTGTTTGTAACCGCGGATAACTAATCTTGCCTTATAGCGATCTATGGTTCCTTCTGGAGTCTTCTTTATCCGAAATACCCAGCGACTGTCCAAGACTTTTGCCTTCACTGGTTTCTGCACTAGATCCCAAGTATGGTTCTTATCATGGCTCCGCAATTCTTCACGGATAGCTTCCATCCACTTCTTTGAGTCGGAACAGGACAAGGCTTCATCGAAAGAGTTTGGTTCTTCCATTGTCATCACAAAATTTGCTCGATAACGGTGCGGTAGAAGAAGCTTAGATCTGTCACGTAGAGTGGGACCAGAGTTCTTCTTTGTCTTTGGGATCAGAACCGAAGCTTTCCCTTCTCCAGGAATGACTGCTTCATAATGTCCACTTGGTGTTTTAATCTTCAATTTAATTGAATTTTCAACTTGCGTAGAAGATAGGGATGAGAATCTCCATGGTCCTGCATCTGGATCTTCCGTTTCTTCATTCTGCTTATTCTCTGCTTGATTCTCCTGCTCGGAGTTGTCTTGACTCTCCTCTTCATCAGTCAGCCTTCGTTCAGTATCATCTTCTGATTTCTCCAGTTCGGAGTTATCTTGACTCTCGTTTTCATCAGTCAGCCTTGGTTCAGTATCATCTTCTGATTGGTTAGAACTGTCACTCGTCTTGACTTCAAACTTTTCTTCATCTTGGTTGAATTTGATACTGACCGTCTGCATCCGTCGGATTGATTCGTCAAAGCTTACGTTCCTGGCCACAATGATGAGTCTTTCTTTCTCGTCAAAAAGGCGATATTTCTGAGATGTTCCTTCATATCCAACTAGTAAATACTTTTTCCCTTTTTCCTCCCACACAGTCCTTTTCTCCTTTGGGATTTGTACGTAGGCTACGCTACCGAATACCCGGACGTGGCTGAGATCGGGTTTCTTCCTTAGGATTTTCTCATAAGCAGTCACGGAAGGACTCTGTTTGTTGAGTATTCGATTATGGATGTATACTGTGTTAGACATAGCTTCTGCCCACAGGTAGGTAGGAACTTTCATTTTCAACATCATTGTGCGGGCAGTATCTTTTAGCGTTCGCATTTCTCTCTCCACACGCCCATTGGATTCTGGGCAATAAGCAGCTGTTCTTTGATGCAGAATTCCCATCGCTTCGAAATAGGCTCCTAGTTCTTGATTTACAAATTCCGTGCCATTGTCAGATTTGAATGTTTTTACCTTGTTCCCAGTTTGAGTCTCTAAAAACTGAATAAAAGCTTTAATACATGATACAGTTTCACTTTTATTTTTCAAGAAGTAGATGCATAGGAAGCCTGTGCAGTCGTCCTTGATCAAGAGAAAGTACTTTGACCCGCCAAGTGATTCCAATGGCATTTTTCCTGAAAGGTCAGCGTGCAGCATTTCACCCGGCTGGGTTGGACTCTTTGATTGAATTGGAGGAAACGGCTTTCTTGTTTCCTTTCCTAGGTGGCAATCTTCACAATTGAAGTGGCCATTCAGATCCTCTGCCTTGATTCCATCCACAGCGCCTTTCTTTACTGTTTCTTGGATATACCTGAGGTTTATGTGGGACAATCTGTCGTGCCAAAGTTTTGCTGATGTTTTGACTGCAAACGCACAAGGTTCAATTGCTCGAAATTTCATCACATACATCTGATCCATGTATGTAGCTTCAGGACCTGAAGTACCATTTTGTTCAAAAAATCGTGTCTCGTTCTTGGTTCTTACAACCGTGTAGCCTCTCTGGGCTAAGACATTCTCTGAAAACAAGTTAACCGCTCCAGGTATGTAGAGCACATTCTTAATAGAACTTGTTCTCCATGATCCAGACATAAATGCTTCGAGTCTTACAGTTCCTTTCCCAATGGCCTTCGCCTCATGTGCATCTGTAAGCGAAACTAAAATTGGGTTATCAAATTTAGAATAATCAGTCATCCAGTCTATTCTGCCAGTGATGTGTTCTGTAGCACCGGAGTCACTGATCCATTCGTCTGACTTCAAAAGTTGATCACCACGAACCATAAAGGCGTTGACAGGAGAGTAGGTTTTCTGGTTAGATGGATGTCCACGATTCGTATTTGTACTCGATGTGTCAGTCTTTTCGTGTCTGGGCTTCACTGGTGCTCTGCATTCCTTCTTCCAGTGGCCTAGCTTACCACAATTGTGGCATTTTGTTTTCTTCTTGAGTTCTGCTATTCTTGGATTCTTTACGTAATTTGATTCGGTGCTGGGTTTTGATTGATTTGTTCCGGATTTATAAGCGGCAGTTTTTCCATATGCAGGCTTCTCGGATGGAACCTTCTGCTTCCATTCCAATTCTTCTTTTCTTAACCTAGCGAGAAGTCTTGGCATCGTCTGGTCATCTTCTGAAACGCTGTCCCATGCCTTTTTAAAAGCATGGTGCCTATTGTCTGGAAGTGCTGTAACAATTTTCATGACTATTGCGGCCTCGTTCATGTTGATTCCCATCTCGTTCAGACTCCTCCCAAGTTGCTCGAGTTCCATGTACATGGTTAGGATAGACTGGCTTGGATCCATCTTATAGTTCAAGAATGAACTAAGCGTGTGTTGTTTGTTTAGTACACTCACGTCAGAGTGTATACTCTTCAATTTTTCAAAAATCTCTTTTGAAGATTTACAGCAGTATATGTGATTCGTCTGAATTCTATCAAGACTAGCCACCATGATCGCCTGCGCTTCTATATCTTGTTTATCCCACGCTGCTATTCCGGCACCTTCAGTTGGTCGTTCGCTAGAACCGTCGATGACCCCCCAAAGGTCAGCTGCCTTGAGAGCAAGCGTGACCTGAAGCTTCCATTGTTCGTACGAACCTTCGGATAGCTTCACAATTTTTAGTGAATCGAGTCTCCTTGCCATTGCTATTCTCGTTATTCACTGAGTAGTTGGATAAAATTGCTTGACCTATTGACCTGTCACTTAGTCTCTATTTTGTAAACCACACTAGCCTTTAGATTCCGTTGACCACCAGCAGAGACCCAAGAACACTCTGAGACCGATTTCAACCTCACTTGGAGGAGCTTTCTGAATCAGGTGGAGGACCACTCGACGTTGGAATTGGTTTCTGGGAGTGTATCGTACGTATAGTGACTTTCGTAGGAGTGACAACGTTGTAAGGTCAATAAGGTCGATTGCTATTTTACCCTGAACTCTAGGTCTTTTTGAAGGCTAATTTCCGAAACAAAAGTCTAAATTTTTGCTTTCTTATTGTTTTCCAAAAGAAATTGCCAATGCTGAACTGAAAGACTATTGTGTCCGCTTGCACCTCACTGTTATCGTAAAAGTTTTTTTTTTTTTTTTTTTTTTTTTCAGTTACTTTGTACTTTTTGCTTCATAGTGTGTCAACTAATGATTTGTTGTTCTAATACTTTAACTTAGTGTGCACAATAACTAACTTTTGATTATTCGCCTAAGACTTTAACTTAGTGTGCAGAAAAATCTAACTTTGATTATTCGCCTAAGACTTTAACTTAGTGTGCAGAAAAATCTAACTTTGATTATTCGCCTAAGACTTTAACTTAGTGTGCAGAAAAATCTAACTTTGATTATTCGCCTAAGACTTTAACTTAGTGTGCAGAAAAATCTAACTTTGATTATTCGCCTAAGACTTTAACTTAGTGTGCAGAAAAATCTAACTTTGATTATTCGCCTAAGACTTTAACTTAGTGTGCAGAAAAATCTAACTTTGATTATTCGCCTAAGACTTTAACTTAGTGTGCAGAAAAATCTAACTTTGATTATTCGCCTAAGACTTTAACTTAGTGTGCAACAATTCAAATAATGATTATTTCTTACTGTTTCAATCTAAGTCCATTAGAAGTACTCATGCACTTATTTGAGTAAAATTCCTTTCTTTAGTTGAACTTTCACTTTCTTTTCGATTGTTCCATATAGTCCGAATTTCACTAAGTTTTTAAATCCAAACTGTCTTTCTTCTTTCACGATTGTGAGATGTACTCTCCAGTTTGGTTCACTAATTATTGTTCAGTAAATTCGATAACTTTTCAAACCATTTCTTGAGTAGCTAACTCCACTTTTAATTTTTGCTTTTTAAATTATCAGTTCAACGACAACTTAACTTACTATTTCGGATTTCTTCTAAAGTGTTGTTATTGTTTAGTAACTGATGAATTATAAGCAAACTTCCTTCTGCCTAACGACTTTAACGTTATTACTTTCTGTAAGAAGGGATAAGTTCGGAACCACGCTCTGTTACCATGAGAGGTCAAGTGGTTCAGTCAAAGTGTAGTTTATTACTGTCTGATTTTTGGCCAAGTTATTTGTAATAAGAATAGAATGCTTTTTAGACTAAGACTATCTTTAGTATTTGGGTTAAATGAAAACTAAACGAAGAGCCTTAGATACTGATGACTCAGGCTGTCAAAGTACGAAAGTTCAATATGACTCACTAGAGAAGGGACTTAAGCATGAGTAATAGCGTGATGGAAAATTTACAAAATTTCTAAAATAACTTATACAGGGATTGTCATCTTTTCTAACAAAAATGTAAACCATGAGAACCATGAGATCCAAAAATTCTCTCCACACTAGTTCCGAGTCCCACCGAAACTGGTTTCACCTGGGGTGTGAATTTGAGCGCTAGATAAGCAACACCCAGATGAACCTCCTGAGTAAAAGGCGGGGACTAAAAAGATACACAGAAGAGAGAGAAAGAAAAAATTTGAATTGTCGTTTTTATAATTATCTAATGACAACATAATAATTACAATAATAATAACAATAGTAATAACATTTTTGATTGGACGTCTGTTGCTTGATGCAACTTTTAAATCAATGTGTTGCAGGGGGAGGGGAGGTTTAACGATTGTCATAAAAATTCATTAAAAATCAGAAAAGTCATTAAACTAATTGTCATTGTGTCGTCGAGATAAAAAAAATAATGGTGCTAAAATTAGCAGTAAGATGATAATAGTCTTACTTCTTTGTATTAAAATATAGGATTAAAACTATCGTTCTGATTATCCCATGGGATATGTGGTTGACAATAATGATAATGCATGTGACGTGGCATACCCGGGAGTGGGGTATCACGCGAGTGTGAACCATCCTATTCTTCTTGAGATGTACATGGCTGACCATATAGGGTTGCTGTCATGGCATGTCGTCATGTGCGGGGGTGCTGAATTGGGATAAAACAAAGAGTGGACGAGAGCGTTTGGTATCTTCATTAGATGGTGGCGACGCCTTGCCTTTATACATTCCGGCGTTCTCAATGCTGATGATGCGAGTTTTGAGTTGTTCGTTCTCTTGGTATGGACTATTAAATCTGGCGAAGAAGTGGTCGGTGCGATTTTCCATAATCATAGCATTGTTAATTTTTAAAAACTTTCATGAGCACGGCTTGGTCAGTTAGTCCGTCTAAATATTGAACGAAGGCAGCAGTGATGGGGTGTGTCCACTACGGATGGTCGCAATTTGGAGTTGGCCCATCCTCGGGGTTTGGGGAAAGTGGGATGTCCAATGTGTATCCTTATTGAGTTATGGTGCGGAAGTGGAGTGGCAAGTTTTCGTTATGGTTTGGAGTGATGTAGGTGGTACTAAAAATTTTGTCGATGAGGCTGGACGCGCAGGATCGAGTAAAATTGCACGGCGGAGAGTAATTGAGTTATCGTTCTCCAAAGATTTGAATCAATCAATAAGTTTATTTGACATTGGCCATCGCCCTATCAATGAAATTATGCGCATAAGTAAATTTAAATAAAATAAAATAAAATTATTAGTGTTAAAATTACTGAAAAAGTTTTAAAATATTTGAAATTAAAAGTGATAAATAAAATGTGAAGTTTGCATTAGTGACAGCTTCTGAGACGTCCTTGATAATTTGAATTGGGTTCTTTGGCATCCCTTGAAAGTAATTCAGTCAAATGTGAGACGTGCCAGTGCATTCCCAAATAGCATGAAAGAAAGAAAGTTGATCTCCACAGTGTTTGCACTGCTTCTCTTCAAAAAATTCCCTTTATTGTAGACAGAGTTGGAGTTTAGCCTGACCTGTGGGATGAATGTCGCCATCAAAGAGGAAATTTTGTTCAATAAAAATGGTTAGTTGATTTCAGAGAATTTTAGTTGATGATAGTGTGGAATAGTGTAGGATTGTTGTGCGAATTTGAAGTCAAGTTTTCTCAAGTGGTCTTCGTACCCAGCGAGTAGAAATTTATTGACAAATTTGACCGCTTTCGCTAAGTCCCTTTCAGATAAACCTTGTATATCTATAGATTTCAGCCTACTTTCCAACTGCAAACGCCAACTATATAGTTTTAAAGGATGTTTATACGAAATTTTTTGAAGTTCTTTATACGCATTTAGAGAAAGGTTCGAGTGGTTAGCTGACAAGAGTTTTAGCCATAGAGAGAAATATATCTAAATAAATCAAATTTGAATACTTCAAGGCTTAATGGAAAGCAGCCTGTCTCTAAACGAACAAAATATTGGGGTGTACTGGGGGATAGGAAAATTATCCCAAAGGACATATAAGGTTTTGTAATCTGTACTGGGTTACCTCTCCAGGAGAACTTTTCTTTTCTCAACCTTCCAGAACGCCGTATCACAAGTACTTTTGTTTAAAAAAAATTGACCTGGAGACCTCGTTCCTGAAAGAAGTTAACAGTGAAGTTCATCTTTTGTTGGTGGAGTTATCGTGACTGAGCAACGAGAACTATATCGTCCGCATAAAAAAACAAATGTGCAGATTCCTAATGGAGTCATCTATCGAATACATTCACCAATTCCTCTCTAAATAGGTTTAAGGGAGTGGGACTTTCCTTGAAGAAGTCCTTTCATGATCTTTATTCTCTTCGTTAAACCGTAAGAAATGGAAATCTTCGCACCTGCATTTTTGTGTATATATTTCGACACACGGATGAATTTAGTGAACAACCCTATGTTTTTAAGAACCTTCCATAAGAATCTGTGGTTTGGAGTATCAAATGCTTGTGAAAGATCAACGAAGCAAACATAACTGGTTTTTTTTGAGGAGTTGGATCTGTGCCATAGACATGAGAGTAAAAACTTAGTCAACGAAAGNGTTGAAGAAGTCCTTTCATGATCTTTATTCTCTTCGTTAAACCGTAAGAAATGGAAATCTTCGCACCTGCATTTTTGTGTATATATTTCGACACAAGGATGAATTTAGTGAACAACCCTATGTTTTTAAGAACCTTCCATAAGAATCTGTGGTTTGGAGTATCAAATGCTTGTGAAAGATCAACGAAGCAAACATAACTGGTTTTTTTTGAGGAGTTGGATCTGTGCCATAGACATGAGAGTAAAAACTTAGTCAACGAAAGATTTCTCTTCCGGAAGCCGAAAGTTGGATACGATGTTGTGATTGGTTATCCACTCCACCAGCCTATTATTTAAAAGTTTAGTAAAAAGTTTGAGTGTGCTGCTCAGTAGAGACATAGTACAATTCCCGCTGACTTTTCTAGAACCCTTTTTGAATATCGGACAAATTAACGCAATGCACCATTGCACGGGAAAATTTTTTGAATCAAAAAATAGTTGGAAAAAGCTTGTTAAGTATAGCGAAAGGATCGGAGAACTTATCTTCCATACACTGTTCGGAATTAGATCTTCACCAAGTGATTTCCCAGATTTCAGTGATTTGATGACCATGTGTGTTTCGAGAGCATTGAATTCTCTGTCTAGGATTGGGTTGTTGACATTTACACATTTGGAGTACTGGGAATTTACCGATTCGAGGTTTTCGGGATTGAACACATTGCTGAAATTCCGATGCCATTGAATTGCCGATATGTTGTTTGTGGGTTCTGAGGTGCGTCCGAAGTATTTTATCTCTTTCCAAAACTTGGACGGGTTGGAAGATTGGTGCAGTTTCAGAGAAACTTCAGAAATAAAGTTATGCATTTTCTGGTTAGTTATAATTTCGTATTTTTTATTTATATCAATGTATTCTTTCGCTAGCTGTTTCATCTTTCCACTGTCAGTATTCCTTCGTAAAAGCCTCAGCGGCCGATTTTTTTGTATGTAAGAATTTTGCAATCATTATGATACAATTTAGGGCAGTTTTCCTGTGGCTTCAGAGATTTGAATAACTTGAGGTCTTTGCAGGTGTCCACAATTGCAGAATGTATAAAATTACCAGAGTGATCCACGTTGATTATTTCAATCGGGGAAGTACTTATTTTCAATTCGAGTGATTTGACAAATTCAAAAAGTTTGGGTTGTTTAACGGGGATATCGAGTTTTGGTTTCGTTAGTTTGACACGAGTAGTTGGGGCTTGATACGGTGCCTTCAAGGGTTCTCCAAGATATAATTAATTGGGAGCACGGGATACGGAGTGGTGCGGTAACTCTCACAAATGTCTTGGCGGCGAATTGGGTGAGATGGCGGCGCTCGTTCTTGGTATACTCTTTGTGTTGCGGGAGGTGAAATAGGCACGGGAATGGTGGAAGATGAGTCCAATGTGGTGGGAGTGGGTATTAGTGCTTTGTAAGTAATGATTGGATGATGAAGATACGAAGGTGTATCGCGGTGAAAAATGGTTGGAATTTGATCAATTGTGATAATCGCTCGATTGTGCTGTGCATTTGGTGTAATCGGAGTGGGAGTGATGACAGAAGAAATGAAATTATCGTCTGGTTGACCCGGTCGAATGATTCCAGAAGTGGGAGAGATCACAGATCAAATATTTGGTGGAAGGCAGCAGGTATACAAAGACTCGGAATATTGTGGAATATTTGTGAGAGCGGGTGCGGGTGCGACTTACATAGTATCTGGAAAATGCGCAACGAGAGCGAAAATTATTTTGCACCTGTTGAGAAGTCCGTCGGCGTCCAACTGGTCGTCAAGATGGGTATGGTAGGGATGGGGCACGTGGAACTGTCTTGAGTGCAGGGTTTGTTGTAGAATGGATTTGTCGGTTTTGGTGCACTATGTCAGGTACGGTGTTTCAATGCACGTAAACAAAGTTCAATGCTTTAAATCGGTGGAACACATGTTCAAAATATTGTTTTTCGTGGGTCTGAATTACTTCTAAATTATTTCGAAAAAGTTTCTGCAGTTGTCCATTGTCTATTGTGCAAGTCTTATTTGTGCTGTAGCATGACTAGTTTGGATAAAAGAATGTAAAGTTGATCTTTATTATCAAAACAAATTGTTACGCAGGTGATGTCAGAGAGGTGAGTGAGGTGCGACAGGGTTTTTTTCCGATTTCAGTTAGAATGATTTTGGTTAGCCGCCCTGAGGGT
This sequence comes from Holacanthella duospinosa, assembly GCA_002738285.1. NCBI lineage: Eukaryota > Metazoa > Arthropoda > Collembola > Poduromorpha > Neanuridae > Holacanthella > Holacanthella duospinosa. The sequence continues at coordinate 327,940 of NIPM01000102.1, forward strand.
TTAGAATGCATTTTCATGAGATTTTTGAGGAGAGTTTGATAACTTGCATTTGGGGTGCCATGGGTGGAAGTTTGCTGCTTCTTCTGTTCGAATGATTTCGAGAGATGACTACTTGATACTCGGATTCAATTTTCACAAGATTTTGAAAGTGTTACTAGAGATTTCGGAAAATCGGAAAAATGTGGCGAGTGCGGGTGTTACTTACGTCAGAGAAAGCGGTAGAAGTCGGGTTTTGTTCCAATTTTGGTACATAGTTTTTTTAGTCTAATAATCTGTTTAAAAAGTTTTAGTTAAGTTAATTTTTCATAGACTAATTTGTTGCTTTTTGCTTTAAATTACAAGTAAAAAAGTACTAGTCGATTCGCTACATCGGTCACCAGCTGCGCTTGTTCAAGGATTTCTTCGTTGGGAGCTGACCAAGTGATTGAAACTAGATGTCTTGATGACAGAGGAAGTTGAGACTGTCACCTGGGAGTCACGAAGTTTACCCAATATGAAAAATGTCGACAACTGGTGAAAATGTCCGAAACTTCTTCCCAGGTGAATAAATTAAAAATCATAGTAGCTAAACTATAATTTATCTTTTTCTAATAAAAATTACATTTTTAGTTACAGGGTTCGACAGATAGGGGAAATTTTCAAATATGAAAACTTGTTTAGAAAAATTTTTTAACAAATCGATTAGTTAATGGAGTCGTGGTGAACAAATGTGGTTTCAAGTGAATGTCACAGCATGTCTTGAAAAGTGGTCACCTCGGTTTTATTTACTTAAATTTCTCGATTTTTCATTATTGGTAGGTTCTTATTCCGTTTTTTTTGAAAATGTATTTATTCTAAATTTGTCAGTTTTGAGCGAGTCAGTTAGGTAAATTTCAGATTTGTTTGGGAAGTAAGTCAGTTAATCTCATCATGATCCTTAGAAAGTTTGTTGTTAGTCAAGGTTGTGTGGTCATATATGAAAGTCTGACGCTTAAATTGAAAAATATATTTGTTGAATTTTTTTCGTTTTAATAGTACAGCTGAGTTTACAAATGTGAGGCAGAAACACGAGAATTTCTTTTCATTTTGCCGTAAAAAGCATGTGAAGGCGAGAGTAAGTTCTTCTTCTCTGAACTATTCTAGTAAACTCAACTGTTGTTTGCTAATAGAAAATAGCGTCGTCGGGTGTCATGTGAATATCTACTCCGCCATGTGTTTTGCCGTTTTCATTCCATTGGGTCGTATATATCTAATTTGTGATGCTGAAGTTTTGATACAACAGTAGAGTGCAACAATAATCAGCAGAATAATTATGATGAACCAAATTAGTAAAAGAATGATGTAGTCCATCATCTCTACAACTAATAGGGCGTGTCCTGAAGCTGTTTTGGCTATAGGAAGGAATAACATAAGAGTTGAGGCTATTCCTTGTAGCGATGGTTTCAGGATAGTAAAAGTTACAAATACGATCAAAATCACCATTTCCAGCTGTAAAATATAAGAAAAAATTGAGATGTGCGTGTTGATGAACAATGTATCTGTCGACGACGTGTCACTTTTCTCCATTGGCTGCACACTGATGTTGAAATGTTGTCTGTGTACCAGTTTTGATTCAATATTTCCTATAGATTTGAGAATTTCAAGTCTCCTGATAAGTTGCCCGTTTTGCTTGTGGTCCATACGCCTTGTAGGATATTGTGAAAAAATAGGGTTTTGTATAGGTATTACGCCATGTAAATTAATGGACTAGTCTGGGTAGAGGGGATATAGGTTTCTAGAGTCGTAATTAATTATTAGGAAAAAGTCAAGCAAAGTCGCGATATAGGAAACGGGATTTTTCTATGACGCAATTGATATGGCAAATAAAACTATGTTCATCCTGTCTCGGGAGATGAGAGGGTTAGACGACTTTTGGTTCTGGTACAGTAAGGATCTCTTCGTCTATTGTCATTATAACACATTTGTAACTTGGCCATTGGCCAAGTGCTGTTTCTTTTATTATAATGTTTTTCGTCGATAATTAAACAAGAAACGTAATTCTCATCCCTGTGACCGTGCAGCAAAATTGTAATTGGTTTTTATTGTGATTCGACGTGCCGTGTGCTGGGGTCCAGTATTGAGTCCCGAAAGGAAGAGAGAAAGAGAAAGAACCAAAAGTGAGTAAGAGTGTTGTGTCGGAGTATCCCCATTTATCCGAAGACTGTGGACTCGGCAGGGCTCCATCTCTGCCTCGGGTCAGTAAAGTCAAGCGTGGCAAACTACATCAACTGTGAGCAACATTAGTTCTTCATGTTTTTTTAGACACGGCACACCATCCCTTTGTGTATCTCGGTCTCCAATACCTACGGTGTGGTTGGGTTGAACGGTGCGTATTGTGGTAGAGAACAGATGCCTCGGACGCTCCGGTGACATCCGGGACATCGGGACCCAGCACAACTTTCGCTCACCACGGAATCATTCCGGAATAGGAGAGTGCAACACGACCTTATAATATCGGGAAGATGTGGATTATGGTCCACAGGTGAGCTTTCTAGTGATGGTTTAGTTGAACGGTAGCCGGACAGTTCGCTCGGAGAGTCCGGGGAGATCCCCAGTTTACCAGCGGAACCAGTAGTCCGGAGAAACAAAAGATAGTGACTCCCGGTTTTTCCGCAGAACAGGACATCTGGAGTTCTCAGATAGGGATATGCATTTAACTACCCAGAAAACAAGAAAAGAGTTCTCCCAGTTCGTAGAACAGATTTGTGAGTATCCCATTCAGGTTTATTAGTTTCTCCACCGGAGTGTTCGGACTCCAGCACAAGACCTCGAGGTGGTACAATTCCAGTCCCGAGTTTGGGAAGAGTCCGGTAACTAGTAACAGACTCGGATGGGTCCGGTACCCGTAGTCCTATCCGGTATAGTAAGCAACCAGTCCGCTCTGGTAGAAGTTCCCAAAATAGTAAGTTCGGTTGAAGTTCATACTTCTGTCTGTCAGCTCGGGTAAGTTCGTTCTCCTGTGCCTGAGTTTGGATCAAGTCCGTACCGCAGTACTTGAGTCCGAAACAAATACGGATCATCTCAGATCTGTACGATCGCATAACACCCCAGAACAGTCATTCCGCATTACACCCCTGAACAATACGATCCGCAGATCATCCCGGATCTATACGACACGCAGATTATCTCAGATCTGCGTGATCCGCAGATCATCTCCTACTCAGTAAGTTAAAGTAACCAGTCCGTCCCGGGGATCCCGCGGAGAACGGATTCAGATCACCCCGCCCAACGTCCCGGCAGAACGGATGCAGATCACTCACCAGAACGCCCAACAAGAAGGGATCCAGTTCACCCCGCAGAACGTCCCGGCAGAAGGGAGAACAGATCTAGGTCACCCCGCTGAACCTCCCGGCAGAACGGATCTAGATCACTCCTAAGAACTTTCCGGCAAAACAAATCCAGTTCACTCAGTAGAACGTCCCGGCAGAACGGATCCAGTGCACCCCGCAGAGCGTCCCGGCGGAACACCCCTTATGGCATCCCGGCAGAACACCGTGGTCGAAGACTCAGTCTAAGCATTCCGCAGAACGGGTAGAGTAGCCCGTTCCAAAAAACCTCCAGTACAGTCAAGGTAGTTTCCCACAGAACAACCAGAGCGGTTTGTTCCGCAGAACAACCAGAACAGCATAGCAGGGCAGATTACTTGTAATTAGATTACATGTAATCGCATTACGTAATCTAATTACAATATTGTAATGCATAATTGTAATTTGTAATTGATAATTTTGGGAAAGTAATTTGTAATTGGCAATTTGTAAAAGTTTATACAAATGTAATGTAATTACAAATTACTTTGTGAAACAAGACTTATGTTTAAGCAAGGAGCAGCGGGAAAACTCCAATCCAAAATTGAGTGGGATTAGACCAACTAAACTTTACGTTGCGTGTGCGTAAATTTTCACGGACTGACTAAAAAACTTACCGGTAAGGTTGACCGAACTCTTTACCACAACTAAAACATTAAACTTCTTCTTCAGACGTGGAAACGTCTGTTTCTGGTTCACTTTCACTGCCGAAAGTGATAACCAAGGTTACACAGCATAGTTCAGCCACCAATTGGTTAATACGGTTGGATTCTACCAAAGGGACAGCGGTAAATTTTTCTAAGTTTTTCTCCGTAAGGGTAATGACAAAAATTTGTTTCCAAGTTAAATTTTTTTTCAAGTTCTATATGACCGATAAAATGACCTAAACTAAAGTTGTATAGCATGTTACGCTGAGTAATATTTCCTTATGGTGAATTTTTCTGTGATGACCCATCGAAGTCACAGGTCAAGGTCAAAACCTGGNTCCTTATGGTGAATTTTTCTGTGATGACCCATCGAAGTCACAGGTCAAGGTCAAAACCTGGGTCCCCTATAAGCGATAAATTAAGACTAATAGAAGTTATTCAAACTGTTAAACTGAGTAACTTTTCTCTAAGAAATTTTTTTCTAAAGTAACCCATAGAAGTCACAGGTGAAGGTCAAACCTTTGGTCTCTCACAAGTGATGAAATGACCCAAATAAAAGTTGTTCAGAATGTTAAACCGAGTACTTTTTCTACTTATATTCCCAATGGGTATCCAGTTCTAGTAGGTAAGCATTATTTTTTTCTTAATTTAGTTTGACCTTGACATGTGACCTCGATGGATCATCACAGGTAAAAAATTCACATTTAACAGTTACTCAACTTTAACATTCTGACAACTTTTATATAGGTCATATCATCACTTACAAGAAACCAGAGGTTTGACCTTGACCTGTGACCTCGATGGGTCATTTCAGGAAAAAATATCTCAGAGAAAAGTTACTCAGTTTAACATTCTGAACAACTTCTATTAGTGTAAATTTATTGCTGATAGGGGTTTGATCTTGACCTATGACCTCGATGGGTCATGGCAGAAAAAATCACCATAGGGAAATATTACTCAGCTTAGCATGCTGTACAACTTTAGTTAAGGTCATTTTATCGGTCATATAGAACTTGAACAATGCTGTGTAAGCTTAATTATCACTCTCGCCAGTGAAACTGAACCAGAAACAGACGTTTCCATATCTGAAAAAGAACTGTAATGTTATTAGTTGTAGTAAGAAGTTCGGTCAACCTTACCGGTAAGTTCTTTAGTCAGTCCGTGAAAATTTAAGCACACGCAACGTAAAGTTTAGTTGGTTCTATACTTTTCACTCTAACAAGTGTGTATTATTTTGCTTCATTTTCTCGTTCATTGTTAATCCAATCTGTGTTGGTTCTATAATATATCGTTTAAACTGATATGAATTACAAATATCAAAACTAATCATGGAAGAGAGTGTTGAAAAAGTAATAAGGGATAAGATTGAAGTTGTTTTGCCTACTATTCTGAACGGAAAGTTTTTTGACGTAGTGTCAATAGAAGGTGACAATGTAGTTGCTAAATGTAGGAACTGTTCAAAAAATAAAGGTACAATCAGCGGAACTTCGAAGGTGACAAGTAATTTCGTCACACATATGAAGGTAATAATTTTCTCAAGAAAAATTACAAATAATTTTTAATCACAATGTCTTAGTATCCAATTACTGAGAATCACGATCGAAATGATATTACAAATTATTACTTCTAGAGATGTCATATATCGGTATACGATGATTATGAAAAAGAGAAGAAGGATGATGCTCCGTCACTAAAGAGACGGNCTTTGGAGATTGAGGCTCTGGAAGAGTATTATCTCTGCACAATGCCTATTTCTGTTGCTTTGGATCGTCTTCAAAGAGAGCATGGATGCTTTTATGGTGAACTGATTCCTGCAATTTTCGTGGTAGAAAAAAAAATTGACTGCCCTGAAGCTTCAAAGTTTTAAGCACTCAGGAAAGCTTTTGGATGCTTTGCTGAATGGACTTAAGGAAAGATTTTATTCTTATATAAATTTTTCAGCTCAACATCATGACGCGATATATGCATCCATTTCTCATCCATATTTTAAACTAAGATGGATACCTGAAGAACGACGGGAAGACCTTCGTGAGTTATTTGTTAACTTCGTTTCGTCACAGTCGGAAGTCTTATCTTCTGGCCTACAACAGATTTCTCGCGAAAGTTCAATGGAAAAAAATAGTCAAGATGACATATTTTTTGAATTTCATTCAAACCTGGTTGAAAAGGCTTCAGGAAATCAAATCCGAATAGAATGTTTGCAATATTTGTATGATACTGAATGTGAATTATCGGCTTTACAAAAATTTCCAACAATCAAAAAAGTCTTCATTAAATACAACACTCCCCTACCATCATCAGCACCAGTAGAGCGTCTCTTCAACTTCTCAGGGATCATTCTTTCTCAAAAGAGGAAGTCTTTGGCAGATGAACTCGTCGAGGAGTTGACAGTAATGAAGGCGAATAATTTTTGGTAAATCAAAAACTAATTTTCGGACGTTTGAATAAAGTAATTTGGAAAATGTAATCGGAAAATTTTGCTAATGTAATTGGTAATTGGTAATTCGAAAATTTAAATCGAGTAATTTGCCCACCTATGCAGAACAGACCGTCTCGTAGAACAGGGAGAGCGTTCCGTTCCGCAGAACGGATAGATTAGTTCGTTCCAGAGAACCACCAGAAACTATCACCTTAGATAGATCCGACCCAGCGTAGTCGGGATCCATCTCAGAACAGTCCCAGATAACGGAATACTCAACCAGAGTCGCGTATCTAGTACTAGACTCAGGGAGAGACCCCCGGAACCATACCCATGCTCTCCCACAACCAACTCTGTGATTCTCTATCCAACACTCAAGACTACGATAGACTTAGTAAGTACTTAACCCATTGACAATGAAATATATTTTTCCTTCTGCTAGAACCGCTGCAGTTAGTACTTTTGCAGAACTTGCGAGAAAGAGTGAACCAGTATAAGTTGTTCTAAAAAGAAATGGTGTAGGATTCTTAAATAAAGTAAAAAACGATATAGTTGCTGATGTCAATAAGGGAGGTAAGGTTGAAAACAAGCGAAAGCAAACAGAGGAAAAAATTAGTGTGAAAAACAACGCAGACCGGAAAAGTTAAAGAAGGGCAAAAAGAAAAAAATCGAAGAGATATCTTTTCATAATGTCACTTTTTCATAGTTTCTCCAAATGAGCCATTATAGGAGAAGTTGAACTGTTTTCAATCTCTCTAACCGATACTGCAGTTGAATATAATATGTACACAGTATAAAGAGCTACAACACAGTATAAAATTCTAGAGAATGGGATACTTTACCACAGGGTTTGCTCAACGTATAATACATTGACGTATAATACGTATTATACGTTGTATAATACACCACTGTAAAAANAGCAAACAGAGGAAAAAATTAGTGTGAAAAACAACGCAGACCGGAAAAGTTAAAGAAGGGCAAAAAGAAAAAACGTGATCGAAGAGATATCTTTTCATAATGTCACTTTTTCATAGTTTCTCCAAATGAGCCATTATAGGAGAAGTTTTCAATCTGTTTTCAATCTCTCTAACCGATACTGCAGTTGAATATAATATGTACACAGTATAAAGAGCTACAACACAGTATAAAATTCTAGAGAATGGGATACTTTACCAAGATTTTTACGACAATTTTATTTACCTGAACGTACAAATAACCAAAAAGGATGGTAGTGCTCTTGAAGAAGATTAAAAAATTAGAGTTTTTAACCTGTTCATGCTTTGTTCTCGCAGCTGCACATTTACTTCAACTTACAACTTGTTTCAACAATCAACAATGTGTACGCTTTTGGGGTATGCATTGGAACTTTGTTATGATATGGAAACAAATATAAGCAATCCTGAGGAACCTGCGTACTATATTATGCAGACCAAGGGAATGTGGAGGCTGGTGATTAAAAGCAGGTTTTGTTATTGGCAAATCATTTATAGCCAAATATAATGCTTTAGAACTGATTGACAAGTTTAGGTTTGACCTTGCCGCTCAACATTGGTACATTCTGAATATGTTTCCATCACCATAGTACTTACGAGATCCACAGATTGCTTTTCACTTCTCACTGAAAGTGAAGAGGCTCAAGTAAAAATACTTAGTGCATCATTTTTTGTGCGAAAGCAAGTTCTTTATCCAAGCATTGTACTTTCACATCATAGGTTTTTGGATAAGGGTGAATAGCAAGATATCCACACAAGCAAGTTGAGGTAAAGTATTTTACAATTGCGAATAAAAATTCAAGCGCGACGGACGAGAACCTATTTGGGGGTGTGATTCCGAGCCGGGTAGTAATTGAATTTATTTGAAGTCCATCGATTTGGCACTTTTAAAAGACATCCATTCAAATTTGAAAACCATGGCTTATCTGCAATAGGACTAATAGTTAATAATGTGTCAATACCAATTGGACCGTTGTCGTTAAATTTTGCTGGGAATAAAGTTTTGTTAGCTCACTACACTTTGTTCACAAGTGCAGGCATCGCAGGTCAGGACAAATGTCCTTTTTTCGACCGCGAAGAATACAAAACAAACAACTGTGTTTTTGTATTGACATTTCTTAGTAGACAGCGGGAGTGTCTTTACTCACATTGTAAAGAACTTCAAGCATAAAACTGGATATTCAATTTGCAAATGCAACGGTTGGGGCAAAACATTGTGTAGTATACTCCAAGCATCAGGCAATCGTAGAGGTTGATAAATATAGACAAGTGGTGATTACACATTGAATAGTACTGAGCTGAAAAATATACTTCATTCAACAGTTGGTGGTGAATACGAGACAGAGTTTTATGCTTGTGACCAACTGAATTTTGTTAAAACTAATCAGTTTGATATTGTTGTAAATTCGGATAATCAATTCCATGAAGGTATACACTGATGTGGTATGTTAAAGCAAAAGTTTTCAAAATACATACAAAATTCTTTGACAGATTTGGTAAGGCAGTTACATTTTATTCAAACTATTTCAAACAATTTCTCTAATTTAAATCATGTAAATTACTATGCTGTAATTTACAATACCAGTCTAATTATGGTACTTGGTGTGGTAATTATTCAGCATACTTTGTGATAAATAGATACCTAGGCCGCTCATTTCACGACATCTGTTGTGATTTTAGCAAAACAAATTTGGAAGAAAATGATAAAACTGTGATCCGGTTTGTGAAAGATTATTTTAAACATCATATAAAATTAATGTACCCTGGTTGAAGCGTCGGTTGAATGAGTTAGATGATAACTCTGCACATTATACAATTATATAAGCCATTACATAACATAAGGAAACGCAAGCAATAATTTTATATCATTTCATATTTGTACTTCGGTTAAATAAAATGGTTGAAACAAAAATTTCAAAGCATTATTTTGATTTGACTTACCCGCTGGGTTTAAGTAGTTTCAAACAATTCACCAACACACCGGTTTCCCAATTAAAAGATACAAAATTTCTAAACACGCAGGATACTTACACAAAACGTAAACAAAGGAGACTACGTTACAGGAAACGTAAAGTATCGTCACCGAGTAAGAATTATTTGTGGCAAGCAGATTTGATATTCATGAAAAAATATAAACGTCAAAACCATAACTTCCAATACTTGTTAGCAGTAATTAAGGTGTTCAGCAAATTTGGTTATTGTGTCCCAATTAAACAAAAAATCTCTTTAGATGTTATAAAGACTTTTTAATAAAACACTTTTGGATTCAGGTAACAGATGTCGGTGTCTACAATGTGATGAAGAAACCGAATTTTTCAACAAAGCATTTGTGGAATATGTGTGTGAGATAGGTATCACGTTATATCACAGTTTCTCAGAATTAAAAGCTTGCGTTGTAGAGCGGTTTAGCAGAACATTGCTAACAAAGGTTAGTAAATATTTTACATTGACTGGAAGGAATAAATACATCAGTCAACTGGCGAATATTTTGAAGACATAATACCTCGATACACAGTTCTACGGGAGTCCGCCTCCAAGATGCAGATACATAAAATTAAATGGATATCTGAATGTACAAGGACCGCGAACTTTACAGTCGTAAGTATCCAAAATCAAAGCTAGTCTTTTATGATCGGGTGAGATTAAGAAAACTTAAGAAAATATTTGAAAAAGATTACCCATCCTCGGCAACAGATGAGATATTTGAAGTAAGGAATATTGTGGATTTTATCCCAGTCACATACATGTTGAAAAACTTGAATGGAGAGGATTTGTTTGGAATATTTTATGAAAACGAGATGGTTAAAGTGGAGTAAGAGAAGCCTGTTTTCAATTAGTGTGGATATGACAGAATGTCGTTTTTTACGACATTACCGTCCAATGGGTCTCAAACATACTATCCGAATAATCGGATTGGAAATTTAACCATCAAGCTACTTTATACAATCAAAATTAATGCTTTGGAATATAGTGTTGTATTAGTTGGGGTAACATGTCAATTCCTTAAAATCTTTAAGGAAAAGATAATGACAATCGTATCTGTGTCAGGCAAGGGAGAAAATTAGAAAGGGATTCATACTATGAGGAACTATATGTTCCTACTTGTCATTATAGGACAATCAAACAATTAATACATGCACTTAATCTACTGGAATACATTTACATCTACGGAATTAATCTATGGAAGCTGAGTTTTGCTGGGATTATTTTTGAGCTGGGTGTAATTAAGAATCGGGTACAATTAATTTTTTATCATAAAACAGAATTCAAAATGAGCGACAATTTTTCCAACATAATTGGTTTAAATGGAGAAACCCGATTTTTTCATTCGGACAAAGGAGTCTCAAAAGTATGGAGTTCTATCCTCCATGTTTGACAGGGAGGCGCTACCATATGTTTATTTACACAAATATTGTAGAACCACATATTGTAGGAAGCACCCAAGTTTCACTATTGAGTATGGTAAACATACGAGGTGTTGACGATGAAGCCATAACAGACACTTTCTAAACGTCATATTATCTACCACTTTCTATGAAGTATAGTTAATAGTATTTACATTACGATTTGTGACAAATAGTGAAAGGAAACCACGTTTGACCGAGAACAAGTTACAGTTACATTGTATTTGAAGCAAAATTAAAATAGAGGAAGTGGTAGCGTTGTCAAATTTCAAGTTTATGCATCCATTCTCCACCATTATATCTGCTGGCTCACTATGTAGGGAAACCACGATCACAATGGCGATAATTTTGATTTATTAGTGTTTCAAAGAATAAACCGTGTTGTATTATCCTATAAAGAACATCAACGTATCTACGATAGGATTAGAGTCCGAGAATCACGTGTTGAGCTAATGAGAGGCTTGAATTTAACAAAACTGATGAGTAATAAGAATAATTTGCTAAGACAGAATGATGCAATCATTAAGAGATAAAAATAATCCAGGCATTGTTTACGTAAGGGGTACATCATTGATCAATTTCAGTATTTTTTCTTCCACAAAAACTCTTTGCGTAGCGGGGGTTCGCAAGAGACATTCGATTGTGCACACATTACTACACAATTATTAAATCTCCAACGTTTAGTTGTCAAGTGCAATATCTGGGAAAACAATTGTTTTCAGAACATTCAAAAATTTTTTTGACGCATGCAAGCAAGTTATTGTTCTCAAGTTCCGTTATTACCTTAGTACCTGTTCCTGGTCAATTGTTTAGATAATCGTTGAATAAATTCATCTGCTCCTGATCCTATCAACTGTGTTCCTGTCATCACTACTAATAATTTTTCCTGATCTGTTCCAGTTCTTAACCTGTTCCTGTTTCTGATCTGTTTGTTTCTAGCCTGTTCCTGACCAGTATTCCCGAATTTTTTACAAGTAAAAAAATTGTGCATGTGGTTTCCGTTACTGAGTCTACCTCAAGTCCTATTCTCTGTTCCTGTGTATACATAACATCCCAATACAAGTCCATTTATCTTCACTTTGGATAAGAGCAAAACAATGTTATTAAAAATCTAAAACATCCAATAGGATTTAGTACAGTGTTTGCTTGATTATGAGCAGTTGCATCGACAAATTGTAAGGGATTTGATTCAATTGGGAAAGGTTGTAATACTTCCAGTAAACCTGAATTACTATCATTTATAGGAGTACCTGTCATTGGGGAGAAAAACGATAAAATTTTTTTGATTGTCCGCCACTTCCAGGTCTTGAAGTCATCACTGATTGGGTTATTGTTATTGTTTGTGGGGTAAGAAAGTCAGATCTACCTCTACCTATAATATGGGGTTAAAAGCAGCCCTGCTGAATAACTGTATCTAGATTTAGTGGAGGGGAGGTGTTGTGGAGTTAAGTGTGGAGCAAATAGCTAAAGCGAATCTAGTAAATGTTTTAAGTTATCTAGGAAAGGAAGCAAAGAAATGGAATGCACTAGGATATGAATGCATTTTGCTAAACTTAGTGTTTATTAAACTAAAAACTACTGTGGGCCACTTAGTCCTATGATAGGGAAATGCAACTTGCGCATTGATGATTCTAATTTCTCTATAGTGTTATCATTTCTTGTTTGCATATAACATATGTGAATATAATATGATACTGTCATTGTTAGATACTCTACATATGGTAATGATCCATTCGTCTGGTGGCCACGTATTTATGAATACAGTGAAGTTCGGCTATAGTGACTACGGGTATAATAGAACTCTGGCGATAGCAAACCACACTGCCAAGCAAATGGAAGATTATGTGTTAAGTAGTCCGGCTATAATGAAATCGACTATACTGAACATCCGGCCGTAGTGGACTAATCCTACTTGTCACGAGAATCAATTTGTTCGGTTATAGTGAACACGCATGATATATGTCTGAATTCCGCAATGAATTCTTCTTTATTCTTCTATGCCCATCTATGCACACGACTTCGATGGAACCTCACAGTGAGTTTTAGTTAACACACTACAGTTTAAAATTCAAATCAACCCACGAAACATTCTCGTTGTTGCTTAAAAGGGGAAAAGTTCATGGAACGTGTCACTTTGTTATTGTACCCAAAAGTAGAAACCAAATTATCGTAGCAATATTTCTAAACTCACGATGGTTTAAAAGTAATTAAAAGTTTGTGCACGTTAATGTTCTTAAGGCAAATAGGGAGGCTTGGATAACTTCTTTAATTTTTTTTTCAAATTTCCGTAATTCATTAAAAAATAACCTTTCAGGAATCAAACCCAAAAGTACTTTTGTTGTTGGACAGTTCTGATCCACCATTTCCAATTTAGCACATTAGTCACCTTTTACTACCTGCCAATACAACTATCCTATGGACTCACGGAAACAAGCTCCAAAGCCAAAAGCTAGTTCAATTGGAGGGATCAAAATACTTTACAAAATCAGTCAAAATTTTACTCAAATTAGTCTTGCGTTAGTTAAGGAGAAAATAATGGAAGCGTTGACTCTACTTGAAATGGGAATTTATCATTAGAACATAACCGTATTCAGTCTTAAGCAAATTTTCATCACCCAGTAGTTCTCTACACCTATGTAGCTGAATTTATAGTAAAATATTTGGATATAATGAACAGTTATTGAAATGTAGGGTCCGTTCACTATACAAATATAATGAACTCTACCTATACTGATAAAATCCTGCCGGTCCCTACGGAGTCACTATAACAGAACTGTACTGTAATATTAAAATTCACGCACCTAATTCCCTAATTACAGGCTGGTGACACAAAAAATCGTGTGAACGAGACTACTCCAAAGTTGAAGAGGAGCCACAGGAGCAAGAAAAGTTAGTCACTATTTTTATCAGAACTCCTGACAGTAACTGCACGACAAAAATTCCCAGCGGAAGCACAACTTTGAAAATTTCCAAAGGACAAGGGAACATTTCGAATTCCAAAATTCCGTTCCTGACAAATAGAACGAAACTCCAAACACTGGAGAAATATCAAGCTAACTTCACACAACCTTTCTATATGGGCTGCTAGACGAGACCAAATGGGGCTTCCTAAAGGACTTTCATTGAAAAATTGTCGTTTGTCTGCTGAAGAAAAGTATATATGGACTAAAGCAAGCACCAAGGTGCTAAAATAAGACCTTTTCAGATTTTTTCCCAACCTTTGATTTTCGAATAAGCGAGAGCGCCATTCAGTCTTTATTAGTTCCGCAGATGGATTGACAGTCTTCTTCATACTCTAGGTTGATCACGGCTTAGTTGTTTCTTGCACCAAACAAGCTATAGATGAAGTTTTGAACCACATTGGCGGCAAGTATAAGATTAAGGTCACCAACGTTTCTGTATTTGTTGAAATACAAGTTGAACGAGATGAGAAGACTGGTACTATACTACTGAAATAACCTGGTTATCTCAAGGAAGTACATGGAAAGATTTAACATGTTGGACTGTAAGCTTGCCTCTGTCTCTTTTCAGCCTGGTCAAGATCTCTTACCAGCTAAAGAAGTTAGTTCTGAACTTCCGTACGGTGAGCTGATAGGTATACTCCTGTTCCTGGCTAGCACTACCCGATCAGACATCTCCTTTGCAATTTCAAGTCTTGTCTAATTAACCTGTTGCTACTCGACTGAACACTGAAAATCACCAAAAAGGAGTCCTGCGCTACCTTAAGAAAACAACAGACCTCGGACTGAAGTACCCGTTTGATGGTGGACCGATACTGTCGGGTTATACTGACTCAGACTATGCAAGGGACAAGATTGAAAGAAAGTCAACCACTGGTTACACTTTTTTTTATCAACAAGTCACTATTAAGTTGGGTCAGTCAAAAACAATCACTGGTAGCGTTGTCGTCAACAGAAGCAGAATATTGTGGCACGGTGTACTTTTTTTACTGATTAAATATTCTTGATAGTGATTAATCCTAATGGTTTGTATGTTTTTCTTTATTAATTATTATTATATCCTTTCGGGTTCACTCCGGGTGGAAAGGATTTATAATCTTGGGACTAATCTTGGGTTTCATCATTTATCTTGTCCTCTGAAATTTAGACCAACTTTCCCAGATGTAGGTCTGGTTACCAGATGCTTTCCTAAGTTCGGGATTCTGGGATGTTCTGCAGATCATAAAGATTTGATATGATCTGCGGATCGTACCGATCCGGGATGATCTGCGGGTCGTACAGATTTGAGATGATCTGCGGATCACACAGATCTGAGATAATCTGCGTGTCGTATAGATCCGGGATGATCTGCGGATCGTATTGTTCAGGGGTGTAATGCGGAATGACTGTTATGGGGTGTTCTGCGATCGTACAGATCTGAGATGATCTGTATTTATTTCGGACTCAAGTACTGCAGTACGGACTTGATCCAAACTCAGGCACAGGAGAACTACAGAAGTATGAACTTCAACCAAACTTACTATTTTGGGGGCTTCTACCAGAGCGGACTGGTTGCTTACTATACCGAATAGGACTACGGGTACCGGACCCGTTCCGAGTCTGTTACTAGTTATCGGACTCGTCCCGAACTTGAGACTGGAACTGCTCTACGCCAGGATCTGGCACTGGAGTCCGAACTCTCTGGTGGGGCACCTGATAATTCTGAAGGGAATGCTGGAATCTGTTCTTCGGACTGATAGTTTCATTTTCCCACTTTCAAAACACTTTTTCCCATTTCCTGGGAAGTTGAACACTCTTCTGTGAACTCCAAACGTCCTGATCTACGGGGGATCCGGAAGTCACTCTCTCAGCGTTTTTCCGACCATTCGATCAGCGGGTGAACTGAGTTATTCCCGGATTCTCTAGGAGTTCTTCCGTTCAACTAACCCAAAACTACAAAACTTACTGATGGACCGAAATCCACATCTTCCCGATACCTTGAGGTCGGGTTGTACTCACTCGTTTTGGGAGGATTCTGTGGGGAATTAATCTAGTAGTGGGTCCCGATGTCCCGAGTGTGACCGGAGCGTCCGGGAGGGTCCGGGCCTCTGTTTTTTATCTCCAGGCGCCTCGTCCAGCCCAGCCACACTGAAGGTATCGGAGACCGTGATATCCGAAAGGATGATGTGCGGTGTCTGAAGGAACTTGAAGAACTAGTGTTGCTCGCTGATGATGAAGTTTTGTCACACTGGACTTCTGACCCTAAACAGGAATGGAGCCCTGCCGAGTCCACGGTCTTCGAATGGATGGAGAAACTCCTGCACTACACACACACTTACTGTTCCGATGATGTGAAAAAACTTGTGTGTGTCTCTCTTTTTCCGGGGACTGAACCACCATCAACTTACGCAACACATGACTATGGGAATAATGACATATTTCAACTAGATAACTTTACAGCTGTATTATTTATAGGTATATTACTGCAAAAAAAAAGACATGTACAATAGAGACGAAAACCATTTCCTTCTCTACTGACGGGAGACAGAAATGAAATGAACCCTACCTCTCCTCGAGGCGAATGCTTAACCTCTATTTATACTTTTTATACCCGCACTACAAGGAGTGTTCATTTCCCGTCTTCTGAGAATTTGTATGAATCCATTCCCCAGCCCATAATACAAAGGAATTGGCTCATAAAAACCTCTTCCGTTCAACACTTGTTAAAATACTCTTAACCAGAATACCCGGATGCCTGAATAACTACCGGTTTTTTTGCCATACCACAATATGTTGCCCTCACCCAAAGTGCAAGGGAAGCCATTTGGATGCAGCATTTCGCCAAAGAGTTTGGTTATCCTCAAGATGATCTAACACCAGTTTTTGTGGACAACCAAAGTGCAATCAAGTTGTCACAACTCGGAATTCCATGCTTGATCCAAACACATAGATGTCAAATACCATTTTACCAGAACTCTCATCGAGCAAGGAGAGATTCAAGTCTTGTATGTACCAACAATATAGCAATTCGCCGACATATTCACAAAACCCTTGGTGAAGAAATATCATGAAGAAATGAAAGAGAAAATTGGAATGGGGGAAAAAGAACTAAACCCAAAAAGAAATGGACGAGTGTCTACATTCTTCACGTCTGCATTCCTGCTATTACATACCGAGTCAAGTTCTTGGCGTAAGCATTCAGAATTTTCAGCTAATTCTGTCGCGTCCTAACAAAATCTCAATCACCTGAAGATACAACAAATTCTACAGTTATAAGGTTGTTGAACCCATGCGAAGTGTTGAATTCGGACATTCTACATGGTGACGTAGTCTTGATCGCTTAAAGTCACTGTGAATCCATGTAAAAACAAATTTTCTGGACAAAATGGAATTGATAAATCCACAAGAAAACCAACAGGAGGTGCTTATGAGATCGTAGCAATTTATAGTTTCACACGTTATCGGAATCATTATTGCCACTGTAGTGACTTCTGTTGCCATGAGCACCACTGGAGTTGTAGTGTCGACCATGAACTCCAACAAGATCAGTAACTTAAAATAAATTGTTTCTCAATAAGAGAAACAAAGTAAGGACAAGAGAAACGAATCAACTTAGCAGAAGCTTCAGTGAGAGCCTTGAAGTCAATCATTAATTCATTACTCAATGACTTCAAACGTCACGAAAAATACTACAACGAGTTGAAGGCAATGCAAATTGGGACTAACTTTGCAGTCTCCTACGTCACTTCAAAACCGACAATGGTGAAACCAACAATTCAAGAGGCCAGTCGTGTATGAAAAATGGGCAAAGTATCAGCAGCACTTTTGGACTATTTGAACTTCACCATTTCCTGTGGCGACGACTGTCCAGTTTCTTTAGCCATAGCAAGAAAATGCTATTCGACAGATTGTCAAAAAGATCTCTACATTGATTTTGACACCCAAGTTACCAATAAGACTCTTAATTTGGTTGAAGCGGATCCATTTGATTTAATGAAGAGAACCAAGGACAAGACGCGCAGGATAAGTTACACTGGACCAAAAAAAATCATCCACTCTAAAATTAATGAATGTGCTTATCCTATTCACATGAATGTCCTTGCCGCGCATGATCTGATTTTTGCCCCATCAGAAGGATGCAAACCCCACACCGGGACTCCAACCGGGTCCAAATATTTCGGAGTGAACAGATGTGATAGTAAACATCAACAGGCTGAGTGGGTCTATATCCAAGTAAAACCCCATTATGAATTTAACCACATTTATTGTCCTAACAATACTCTAGTGATCGAAGGTGGATCCCAGCCACGTCCAGATGAGATTTTCGTAGTACCAATTGGAGTAACCTTCAAGGTTAACAATTTGGAATAGAGAGGTGCTGTTGTTCATCTGAACCACAAAGAGACAAAGGACCCCCTGTTCACCTTGTGGGCTAATTGGCTTCTCCTTCCCACCTACAGTATCAGTGATTTGGTTATGGATGACACAATCACAGAGACTGACCAACAAAGTAAAAATCACTCGGACTCGCAGACCCATCTATTTTGATTGCAAGCATAACCATGATTGTAATCGGAGCTATGATCTGTGGAGCAGTAGTCTACATGCAAAAAAAAAGAAACAAGATAACAGTTGTTGCCCAACCTGCCGGTTGTCTTTTAAGTCATGATCAACTTTTCTGCGCAACGCGAATATATTTGCAAAAATGAAAATAAAACAGGTGCGTAAAGTTAGCAGATCATCACTATAAAGTCAGCCGATCATCCGATCAGACCGTAAAGTACGCACCCCAGCAACGTAAAGTTACCCGATTTTCCGTCTAAAAGCATAAAGTTGGCCGACTATCCGATCAACACCATAAAGTTAGCAGACCCTCACCATCAAGTTAGCAGATCCGCACCGCAAAGTTAGCAGATCAGTGTTAGCCGACCAAAAATAAGACCGTAAAGTTAGCAGATCAGTGTTAGCCGACCAGAAAATAGACCATAAAGTTAGCTGATCAGAAATCGTAAAGTAATCCGATCAGAAATGCCGACCGAGTGATAAAAACTTAAAGTTAGCAGACCAGTAATTTTTTTTAACAGCTAATCATATCAAACTAATGTATCTGACCAATTAACATGCGTAGTAGCCATTTTTTGTTAGACATGCGCAGTAAAAAATACGCTGTCATACACATGCGCACCTATCAGCTCATCATATCGAATAAATGTATCAGATCAATTAACATGCGCAGTAGCCACTAACTGATCATTAACAATCGCAGTAGCCATTTTATGTTGTTAGATATGCACAGTAGTAAGTAATATGTCATAGACATGCGCACCTGTCAGCTGATCATATCAAATAAAAGTTTCAAACCAATTAACCTGCGGATTACGGATTAATTGATGAATGACATGCGCATTAGCCAGTTTTGGTGGTTATACATGCGCAGTGGGAAATACGCTGTCATGCACATGCGCACCTATCAGCTAATCATATCAAACTAATGTATTTGACCAATTAACATGCGCAGTAGGCATCAATTGATCATTAACATGCGCAGTAGCCATTTTATGTATTTCTTTGATACGATCAGCTGATAAGTGAGCATTTCTATGACAGCTTATTTCCTACTGCGCATGTTTAATAACATAAAATGGATCCCATTTTGAATTAATCCATCGAATAGTTGCTTAATTCTAAGCTAAACTTATTATAATTAGCCTAGATTATTCAATGAAAATAATAGTAACTATTTCTGATGCGAAACCAGTGCTACATACTGATGAATAATTTGCTTTTAAGATTATTCAACGCTGATTAATAAAATTGTTAACAAAGATCTCAAATGTTCTAAAAATTACAGAAATGTGGCACATATTTCATTTGAATAAAAATTTAAAATAAAACTACATTTCATTGCGGTGAGAAATGAAACATCAATTTAAATTTAACTGCATCAAATTTTTGCGATCGGTATAGATCGAAAGAATTAGATTGACAAGGAATTATTTTAACCCAAAAGATCGAGATAGACATTGGCATAATTGTTCTTCCAACCAACGATCGAGATCGAGATCAATCGATCTCTTGACGAAAAGATCGAGATCGCGATCGGTAGTAGTCGATCTTTCTTTCGTAAAATCGAGATCGACACATGTCGATCATCTCAGAGAAAGATCGAGATCGAGATCGGCTCCCATCGATCTCGCCATCAAAAGATCGAGATCGAGATCAATGTCAGTGGATTGTTCTACCAAGCGATCGAGATCGAGATCAGCACCAGTCGATCATCTCAGAAAAAGATCGAGATCGAGATCGATGGGTCAGTGTTGCAACTGTGACCATTACCCATCAAAAAATAGTGTGGTATCTTTGATAATACTCTTGATGCTATATTGTAATACATTTTTATTTCTTCTTGCCACGTTTCTTATACATTTAGGATATTTCAATAATAATATGAATAATACTGATAGGTTATTGATGAAATGTAGTCAAAATATAAGTAATTTTTTGCTGGTTAAATTATTTATTTATTTGAGAAAAAATACCTCCTTTCAGACGTGGAACTGAAAATGAAACACTCCGGAGTGTTTATACGTGAATTGAGTAGCTGAGAGCGTGGTGAAAATCGAGTAGACCTAAGACCAAGCACAAAGAAGTTAAATAATCACTAAATATGAAGGACCCATTCGTTGCCTCACGCTAGTAGTAACAAACGCAAAACCACTATGGTCAGCTATTCTGTCTATCAACATACA
Source organism: Holacanthella duospinosa (assembly GCA_002738285.1). Lineage (NCBI taxonomy): Eukaryota > Metazoa > Arthropoda > Collembola > Poduromorpha > Neanuridae > Holacanthella > Holacanthella duospinosa. The sequence continues at coordinate 348,413 of NIPM01000102.1, forward strand.
CCCATATAAAAAATAGAAAGGTTATTGATTATGGTATGAAGCATCGTTGAGCAAAATATATGTGAACGAATGGGTGAAAGGCAGTGGTAGAGAATATTGAGTTTCTCTTGATAGTTTCTAATTAATTCTCACGCTTCTGCTCTAAGAGTTTTGGGGACTTAGGGCCGAATTTAAGTAAGCCACTCAAACTCGATTGACTGATTTGTGAGTCATTTGGAGTCTAAACTGGAGTGTGGTGAAAGCTGCTTCGAATCTCAATTCCAAACTCCCATGCCACATCAATGGAAAAAACTCGTTCTTGAATACCAACTTTCCTCTCAAAGAATTACTCAAGTCGCGTCAACCCAAACACTCACTCAAGTGGTGTATCTAAATCCGGCCCTTATATTCTTTTATATCCAACATGGATATCATAAAGTATGTCATTGTGCACTACATATTTTTTGTCATTCTTGGGATCAAGAATCAATTTATGTATCTCTATGACTTCAGAATCCGATCGTTGCAAATCAGATAATAAAATTATTTTCAAGATAATTAATTTGTCTTCTTTCTACTGCTTTAGGGGTTGGAGAGGAGGAACAGCTTTAATTTAAATGATCCACGACTTCTTTGTATTCGGTGTTTACTGTGGTATCACCCATCAAACGCGATAATGTGTCTGGAACGATATTTGTGTTAACTGGACGATATACAACAGAAAGAATACTGCTGAAGTTCAAGATTACAGTTCAAGATTGGTGTTTATGTGTGGGCTACGTTAGAGTTTTTCCTGGTAAAGTTTTCTTCAGTTAACTGCTTCCATCCGTCATTATACCGCTTGTGATTTAATTCATGGACTAGTTTACTGCGCAACTCAGAAAAATATAGCAACAACTGTAAATTGAGTCTTTATTTTGCCGCTCTGCCGCTCCACTTTGAAATTGGCTAATGGGAGTTTAAAATGTGAAAATAGGGTTTTAATTACCAAGTTTCATTTCGTCACATCTACGCGAATGAATTTGAAATTAGGTATGGGTGTGTCGAAACGTATTTTGAGTAGTTATTTTCGATGATTTTCGCAAATATTCAATAAGAAAAATTTTATAATTTTTTTTGTATTCATTTCTAATGGTGTTAACACTGCGTTCTGCCAAAAATTTTATTATTAATTTGTAAATCTTAGTCATCAATTCTGCTTTAAAAAAGCAAATTTGAACTTTATTTTGTACAATAAAGACTCTTACATTATATTTTCTCTCAAATGTATAAAAATCAGGAAAATTACAAGGTTAAAGGGATTCCTTGTGCTTCGAAATAATCATTTTCTCATAAAGTAATTAACATAAAACACCCTAACATGGTTGAGTCGCACCAGAAATACATTCTGAAAATACTTAAGGCACATTTTCATAAATTTCAAATTTACAAGACTAGTTTTGACGAAAGCCGAGTGTTCATTGTCACTAATTGAAAAATCATCTTTTTATAATTGAGCCGGTCCGACAAAGAAAAAACTACCTCGACAACTATAATTTTTGAATTTGATATTGATCAAACAATCAACAATGCAATATAATATTCGGCAAATATGGTTTACTTGTTCATTTCAAAGGAGCAATTACAAGAGGTCATTGCTCCTTTCTATTTTGTTATTATTCCTATTTTGTACTCATCTTTACAACGTTGTATAAAATATTTTGATTCGTGATTTTGTCTGTCATATTTTCATTAATCATGGAAGTCGTAACTTTAACTAGTAGTAATTTGAAAAAAGTTAATATACAAAGGAAACAACCACTGCAACCGCATTTACACAAAGACAATATTTTGAAAAAGCTAAGAGCTTCTGGAGAAGAGTACCCAGACAGGATTCGTGGACCAGACTTTTCGACACCACAAATTTTTACCTCCCGATGACGTAAGCTAATAATTTTTACACAATGTTAACAGTAGCTCTTATATCCGCTAAATTACTCAAAGTTGCATAAACTTATTTTATTCAACTCTTTGAAAGTCAGTACTTTACTGTTTTAAATAGAAAAACGCTTGCGGTCGTTGTACAAACGAGGGAAGCGCATTGGACGGAGATATCAAGCGCAACCTTTTTCAACCATATTGTCAACATGACCACAAAACCCATTCGCTTATACTAGTGACTTGTATATTGTTTTTTGCTCTAAAAGAACGAACAGTTCAAGGCGCAGAAAGCAGAAGGGTAACTGATCCAAATGTTTCATGTTAAAAATGACGTCGAATATATAAACTTATTAAGCTTTACATTTTTCACCACCCTAGGTTAACTCCACACACACACCACTATAATTTGGTCTAATACCCTCCCAATAGCTGAAATTTCTTTTTAATCCCCAATTGTACGCCACTTTAATACCCTGGAGCTGCGAAATTTCTCCATCCACTAAAAACGTGGTGGACAAATTACGTAATGTCTTTAATTCCCTCCGCCCTCCATATTTCGCAAAACTCTCCGTACTGCCCGCAGCCCTCTCAACTGCCCGTCGCCGTTCCTACTCCACAACATGCATCTAACTACCCGCAGCCTCCCTACTTACCACCGCCCTTCCTGCTTACCATCGCCCTTCTTACTTACCACCGCCCTTTTTACTTACCACCACCCTCCTTACTTTCCACCGCCCTCCATACTTTCTATCGTCCTCCTTGCTTTCCACCGCCCTCCCTACTTTTCAGCGTCCTCCTTACTACCCACCGCCTTCTCTACTTCCCACCTCCATCTCTACTTACTACTGCTCTTTCTACTTACCACCGCCCTCCGTAATGCTCGCCACCCACTACTCCCACCGCCCTTCCTACTCCTCACCGCCCTCCCCACTCCCCACTGCTCTCTTTACTTACCATCGCCCTCCCTGCTTTTCACCGCCCTCCTTACTTTTCACCGCCCTCCATACTCCCACCGCCCCCTCCAATTACCTTCGCCCTCCCTACTCTTTTAAACCTTTAAACTTTAAACCAAACCTTAAAAAAAAAACCTTAAAAAACAAACCTAAAATAAAAATCAACCTAAAAAAATAAACAATCTTTAAAAAATTTCCTACTCTATAAGCAAACTGTACTGTATATTTTCCGAATGGTTCCGATTGGAAATATTTTGGTGGCTGGGGCTGCTGGGGAACGGAATCGGGTATCTTGACTTTGGTATGGAAGAAAGAAGGAATCTCAAATTTCTGATAAAAAATTCCACGGAAATTTCGCTTGTAGTTATTACCTAAAATGTCAAAAGACACCGATTTAGAAGTTCTATATGTTTCTGTAATCTCAAGTGAGTCATACATCACAATTTGCCTCGACTCAACTATGACTACTAGATTAAATCAAACTTACTTACTTTGCTTTAAAGAAAGTTCTTAAAAATAAAATCATCGGTATTCATCAAAACGTAATTCAGATGCATGATGTAACTCCTGGAGATGAGACCTTTCGATAGATACCCCACTTACACAGTATGAGATGTTCGGGCAAATATTCGTTATTCGTTTGTAGAATGAAGCGAAGCTTCGTTATTCATTTTTGGACCGAATACCAGTATTCGTTACATGCGTAGTTTTTTATTAGTTTTTTAATTTTCTCTTAGGATTTCTAATTTTTAGGTTTTTTATTTACCTGAAGATTTTTTAATTTATTTTTTAGGTTATTTTATTTGAGGTTTTCTATTCAAGGTTTTTTCAATTTTTGTTAGGTTTTATAAATTTTTTTTAGGTTTTTTATTTTAATTTTTTGAAATAGCCATAGATATTTTATGGATGAATTTATTAGTTGAGATTGATACTGCTGACAGCAGAGTGTAAGACAGCACAATTTTTCTCTACTTTTAAAGTTAATTCCTTACAACTTTTGAAATATTCAAGTTTGCACATTGAAAAAAATATGTGATTTCAAAAAAATTATGCGATTTCAAAAAAATTATGCGTTTTATGCGTTTTTTTATTGAATATTTGGAAAACTTTAGCGATGAACGTTTGAGAAAATCTTGTCCTAGTGTTTAGAAACACACCGTTACGATTATGCGTTTTATGCAAAACGGCGTCTGATGATATGTATGAACCACCTAAAGTTCATAGTTTTCTTGAGTTGCCCCAATTTTGCTGTATCATTTGTCACATACATAAAAATGTGGCATAGACAACTCTGTATAGATTGTCACATTATTGTGTACATCATTTACTCTCAAATGGGAAACTGCTTACACTTACACATATGGGGATATTCAGTTATTGTTTTTTTTTTGGTTGTTGATCCATGTTCATACAGCTATCTATTATCATGATTGAGTAATTTTTTCCCTATTATGTATATGTGCTTATCACATCTAATTTCAGATAAATGCCACACTTAGGGCTGTAGGATTTATTAGCTATTGTTTTGTTGAGTTTGGTACATGTTTTCCAACAAACAGAAGTATAATTATTATGTCGAGCTTGGTACATATGCACATAATAAAAGCCAAGGCTGCAAATGTAAAAGAATTTAAATGTTATATAAACTCGAGTTTGATGTAAAGAAAGAAAAATTATCATCAATTTATAACTTAAATATTAATAAATCAACAAAGAAAATAAAAATAGGTTTTCTGAAATAGTGTTGTAAGTATAGCCCAAAATTTAAGCCGAGTCGGTTCAATTCTTAGTCTAGGTTTCAATACTATTTGAGAAAATTCATTTTTTTCTTCTTTGCTGAAAAATCTAGCGAAAGAATGTGTAAAAAGATCTGAGTTAGTAGATGATTTAAGAGTTTGCTGATACGGTTCATTGAACAAAAATAACGAATTCAATTAGTTTTTGCCTTGTATGATTCAACATACCACACTTGGCTTTAGTATTAGTCTAAATTAGCAACAACCAACATCACAATTTCACAAAAATGAGACCTGAAATATATCTTCCATCATGATCATTACTATCATAAACTAAAGGATCAAATTAGTGAGCGGATACCTGTTTTCCATTGTGTGAGACAGAGAAAGAGGTCTTGGATAAGTATTAGGAGGAATTGCAAAATATTCTATTCCATTAATAATGAAGTACATATTTCCTAACGCGAAGGAAGCAGCTCTCAAAACATTCAGTGAAAATTGCATTAAAGCGAAATAGTCTTGGATTCTTAAAAACCGTTGGTACATGGATATTGAAGTCAGCATCTCAATCACTTCAAACTGGAAAGGGTGTGTCGAGGAGGAACAAAACACAAACGATAAGGGTACTGAATGTAAAATAAAGCTAATTATTTAAACAAGAGCTAATTCATTACACAGGTACAGAGAAAACCAGGAGCAACAAAAGCAAAAAGGAAAGTAAAGGCAAAATCTGTCTTAAGGAGTTTTTCTAAGAAAACGAAACAAAAGGCTAAGGCAAAAAAGCCTGCGTTGAAGAAATCAACGCCAAAGCGAACACGATTTGACATTTTTTCATAATATCGTTTCTCCACACTTTGTCAAAGCTAGGAATCCGTCGGGAAGTAGATCTATTCTCTATTCCATCTACCGACACTACATGTGATTATAGCATGAACGAAGAGTACCAGCCGATGGTGAATGTTCAAGATTCGTCAAATAAAATTGAATTCAAAATTTCTGGAAATGGAAATCACTACTTAGATTTTTGTCACAGTTTTATCTATTTGAGACTAAAAGTTACTAATAAAAATGGGACGGATTTACCGGACGCCTTCACAGTTAACACAACAAATTTGTTTCTTCATTCCCTATTTTCTTAATTGGATATCTATTTTAATAAAAAATTTGTCTCTACAAGCGACAATGGTTACCAATATAGGGCTTACATAGAAACTCTGCTCTCATATAAAACGAATACAAAGTTATAAAGGAGGTTGCGCTTTGTATTATGAAGATACTAAAGGTGGTGTCGCTGATGATACAAACTTAGGATGGAAGAAGAGGAAATACCATATTTCTAAGTCGAAGCAGGTGAAGCATTTTGATAAACTACGCTTCAATTTGGCTACTCAGCATCAGTACATCTTAAATAATGTCAACATAAGAATTTGCCTTACTCGCACCCCTGATTCATTTTCTTTGTTCTCCGGAAATTCAAATGATGAAGCAATTATCAAACTTATTTGTGCAACTTATTATATACGCAAATAGATTCCATTCCCAAGTATCATACTAGCGCATCAGCGTTTGCTTGAGAAAGGAGAAATTGCACAGTATCCTTTCAAAAATACGGAAATCAAGTACTTCACAATACCCCAAGGGAATTCATCTGCGGTAGAGGAGAAAATATTTTTGCACACTGTTTCTTCTAGAATTGTTAGTGGGTTTGTTGATCGTCTATCTTTTAACGGGGATATTAGCTCAAACCCGTGTCGTTTTCCACTTCAATATTAGAAGTTTATGCATAAGTGTCAACAACATATTAATGCCAATCCGCCCACTTACATTAGACTTTGAGAGAAACGAGTGCTTACTCGTTTACTACTTACTTTTTGCAAGTACTGGTATTGCCGGCCAAGACTTTGGTCTATCATTTGATCGAAAGAGCTATAAGGAGAATAATGCATTATTTGCATTCGCTATTCAGCAATCAACTGGAAACGCATACTTGCTCCATTTAGAAAAATTATGAAGTGTGAAATTGGAAATATAACTTAAGCAAAGTCCTGAGCAAATCTGTACATTGTATTGTATTGTCTGAGCAACAAGGTGTACTGGAAATTGATTGATTTCGCCAATCCATTGTGTCATTATGAATACTATCGAACTCCTCAAGGTATTAAAAACCAGCATTGATCATAAAATCTTTTACACAGTTTTAATTCCAAGCGATGAACCACAAAATCTCTAAGAGAAGAATTTGGCTCTCATCGTGAACTCAGATATTCTGCCGAACATTACATTGGTTACCAATATTTAAGGACAGAAACTCTAATGAAGTAGAATTTTTTATAGTTGTACAATGCCACTTTTGTTTTATAATCAATTTATTACGGAATTTCCAATACGTATAGGAAGCGTTATTCGTACAATCAGAACAAGAATCCAATCTAGGTCAAGCAATGCTTGTGGTCAATTTTGCATTTATTACCTTCTACATAGAACTATTGGACTAAGTTATGAAAATATTTTAAGTCTATTTAGTGAAAATTCATTAGAGCGGAATGATTTCCTTGTATTAAAATTTGTAAGGGACAACTTTCATGTGAATTTGTCAGAGGGGGTGTGAGAATCAGTTGCAGCTTTAGAAGTAGAAAATCTTGTTATTCAGTGCTGTCAGGTTTTCAGAAAAGTACTGGCATTACAGAAGTAAATTTACACTGCTACTATTGTAACACGTTTAGAAATTCAAGTTAAATAAATATCAACAAAAAAAAATTGACAAGGTTTACAAAAACATTGAGTAGCCTGGTGGTCTAAGTAGCATTAATCGATTGAGTTCAATATGTGGAATATCGGCGATAAAAGCTATAGAGTATCTGCTCACGTAAGATTCCTATACTCGACATAAGCCGCGCAGAACAAAGTTTAGACGAAGAAGAGTTACTACCCCAGGGATGAACTACTTATGGCAAGCAGATATTGTGTTCCTTCCAAAATATGTGAAAAGTAATAGAAGATATGCTTGCCTGCTTACTGTGATGGATATTTTCTTCAACTTTGCATTTGCTGTTCCAATGAAATCTTAGAGAGTTGTGGAAGTCATTAAAGCATTTGAGACTATTCTCGAATTATCTAATAACCGACCAAAGTTTCTGAAATGTGACCAAGGGATAGAGTTCTGAAACAAGCAGTTTTCCGGTTGGTTAAATCGTCATTCTATAGCAATGTACCATAACTACTCAGATTTTGAATCCTGTGTCTTCGAACGCTTCAATAGAACAATATGTTCTCGAATGTCTAGGTATTCGACGATGAGTGGCCAACACAAATATATTGATATTCTTCCTTTGTTAGTAAAATCTTATAATAAGACAGTTCACTCAAGGACGAAACTTCGACTCATTGACGTTAACGAACATAACGAAATGGACGTATGGATGGAATCATATAAAATCCTTTATAACCAGCGTGCTGGATCAGAAAAATTCAAATTATACGATCGAATCCGCATAGCAAATTTGAATGGAAGGTTCGATAAAGGTTAATTGGCCTACGTTTACGACAGAGCTTTTCTAAGTGTGCAAAATCATCGGTTCAGTTCCCCTTAGTTATCGCATAAGAAACATGTATCAGAAATGTGATTAGTGATATTTTCTATGCTCAGGAGTTCAGTCGAGTGCTGGTGTAGCTGGAAGAAGATTCTGAAAGAATCGTGATATCTTCATTTTATCTTACTCTTCCATCCACAGTTCACAAAAATACTTTCCTTCAAACAGAATTGAAAATTATAGGATCAAAATACCGTACAAAGTCCAGTTGGAGCCGAGTCAGTACGAATTAGCACTTTCTGAGCTCACTTATACATCTATCACAATTTTATGTTGGAAGGTTTACCACAGACTTGTTCGCTGGACGATACCATATGTTCATTTATTCCAACATTATTCAACCGCAAATCGTGGGGTCTACTCTTGTGCCATTATTGCGTATGGTGAACATTGTTGGTAGAGATTGCAAATCTCAAAAAAGAAAACGGGAAATTTTGAGAATTTCGGGAAATAGTTTCCCGAGGTAACCACGAGAATTCCCGTTCGGGATATCAATAAATAAATTTAAAAATAAAGCTAGACTAAACACGGTTTATAAATAATTGTTTTTAAGTTAACTATTTTGATATAAATATACATGTGTGCTAATTGTGAAAAGTTAAAAAAAATTAAAAAAATAACTAGAAGTACTAGATTGACTTTCTAATAAGAAATTATTAATTTATCAAGTTTTAAATTAATTAATCGTATTTCACAATTACCACACAAAACCATCAAATATGTGGCAATTGTGAAATTTTAAATCCCAATGCTTTGGGCATGCGCTGAACCACATCGATTTTAGTCAAAATTTTCAAGAATACAAGGGACGAAACACAAGGGAAAAGATAGGGTTCGAAACTAATTGAACTATTAACTTCTGGAACCTCTCATAAATAGACAGAAAAGCGAATCTTGTTCTAATTTTCACTATCAACGTAAGTCTGATGTTTTCTGTCACCTTATGAATAGTGTAATTTGGAATGACCGTAAATTAATTTCATTTAAGTTTTCACAATTACCACATCTAGTTTGCACAATTACCACACTTCTGTTTTTAATTGTGAAAAGTAGTTTCTAGAATGCAAATAAACAGTTCCAAGCGCTCGAACAAAGGAATTAAGTGACTAAAAACCATACAACGATAGAGATTTGTATTTTGAAATAGTATTATAGAAAATTTTATTTAAGGAAACACATTATTTCCCTAATTTTTTGAGTCAAATTCGGAAAAGGGAAAAATAATTCACAATTAGCTAAGATGTCTCTACATACTTTTTACATGCACAAACCCATGAGTAGTGACGTGCATAAAACATGGGTAATGACATGCGCAAGGAAATGTGGTACTCATGAGCAATGATATGCGCAACCATTCATTAATGACTTGAGTAACCCATGAATAATGAACTGATATGCACCATTTATGCGCAATTACATGCACTACCCAAGCGCAACCCAATGATATAAGCAACCAATGTCGAATGACATGCGCAACCCAAGCGCAATGACATGCGTAATCCATTTGTAATGCATGCGCAACGAATTTATTAGTAAATTGAGATAGATAATATTTAGTTTTTTAAATTAAGTTTAAACTTATAATAAAAACTACATACCTTTAAGGCCAGATTTAGGTAAACCAATTGATTTTAGTAATTCTTGTTAAATTTTTCATTATATCTCTTGTACTGTAACGTATTGGTGGAAATTTGTAATCCGGAAATGATTGAACAAAGTTAATTTGAACTGTGCAAGTTGCAAGTTATGCAAGTGGTCAAAATAATATTTTTTTGTTTAACTTTCACAGAGAATGTATGAAAAAGTTCAAAAGTTAATAATTGTAGGATATAAACAATTATTAATTTTTGCATGGCTACTTTTGTTTTTTTCTTGTTTCGGGAAACCCGGGAATCTCCCAAAATTCGGAAATTTCTTGTTTCCTGTTACTAGAGTAATTTTCCCGTCAATTGCAATCTCTAATTATTGGTGAGGAAGGGTGAGCTAGTACACAAGGTTTTATTAATTCATTTTATATCCCTTTGTCCAGAAGTGAGTTTGATGTGATCTCCATCATTTTGTGACGAATTTGGGGACAAACTTCCAATCGATAAAGGGCAGATAACCTTGATACTACACATCAGAAAAATTCTTAAATTATGATTCATCAGAACTATGAATTTGAATCTACTCAGTTAAATCATCCATTTACATATATTGTTGCCGGCGGAACCCAATGTGGTAAAACTACTTTTGTGAGCAACTTGATTCAACACCTGTAACTCTCTTGTCAAACCTCAAACAGACGATGTTATTATTTTTTACAAGGAATACCAACCAGCATATGACGTAATGAAATCATGCTACAGGAGGGTTAGGTGTGTACAAGAATTAAATCTAGATCTGATTCATGCCAAAAACACTCTTATTATAATTGATGACCAAATGAATGACTCATTGAAGGATAAAACGATTCAAGAGTTATTCACGTGTGGAGTACATCATCGCTAATCAAATTTTTTAGTTTGTCATCAGTTCAATGAACTCAACATTTGATTTGTAATAGCTCCATATCTGTGATCTTCCTCTTTCAGAATTTGCTTTCTCAAAGGAAATTTGCAAGGTATGTTCGCCTCAATACTTATTACATAACAATTTGCAATACTCCCTCATTTTCGTCACAACTCTTATATTTGAGTCGGCAGTTGAACCCTCAAAAATTCAGTGCAATTTTCGAAGCCTACAAACTAGCAACTCAAAAGTCATACACATCTCTGTTCCTAAATTACATCCAAGCTGTCATGATCGTTTGCGCATTCAATCTGGAATTTTACCAAACAAAGACCACATAATATGTTTGCCAAGCTAAGTTACGTTTCCTATTATGACCAAACGGATGCAAAGGAATAAGCAATTTTTAGAACTAGTAAGAACAAGTAAAACAAAAAAGAGAAAGCATCTTATAAAAAAAACATCCAGAGACAACATCGATGCTCTGTCAGAGTTAGCGCAGAATACATTTCAAGGGAACGTGCAAATGAGTGAGTCACATAAGAAAAGGCTAAAACGTCATAAGGAAAGTATCAGAAATTGAACGAAGAAGAAATTTTCTATACGAAAGAAAAAGGAAATCCTCGTGCAAAAAGGAGGAATTCTACCTCTACTCATTACACCAATACTGTCTATACTCGGTAGACTTGCCACAAACGCTATTAGTCACGTAGCTGGACTATAATGTCAAAAAAATGAAGCTCATTCCTCAACTAGAATACGAGAAGTTGATTAGTACGAACCATGTTAATCAACTATTGCACTAAACAGCATCTGTGGACTCATTCAACAGAAAGAATATTTCAGAGATTCTCAATTTGGACAACTTAACAGACGATATTAAGCTTGCCCTATTCAACACAGTGATAAAAAGATTAAGGAACATTTCCAAGAGCTTACTGAGAGCCCCTTACCTGTTCAAGTAGTTTCTTCTAGTTTCAGTATTGCCCCCCTTACTGAAGCTGTAAAAAAGTTCCTGTATCAGCAAGTAATGATATCAATGAACATTCATATGGGCGGTAGGGATATGGGCAGGATAAAGATCGAGGGATGGGGTTTTGACGGAAAGGATGTGGGGGAGAGGAAATGGGTGGGACAGATAAAAAAAGGTGGGATATAGGAGGAAGGATTGTGGAGGGATGGGATATCGGTGCGTTAGATATGAGCGGAATGGACTTGGAGAAAGAGATGTGAGCGGGAGAAACTTAGAAGTAAGCGAAGGAACGTTGGCAGTATGTATGCTATAATGAAAAACTTAATTGACAACACGCCTGTGATTTTTTAAATTGTTGACAGATGGCATCTATATCGTATACTGCAAGCACCGAAAACCAATTTGTCATCGACATCGATGTGACTTTGTTTAAGGAGAACCAAATTTTAAACGTTAAAGTCTACTGTAAAGAACAGTAATGCTCTTCCTAGAACAAATACGTTTCTCTACATTCTGAAAAAACTGTCGATTCCAAATACAATTATGGATTTGACTTTTCGATATAGGATGTGATCAGAGACACTAAGTACAATGAAACGACGCAGGACTTTGGCCCCTAATATTTTAGATGAAGATGACTCCGGATGCGACTGAGTTCAACACTCCAATTAGAGCAAGTTGGATTTTTTATATCGATTTTTAACTAGTTACGTAGTATCATTCATCTAGTCAACATATTAAAGTAGTGTGAGAATGGAACATCAAGAAATTTTAGAAGAGTTGGTGGACATTGCGATTGTAATGGAGAAAGGGCCTATCTTCCCTATCTTCTGCACCTTTTCCAAACGTATACAGAGTTATCATGGAATATTAGATATAACATTTCCGGACCTTATTCGCATCTCTAATGCAGGTTATTTCTATACTGGAACATCTGACATTGTTGTGTGCTACTATTGTGGACTTTGCCTACATGAATGGACTGAAATGGACAACCCTTGGGAAAAACATTCAGTGCATTTACCAGGTTGTGCTTAATATGTACTAAACAGATACAGGCAAAACAATTTTTCAGTCGTGAGTTTAAAAATTGCTCTGAATTTTAAAAACCAATCTAATAAATATTTTTGAAAATAAGGTACTCTCGATATGGATGAAGTGCCTGCAAATGTTGACTGGATTGAAGCGCCAAGTGTTGCTGTAAGGATCTTCCTATAGAGATAATATTATATAGTTATGATTTCATTGGCTACTAAAACTATATATAAATAAATGTCACCAGTCAAAGTGAAACCAGTGGAGGCAAGACCGACGATATTATTGCCACAAACAAGAAATTCAAACACTCCGAATCATTATTGCCTGTAAAATTTTTGCTTCAGATGATGTATCGTATTTATATGTGCCTTGTTGCTATTTGGCTATTTGTCTCAATTGCTCAACCAGCCAGTTAAAATGTCCCATTTGTCGTGGTGAAATAAACTTAATCTTAAAAATTTATCTTTAATTTATATAACTCAAATTTAGTAATTAAATTAGGCATAGTGTCGATTAAGTAGTGTCCATGAGATAAAGTTTTTATTTTGTCTGAGAGAATATACCTCTTTCAATCAAATCCATGTGCAGTATATTTCTTTTGTTGCATGTTGTAGATTTTGTGTTTGTAGAACCTAATTGTGCTAAGGTTTCAAGCTAAAATATTTTGATTTAATAATGTTTTCTAGATTAGAGTACTCAACACTACGTTGTTGAATAAATTGTGGAACTCTTTTCAGTACCATCTTCTTAAAATCAGATTTGTCCTCATTACTACCTAAGGAGCAATAGGACTTTGGTCCAAGACCAGAAAATTTGTAGAGAAGCTTTCCCTTCACTTCGTTTTTCATTTTTCCTATTACTCGTTTGTTTTTTTAAGAAAACAATGGAGCTGATGGTGAGAGAGCGCTCGTGTCAAAGAGGTCTAAATCTGCTAAGAGATGCTTATACATGTCTTCTGTTGTTATGCGGTAAGCAAAGCTGTCAGTGTCTGTCATCAGCAATTCAGCGTTGGCACTCCTCTGTTCTTTCTGTTTTACAAACTCATAGTGAAATTTTGCCATGTGTAGCTTACTGAGTTCCAGAACTGAAAACCAGTGTAGATCGCTTAGTTTAGTTTAACACAATTTTTTTGCATTTTAAATGCCACTAAACTACTACCTAAGATATCAAGTGACAAAAATTGTGCTCTCACAATCAATTTAACGGCTTTCACGGGGTCATTAATTAACCTAATGTTCATCTTTTTCCTGACGGATTCCATGCCTTTCCCAAAGACAGCGTTGACACATAGTTTGTGGAATACAAGCTCAAATTCTTTGGTGGCGTTAGTATGATTCATTATGTTTGAAAGCAAGGATACGATGAATTTTCATAATCTTCATTCTTTGCAACATAATATTTTAAATTTCGATTGTTCAAAAATAACACCTTGAAAGATCCAAGATGAACGGTACAGCTATGAAACAAACGTTGACCATAACAAGAAAAATAAATTTTTCTGTAAGTTTTGCCCAGTGACCCTTTATTTTCTATAATTGAAAATGATTAAAATCAAACACAATGATTCTTGTTTTTTGAATTTACATGGAGGGTTTTGAATCGTTTTCACTATGTAACTTATTCTATGAATTCAGAAAAAATAATAATTATACCTAAAGAAAACTGAAGATAATAAGCAAAAAATTTAGAGAAGAGACGCTTGCTGACGTGGAAACACTAACACTAACAGTAACACTAACACTAACTTATAAAACTACGATATAGCAAGGTGAACTTACAGACGCTTATGCACTATCATAGGATTTAATATATAATACTATGCATACTTTAATTGATAACTAAACTACAACTCATAATGATCTTACTTCTAACAACTATTCACTACTACTAACAACTACTAAACTCTAGCTTTCACTTATCACTAAATTCTTGAATAAACTGTATTTGATATCATATTTACAAACTTTGATAATGACAAATGTAGTTCTTTCGAGATGACAATTGAGAGACCAGTTTCGCTTAATTTTCCATGTAGTTAATTGGAAGTTTTGCTAGTAGCTTCTGTTGGTATAAACTGCATTTGGAAGTGGAAATGGTTTTCTTTCGACAGCTAGGGGATAATTCTGGTGTTCTATATGTAGGTGGCTCGGTAAGCGAGATCTACTTTTAATATGTAGCCGATGTCATCATCGTCAGCTATTATGGTAATGACAAACTGCTCAACCATATTTTCTTCTAAGAAAGTGAAATTGCTAAATGGAAGCAACTCTTGCATGGCTTTTCCGTAGAGGTGGACCATATCCCAAAATACTTTATACTTTTGATCCGGTCCATTCCCTCTTCCAGTGAACACTTTCATGTAACTTGTTGTTTGCTAGAGCATGCCGTAATCTAATTTAAAAAGTTCCGCTTGTAACTGAGCATAATTTCACATTATTATAATTTAATTCAGTTAAGTAAAAATAATTTCTTGCTTCTAATTTCCAGCTCTAATAACAGATATTTTTCAACATCTGTGACCAATTCTAGACGCGCTCCAGACATCTTCAATACAGTATCCCATGCCAATCCAGGCACTGAGACGTAATGTGGTGGGTCCAACCCAAAGTTAGCTAACGACATATCTCAAAACTGTTCGAACACACATGCTAGTAGAAGAGTATTTGTTAATAAATGCAAATCATGGTACGCACCAAGATTTTAAAAAGTTCCGAATATTTTTTTGGCATAGCAGTAATCTGCTCTTGTCCTTTGTTAAAGTGTTGAAAAAAATATTTTGAGAAGGTATCTGCTGTTCTTCGAATCTTTACCAAAAGTCAATATAGTCATAGGGAAACATTCCTTTTCTAGTTAGTAGTGACGTTTTGTCTAAGACAACCTGCTCCAATATGGAAAACCAACCTTCTCCTTTCAATTTTAGGTTTTCTACCAACTCGCTCAAGCTACAGTTGAAAAACTGTAAAGTCGATGAACCGTAAATTGTCAACTGTGATGGACAAGTACTTTTCTGAATCTGTAGGAAGTACGGAAATTTTTTTTTCTATTTTATTGGATCCTTGTATGATTAAGTGGTGGTCATAACCTCTGAAATTGTGCATTTGAAAAATAAAAAACAGGTTTCATTCAGCACTATAAAATTTCCTTGAGGTTGTACTTACGATGACTGGCACTAAATCCTTTTGTGTGTAATTTAAATTGCATTTCTAATGACTTGCACCATGATATTATTAGATAACGATGACTCAGATTGTCGTTGGTCTACCGTGGAACTCGGGTGTTGACTTAACACACCGATATCGTTCCACGTTCGATTGACGACATAATTTGGCTCATCTTAACCATACATAAAAAAGCTCCTTACGAGCAACAGAAATCAGATCAGATTAGATCAGATCACATCTACAACCTCATCAATAAAACCAACTACCAATTATCAGCAAAAACAGCTTAATAGAACATCGCTTATTTCGATCAACATAGAAACATAACAATATTGACCTGTAAGTAAAAGTTGAAAGTAGTTGCTGAACATACAAATGGTGGCTTTGTAACTACCTGTAAGACGATTGTAATATCGAGATTTCAAATATTCAGGATATTCGTTAAAGCCAAATTTGTAAATGTGACACACATCGGTTTGCTAAAACTGAGGTTCTTATGTTTCTGACATGTGAAGTGGGATATTCACTTTGTAGATGTCACTGATCACGTTCGAGATTTCTAGCAAATGTTGAAGAAATACATCCACAGAGTCTTTCTTTGTGTAGACTCTGTGGGCCACAAGAATGGAATCTTTTTTCACAACTGCATAAAAGAAACGTGTAGGCACATGTATTACATTATTAGATATTCTTGATAGTGATTATTCCGAATGGGTTTTTGTATGTTTTTTTCTATTAATTAGTATCATATACTTTCGGGCTTATTCCGGGTGAAAAGGATTTATAATGTTGGGACTGGTCTTGGGTTACATCATTTATCTCGTTCTCTGAGATTTACCTAACTTTCCCAGATGTATGTCTGGTTTCCAGAATTCTGGGTTTTTAGATGTTCTGCAGATCTGAGATGATCTGCGGGTCGTATGGATCCGGGATGATCAGCAGATCAAACAGATCTGGATTGATCTGCGGAGCACACAGATCTGGATTGATCTGCAGATTACACAGATCCGGGATGATCTGCGGGTTGTAATGATACGGGATGATCCGCGGATCGTACAGATCCGGGATGATCTGCGGATCTCACTGTTCCGAAGTGCTCTGCGGGTCAATCAGATCCGTTATAATCTGCGGATCACACAGATCTGAGATGATCTGCGGTTCACGCAGATCCGGGACGATCTGAGGGTTGTAGAAGTCCGGAATGAGCCGCAGATCGTACAGATCCGGGATGATCTGCGGATCACGCTGTTCCGGGTGTTCTGGGGGTGTTACGGATCTGAGATGATCTGCACTCGTTCCGGACTGGAATACTGCATTACGGACTGGATCCGAACTTAGGCACTGGAGAACGGAATTACCCGAACTTAGGTATAGAAGCATGGACTTCAACCGAACTTAGATATAGAAGTATGAACTTCAACCAAACTTACTGTTTTGGGTACTTCTACCAGCCTGATTAATTTATTATACTGAGAAGGAGTCTGGGCACCGGACCCGTTCCGAGTCTGGATCTAGTTATCGGACTCGTCTTGAACTTGGGACTGGAACTACTCTGCTGTGGGGTCTGGTACTGGCGTCCGAAGTCTCCGGTGGATGTAATAATCCTGAAGGGAATATTGAAATCTGTTCTCCGGACTGAGAGAACTTTTTTCCCTGTGTTTTGGGAAGTTGAACAATCGCTCTTATCTGAGAACTCCAAACATCCAATTCTATGGAGCACCCATTTTCTTTAAGATCTGCGAAACTGCTCGTTCCGCGTGTGAAGTGGGTTCTCTTCGGACTACTCGATCCGCAGTGAGCTAGGTTTCCCCCTTTCCCGGACTCTCTGGAATCTCCGGACTACTCGATCCGCGGGTGAAGTGGATTCTCCCCGGACTCTCTGGGAGTTTTCCGTTCAATTAATCCAAGTCTAAGGAACTTATTGGTGGACCGTAATCCACATCTTCCCAATATCTTGAGGTCGTGTTGTACTCTCTCGTTCTGGGAGGATTCCGTCAAGGATTAATGTAGTATGGGGTCCCGATGTGCCGAGTCTGACCGGAGCGTCCGTGCCTTTGTTTATTATCTCCAGGCGCCTCGTCCAGCCCGGCCACACCGAAAATATCGGAGACCAAAATAACCGAAGGATGATGTGTGGTGTCGAAAGGAACTTGAAGGACTAGTGTTGTTCGCTGAAGATGGAGTTTTGCCACGCAGGACTTCTGACTTTAAGCAAGGATGGAGCCCTGCAGAGTCCACGGTCTTCGATGGGATGTGGAACCTCCGACACTACACACACACTTACTGCTCCGATAATAGGAAAAATCTTGTGTCTCTCTTTTTCTCCTCGCCTCCCAGTGGATCCAACTCCAACAACCTCAAACCGAACAATCAAAATTAATACACTTTATTCCTCATTTTAGACTAATTACTCCTTTATTTCTTAATTCCTTCTAATTTAAGACAATTACTGTTAAACTAAGACAATAAAATTTTTCCTACCTTTAATTTAGTTAACTAGCAAAGGTCCTACTGCGTAATCGTTCAAGCGTCGAATGAACCCCTTTCTCTCTCGAGACACAGGAAGGCATCGGTTTTATTCAATCGGACGATTACGTCATAGGAAAACCAAGTTTCCTATACAATGCGTTCTTTTCAACATTTTGTCGTTAGTCCAGATGGACATCCCGGATAACCACATCTAGCATGACTGGTTCCAACCGATTTCAACCTATAATTCACTTTCTCAGAAATCGATTTTGGCCACAATATCATTTGCCAGCTAATGAATACTATTCAATTAATTCATTGGATGGCTTTGAAAAAAATTGCAGCACGTTGGATGACTTCAGTTAAGAAGGTACTTCCTTCAACTGCACAGATTACTTTGAAGAAACAAACCAAAGCTGCTTCTGTTTGTGTAAATACTGCAGTTGCAAGTGGCACTAAACAAAGTTTGATCGTGGCTAAGAAACCCGTTTCTACTCAGGTACCTTAAACGATAACATCCAATTATTTTACCACCTTCTCTTACACTTTATATTAACTCAATTCAGATTACATATGGAACTGAACTGAACGTAAAGCCATCAAGAAGAAGGCTACCACCTTCCGCATGTCGGATGATATTGGACTCTCGGAATCTGAATCTACAGAATCTCAAAAGAAGAGAGGTGTGAATGTTGAAGTAAGCAGGAGTTATCTGAAATCGACAATTGGCTTTCGTCTGTACGATTCTTATTGTAATTTTTAGGATGGTCGAACATTCAAAAACCTAGGTTCTGAAAATTCAAAACGATTTCCGGACATTAAAGAAGTGTCTTATCACATTGGAAAGAGTGTTTGTTAAGACCGGACCGTTTGGAGACAAAGTTTGTTTTCATTCGTCACTATGATGCTCCAACTAAGAAGACCACCAGAACCCGTGGCATTAATCTTCAAATCGATTATTTGCCAAATTTAAAAGAAGCAATTGATGCCGCATACGCAAACTACATGTCAGCTCCACAAAATATGATTGATTTTGATCAATAGTTATGGAGTCTAAAATTAGCTCGTGCTAGTTTACTTTATTTGTTGTTCAATTCAAAAACTACAAAAAATTTATTGACAATAAATATTTCTGTATGCTTTTATCTCAATCTTCCTATTGAAACGGACAAAAATAATTTCATTGATTTGAAAATTTTGGAGTAAATTTACATAATTAATTCAATAAGTTATACAAAACGATTGCATTTTTAGGCAGTACCCTAAATTACAGAAAAACCGATGGTTAAATCGACTTTAGTACAGATTAATGAAAAACTGCCTATGTCGAAAAACAAGCATGCCAAAATTCAAAATAATCCAATGAAAATACGTTGGTAATATTCATTGTGCTTGGTATTTTATAATATCGTTATTTACTTTGGTTTCATCGTCCATCTCTGGAGAAAGTGGAGTATTATTTGTAATTTTTGCTTCTAAAACTCTAATTTCCCATTGGAACAATCTTGAAAGTATTAGTTACTTTTCGAATAATACTGTACTTTTTCAAAACAGTGGACGGAGGAAACGAAGTATAAAGCAGACGTTATTACTCGTATGAATTAGTTGTGTTAAATTATGTATTAATTGACATAAATTAACATTCGAAAGTCATTTGGCTCTAAAATGTTTATTTATATATAAATTTTTTTGATAATTTAACAGATCACACAAATACATACAAATATCAACATTAGCCCGGATCTAACGATCTGACAGGCTTTAGAATAACATTGAGAATTTTAGTTTATAAAATGGAAACAAATTATATTATAAATGAAGTTAATTTGACTAACTAAACCAAGAAAGAGAAGAAAAGTGAATGACAACTAAGAATTAAAAAGTACTACAAATTTGCATACATTTTATGGGAAATGATTCATTAATGATTATAATAACCGTTTGTTAACATTCGCCAAGTAAAAAAATTAGTTGACTATCCCCCGCAACACACTCCTCAGATGTATGTGTGAATGCATCTCATTTACAATATACCGGCATATATAATACTGTCAAATCACAACATCATTGCGTACACAGTATTTTTATGTACGTAACAAATAATAGAGCATAAAACTGATAGTCAACTACATTCACATGGCTACATGTTCAATTGTAAAAAATCGAGTCGTTCATAATAACTTTGTTAACAATGGTCCATTGGTACAAAAAAAAACTATAAATGAATAACCCCATAGACGTAATGACTTACTTTTATCAGAGTAAAAAGTAATTAAAAGTTGAAATGTCTTCCATACTTATAATTACAGTATGTTAGGTAGCGAAGAAGAACTTTTTTTAAACTTTTTCATTTTTTTGGTGGGAAACCTCTACTATTGGTAAGAAATGGGTTGTGTCTCATGATGCATCCCGTGGAACCATGCAACATATCTGGGCACATTCAAAGCATAATCTAATTCATAATTTGAGATTAGACGTTTATCATAATTAGAAATTGTAAAAAACTTCCAATTATGTTAAATATCCAATTTCAAATTGTCTAATTCTGTAACTCGAGTTAACCAAATTTTATAATCAATTTTTTTTTCTCAACGTAAAATAAAAGTATTAAATAATTCTTTTTCTTCGACAATGTTTTCATATATTTTCAAAGATTAGCTTTTTTCTAGATAATATTTAACCTAGGTAGGATTTTATTCCCTCGGAACTATTTTTTATTCATGCAATCACTGTTTTTAGCCGCGCATTTAATTAGTACCTTAAGTTTAATTAACTGAGATAAATCCATCCATGTTCTAACCGAATTGACTCTAGTGTGAAAAAGAACCTCCGCATCCAATTCAAAAGCAAAATTTTTCGACTTGAAGAAAGTTTCCACTAGTGTCAACTTCGAAAATTTCAACTAGTCTTCACCATGACCCACAGTTTAGCTGAGTCAGAGTCACCGAATCTCTAAACATTTGGAGTCCGACTCCAATCCAGATCCATGAGTATGACTTTTTGATTTTGGAGGTGACTTTGAATAAAAAAAATGTGCATAATGAAATATTAAATCGTGTATAACAATCCGAAATTAGAAAAATTATATATATTTAATGGAAAAAATAGATGAGAAAAATATGGAAAATTAGTCCGTTATGCTCATTTTCAAATGTTGGTAAATAATCATGACTCACCACAAAGTAGTCAGTCACCAAATGACTTCCGACTCCTAATGCCTGATCCAAACTTGCCTTTCTCCTATCGTGCTCTTAGGGAAAATACGGTGTGATTAGAAACTTTGAACAATACAATCACTTTTTCCCATAACAACTCTATTCACAATTTACTGAATATTTAGAATAATACTGCATTTTCCCTAGAGCACGATGAGAGAAAGGCAAGTTTGGATCAGGCATAACGATGAATTTGAGTCATGATACTCAGAGTCACTGTAAGAGTCATACCTCAGGCGTTCGGGTCATTGAAAATAATAGTTTCAAATTCGAAAGTTGAAAATTAAATATGCATGAAAAATGTAACCTCGTGGGAGACCAACTCTGAATTGCATCTGAGTATGGTCGCACTGAGGAATTTTTGATCACCACAACTCTCTGAAGAAAATATTAGAACATTAGGAGAGCGGGAGAAAAAAAAATTCTTCTTCGCTACCTAATACACTGTACATACAGAGTGTTATTTAAGAAAGTCTGGTTGCTAGGGCATAAGAGTGGCATAGCGTGGGTTGGTGGTGCTGCCATCATATACATTACTTCAGAACTAAAATTTTCGAACAGAGTTTGCGCGGCTAACAAATCTAACGGTTACTGGTTTTCTCATAATAAGTTAAAAGAAAACAAATTAGAGGACAGAATCAAGTAAGAATTAGAAATAAATATTACAAGTTATTTCAAATAAATAATTTTCAAAAAACGTATAATATTAATTTGCTAAGTAAAGTATAAGTGTGTATATTTAAATTTGAAATTCTAGTGTCCGCCGGCGCATACTTCTAAACTTCTCAGCCTCGTCATTTTTTGAAGTTTGAATGGAGAAAGTAAATTGTGCTATATAAATAACTCACTGTATACCCATAGATGAGAGATAGTAATAGATAGGAAAAGCTTCATGCCCCTTTACAATTCCAAATCAATAAAAAATAGGTGTGTAGTTTTCCGATGACCAATCAGTAAGAGAGGATATAGACGAACCAGGAAGAGATATAAGATTTGTGAACCGCCTCCCCGGGAACTTTTGTTCCAAATTCTCAAATTCAATTTTCAATTAGAGAAATATACTTAGCTAATTTTTAAAACTTTGTTTGCTATTTGCTGTTGTTAAAATTTCATCTTTTAAAATAAAAGACGATTTCATTATGGTATCACAAAAATGTACTATTTGTAGAGGATATGGAAGTTGGGACGTGGCTATTTACAATTTTTCAAAAGATCAATCCAGGTAATTATTATAAAGATCAGATTATATTTAGCACAGTGTTGGCAAAGGCTTATAAATCATAACTTTCAGCAAGAGCAGATGGATTGCAAGACTCAAGCTTGACCCAGAGAATGTTGGGCCGAATTGCAACGTATGTTCAAATCATTTTCAAAAGAAGCATTTTGTCAATCGACAAAGAACACGTTTGAAGAAGGATGCAGTTCCAAGTCTGATTGTAAAAGTATTGTAAAATATTTTAAACTATGCGTAATGTTTTCACAAGTAAGCAAATTTTCTAATTCGTAATTTCTGTATCTCAGAATCGTAATCAACCACCAAAAATTATTCCTACTTTGTCCACTCCATATATACTACCACGGCATGACTTAGTGCTTCAACCAGTCAATTCATCAATCACCGTAAAAATTAAATTATTCGTATTGTATAAAAATTAATTATTCATTATTGTTTATGCAGATTAATAATCCAGTGGACACGGATCTAGCAACGGTGAGAAGTTTATCGTTGCCACTCAATTGTAAGCCTTTAGTACTAGCCTGTGCTAATTTGTCACTACCCTGTGAGCGTTTGCCATTACCCTGTGAGTTTATGTCACTATTCTGTGAACCATCGACAGTTCTTTCTATGGAAATCGTAACACCTCCGTATCTAATTGAAAGCGCATACGTAATTAAATGTAGATTAAAATTATGAGCATTTAATTAGTGTAACATTTAAAGGTCCCTCAAAGTAATTATGCTCCAAAACAATTAAAACCCGGAATCGAGACTGAGAAATCTCCTTTAGCGACCGTACTCCCAACAGTTCTGCTTTTGTCTACATCTGTTCGTTCTGTACGTACAACATAATATTTGCACGAAGGTTGATGATATCAAAAATCATATGCGTTTATCTGATTTACTTTTTGAAGAGGCAAAAAAAGGCTCTGGTGACTACCATAAGCAAAGAAACTCCATGTCCGGAGATCAAAATTCGCAAAATAAAACATAGTCTCAAAAACAGTATTAACGAAAACCGTCGTTTGAGGCAAAGATTATTTCATCCGTCTCTGCAGACACCAATGCAGATGATAAAAAATTTATTTGGTAAAAATGAAAATCTTCAAAACCTTATAAAGATGCAGTAAGAAAGGCTACATGCTTACAAACAAAGGAGTACAGCGACTACGACAAAGCAATAGCGTTCACAATTTACTTTACTTCGGGAAGAAGAGGATATATGTAAGTGTTAAGCGGGAAAGGCTCTAATAGGCTGTTTCTCACTTGATATTCTTGTTTATTTTAACAGTACAATGAAGAAATTAGGATTGCATCTTCCAACCATACGGTTACTCAATCGTTGGCTAGAGAAGCTAGACTTTGGATCCGGCGTCTCATGTAGCCTCATGAAGTATATAAAAGAATTTGCGGAAAAATTTAAAGAATTTGAAAAATACTGTGTTTTGATGTGGGACGAAATGAGGATCAAACAACTAATTGAGTATGATAAGCACAATGATCAACTGTTAGGAATTGTGGACTTTGGTAATTCAGAACGAGAGCTGATTCTCGCAAAAGAGTGTCTTGTTTTCTTAGGTTGAGGAATTTCTGCAAGTTGGTCGTTTCCAGTTTCTTATTACTTCAGTTCAGATGCTACCGAAACCACCACAATCTATAGATTAATCCCCGAATGCATAGAAATGATGCAGGAACAAGGATTGAAAGTACGTGTTTGTATATGTGAAATTGGCTAGACAAATCAGGGAGTATTCCTACTTTTCCAAATCACGGAGGAGAGACCTTTTATTATGAAAAATGGTCAGAAAATTTACTTCTTGCACGACACTTGCCATCTTGTGAAATTAATTAGGAATCACTTTATAAGCAAACAGGGATTTGTCTACAAATCCGGCACAGCTTTATGGAAGCATATAGTGCAGTGTCGTGATATTGATTCAAGAACTAGCCAAAGAATGCTGAGAAAACTCACAGATGCCCACTTCCAACTAACAGACAAAACCAAAATGAAAGTTAAGTTAGCGACGCAAGTCTTGAGTAACTCTATCAGCTCAGCAATTCAGACTTTGGTAGAACTTAAGAGTATGAAAGACAGTGCGTTACAAACAGCAACATTTATGAAGAAAATTAACGATATGTTTGATATTTTAAACATATCTAAACGTAATGATAAGATTGTTTTGAAACAAGGATACCTGATTTTCAAAAACAAAGCAAAAATACTCGACTACAAAGAATTCGTCAAGGAGTGGAAATGTTTCAACAAGCAACGAATACCCATATTTGTGAGTGGGCTCGTCAAATCGCAGCAAGGTTTTTATGAACTTCTGGGCGACTTACAATCAGATGGCTATCACTACGTTCTAACACGTCGGATACAACAAGACAGAATTGAACATTACTTTGGTGCACAACGTGGTGCTTCTGGATTACTGCAGTAATCCGACTGCCAGACAATTCTTTCAAAATTGGAATAAGGTTTTTCTATGCAAGTTGCTTCAGAACACACTTGGGAGTAACTGTGAGGTCACTACGTCAAATTGTATTAGCGAAATTTCTTACTCTAAGTTGAAGTAGATTATAGACTCATCTAAAGCTAAGAACTCGGTGAATGAGCTATTGCCTCAAAATAGAGAGCCGTTGCCACTTTCTAATTTAGAAGATAGAGAGTTCTTTCACCTTTACTGTGACGCTGACCCCATTATCGATTTCTTTGCTCTTGACGACGACGAGGATAAATCAGATAAGGATTACAATGTAGCAGTATACATTTTGACGTGGGCCGCAAAGAAAATTCGCCTCGGTGATAATTGTCGAATTTGTGAGAAAATTTGGGAATCTAAATGTACTATGATTACAAGTCCCACTGTATTCACAAAGCAAGAGTCGTTTGTACGATTTAAGTGTGAGTACGGAGATGATTTTTTTAGTATTTCAAAAAAATTTAGTTATGGAGACAGAATCAACGCAGATGATAGACTTTTTGCGATTATTTATGTGATAAGTTTAAAGAAGTCTTAAGAAAATCGTTACTTCCAAATGGTATGTATGTTTCAAAAAGAATTTTAGATAGATTGACAAAAGATACTGTTATAATAGACTGGATAAACAAATGCCCTACTGAAATTTGTATCGCTAATCGTAAGCTAGTAATTCAAAAATTGATCACTGCTAAAATATTCAGTATGGTGAAATTTCGAAATGAAGAATTCAAAGTTCACAAAACACAAATACTACTATTGGACAACTTAGGCATGTGTAGTTAACTTTGTTTGGAATCGCATACACTACTTATTAACTATATTAAGTATAACGTTCTAAACTAATAAATTATTTTGTTTGAGTATTGTACTTATTGTTAAATGAAATATTAATTTTCGAAAATTTGACAATCCACTTTATATTATTCAAATTATAATTCGACCTGCTGTTCGCAGTTTCAATTTACAAACCAAGGAATGTTAGTTGGAAAATGAGACTTACAAGTCCCTTCTTCAGGTCCCTCCCTTTTTAGCTCAATCTGTTTGAAGAGCTTTTCCTATCTATTACTATCTCTCATCTATGACTGTATACCTAATAGGAAAAAATTACTCACTCATGATAATAGATAGCTGTATGAACATGAATCAACAACCAAAAAAAAACAATAGCTGAATATCCCCATATGTGTAAGTGTAGGCAGTTTCCCATTTGAAAGTAAATGATGTACACAATAATGTGACAATCTAAACAGGTTGTCTATGCTACATTTTTATGTATGTAACAAATGATACAGCAAAAATGGGGCGCCTCGAGAAAACAATGAAGTTTAGGTGGCTCATGCATATCATCAGGCGTCCCTGGTAATATGATACGAAATTGGATACATTTGAATTTGCCAGTTAAGCTTCTCTAAGGTCTAGGCAAGACACAAACTTTATTTCTTCGAATACATATATTTGTGCGTCTTCTGTTTGTGGTAAAGGATAGATGTTTTGGTAGAGCATGGCATTAACAAGCTTTTAAGCTACCGCGAATCTGTACGAGCTGTTTGGAGTATCAGATAGTTCAGGTTTACTATGCCCATCAATTACTGTATAAAATTGACTTTGATTAGACTGTTGATGCATCAATTCCAATCAACATGATCGAACTAACTCCATTAAACATTAATTTTGGCCCAAATGCCTTAGGAAAACAAATCGAATACCCCATGCCAAGACCTACCCTCAATTTATAAGCAATCCCGAAACTTAAATCCTCTACACTCTCATCAAACGGTCAGAGACTGCTCTCCTTCAAAGATGTTGCCTACCGTTCAAATTGTTGTACCCAATTACTGCAGCGCACCTAACAATTAGCGGAATTGCAATCGCCTCAATAATTCCAATTAACAAGGTAAACGTTTCACACATGATGCACTTGCACCCATTATCGTTGTTTAATTATTTCATTTTGTATATATTTCAGTTTTCCATGGATATTTAAAATGGTGATAATTCAACTTGTTACAAATATAGAGATTATTGTCATTCTCGAGTGACTAACTCGCTTAGTCATTCTTCAAATAAAGATAATTTCTAAGAAGTTAAAGTATAAATGTCTTTGTTCTTAAATATATTTAGATAATCTTCAAGGGTTTCAGTCCCTTCTAAATTACACAAACTAAGTTCTAACACTTACAAAATTTTCCTACAAAAGGGTATAAAAGTAACTCAAGTAATAAACCAAAATCAGTTGCAAAAAGGCCGTTACTCTGCCCAATTCTTCAGCGATTTCACGTATCATAACATGGTAGCATAACGTTGGTTAGGTTCTTGAGTTCAAGTCTCTCAGCATCAAATTTTTAGTTACAAAGATTATGACACTTTGATATTGTTATTGTGACTCAAACAGNTTTTAGTTACAAAGATTATGACACTTTGATATTGTTATTGTGACTCAAACAGTAAGCTGAATTTGTGAAAACTTTGTTTAAGTCAAAATCGTGAAAACTTTATTGCCAATTGAACAGTCAGTTATATTTGTGGAAACTATCATCACTCAAACAAAAAGAAAGGTCCATACCACTGTTCCACAAGGTAACTAAAGTACGCACTAATAGAGACAATAAAAAGGTCAAAGGGAACCAGAAAAATTCCTCTTCACAGGTCAGTAATAATAAACTTTTGGGATATTTCATTATTTCATTACCGAATTATCCCTTCCAAGTCATTCAGTTGTAGCATCGCTCTTACTTACTACGTGGTCAATTTTACGAAAATTGATTCTTAGTCCTAAGCTCTCCCAGTTCACTAATCTTTAAGGCGGGTAGGACTCATACCACAGTAATTCAGACAGCTCCACTTTAGTGGTTGAACTCGGTCTTGCTGTGCGCGGGGTCTCCAAATTGGAGTAACAGTGGCAAAGGCCTTGAGCAATTGGACATAGGAACTAATTGGTTGACTGGTAAGACAGATCAAATTCAAAGAAAGAGGGTGACCAATCAAAGTTGGAAAAATTAAAATCCCAAACATGGCTGAGAAGATAGACTCATGTCATGTCGTAGTCTTAGATGACTCCAACTACCTACGTTGGAAGTTTCAAATCACCCTAGTCCTGAAAGCCGCCGAGCTTTGGGAAATTGTCAATGGGGAAACCCCTTGCCCGCCTATTAGCGAAGTGGAAGGTCGAAGAGCGTGGAATAAAAAAGATGTTGAGGCACAAGCCATTATAGTGCCTACGCTCGGCAAGCATCAAACGAATCATGTATACTCCTGCTTAACCTCTTTTGAGATTTTCAGCCGACTAAAAGATGTCAACTCTGACACCAGCACCCTAAACAAACAACACACCTTGACTTCTTTTCTCAACTACAAAATTCGTCGCGAT